>WBMZ01007641.1:0-176393 GCA_013400975.1 Atrichornis clamosus | reverse complement strand
TGGTGCTGTGACCACTTCCCTGGGGACCCTGTTCCAGTGCCCAAACACCCCCTGGGTGAAGAACCTCTTCCTGACAGCCAACCTAAACCTCTCCTGGCACAACTTCAGGCCGTTCCCTCAGGTCCTGTCACTGGTCACCACAGGGAAGGGTTCAGTGCCTGCCCCTCCTCTTCCCCTCACGGGGAAGTTGTAGAATGCAATGAAGCCTCCCTTCAGCTTCCTCTTCTCCAGGCTGAACAGACCAAGTGACCTCAGCCGCTCCTCATACGGCTTCCCCTCAAGGCCCTTCACCATCTTTGTTGCCCTCCTTTGGATGCTCTCTAACAGCCTTATATCTTTTTGTTTTGGGTCTCCCAAAACTGCCCCCAGCACTTGAGGCGAGGCTGCCCCAGTGCAGAGCAGAGCAGGACAATCCCCTCCCTTGCCCGGCTGGTGATGCTGTGCCTGATGCACCCCAGGACATGGTTGCCCCTCCTGGCTGCCAGGTAACTGCTGACTCAACTTGTCATTGACCAGGGCACCCAGGTCCCTTTCTGCAGCGTTGCTTTCCAGCATCTCATTCCCCAATCTATCTGTATATCCGGGGTTGCATCCTCCCATATGCAGAATCCAGCACTTTCCCTTGTTGAACTTCATATAGTTGGTGATTGCCCAGCCCTCTAATTTGTTGAGGTCTCTCTTAACCCTTTGTGCCTGACCCATGAGCCAGTTGCTCACTCATCACATGATGTATTTATCCAGCTGTGTGCTGGACATTTTATCCAGAAGGATCCTGTGAGAGACAGAATTGAAAGCTTTACTGAAATCCAAAAATATTACATCAACTGCCTTCCCTTGATCAATTAGGTAGATCACCTTGTCATAAAATAAAATCAGGTTTGATAAGCAGGACTTTCCTCTCATGAAGCCATGGTGGTTCAAAGTTTGTGTTGTGGTCTGATAACACTCCAGCCTAAACTTATGTGATTTCCACAGTTAGCTTCATCAAATTCTCTATTTTGAGGTCATATTAAGACATCTGAGAATGTGTGCCCATGGCTGATCAGGAGTCAGTGCTCTCCTCTGTGCATACAGGGCAGGAGGAAAGAGAAAGAACAAAGAACTTGACTGTTGCTGTCTGCTGCAGCTCTCTGAGACCAAAGTGAAGGGACAGGACATAGAAAGGGTCGCAGTAAGGCAAAGGACTCAGTCTAAGATCCGGCATCTGGCAAAAAGCCCAAGTTTCAGATTTGTGAGAAACTGTCTGGGGGAGAGAAATATCTTTACACTAGATGTGAAACAGGAGGGCTGGAGGGAGGGTTGGAGAGGAGCCCAAGAATGAGCACAGCCTGCTGCAGTCAACAGCTCCGGTCGGGGCCTCCCTTTTTCCAATTGCATGAAACTATTTCTATTGTCATTAAGTCTTAAAAAGTTGTTGTGTATCTGGATGTGCATATGTGTGTGTGTATGTGTTTGCAAAAGTGGCATGTTTAGCTTCATATCTGACAATGTGCCTTTGGCAGATTCAATATAAAAATTAGCTTGGTCTGTGCCTTTTTTTTTTTTAAGGAAGGATAAAACAAAACCAGATTGAGCTTTTACACTTAAAGACCTAAGAAAATCATAAAAGTGAATTATGGGGTGAGAATTACTCTTTAAAGGAAAGCTTTACACTGGAGTAAACTTGGAACATTTATATATAAAATATTACATATAGTATTTATATGTATAAAATCTGCTGAACTGGCCATTTTCTGACTATTATATAAACTTCATGCATTTGAGAAAGCAGACTTCCTTTCACAAAAAACAATTTATTCTCATTTCTAGCTTCTATTATAAAGTAATAATCCCTGGGTATGAACACTTGATGCTATTGTCATAAGCTGTCTCCTCTGTGTGCTGTTTGGTTGAGTAATTTGTCTTTTGTAGTTTGAGCATAAAGTGCATTGGTCTAGCAAGCTAAAAGCACGATGTAAATGAGGAGAAGAAAAAGATGAGACTGGGAAGGAGCAGGCATTCCAAACAAAAGACACAATTCTGGGGAGCAGAACTCTTTTCTAAGCCACTCCATGTTCAAGGTTAGCTTGGAGATGGAGTCTGGGTCCGGGCAGACGTACAGACAGTGAGTTCCAAAATTTAGTCTTCTTGATATAAGGCAAGGCCCAGCGTTTAGAGTCAGCCTTTGAGATACCTCAAAGGAGGAACTTGGAGAGGATTCCCAGGGAAGGCAGCAAGCAGCAGCACTGAGCTGGTGACCAGAGAAGCACTGGGAAATGTCCCACAGGAAAGGTCCTGGGGCTGCCACCTGTGCCCCTGTCCTCCCCTCCACTTGCCATCAGCCGGTGGATGACATCCCCAGGGGTGTCCCGGGGGACCTGTGAGCAGCAGGCACGCACCTCAATACGGCCTCCTGGAGCACAGGGACCTCCTAGGAGACAGTGGATCGACTTTCCAAAGTAACTGCACTCATACAAGCACTAGACACACATTAAGTGAATGGACCTAGAAAAATAAATGTCTGCTACTGTCCTTCCAAAGAAGGAATGACAGAGACAATAGCTATTAATACTTTCACCGAATAATACCTAAATGTGCTCAGATACCATGATGACAAGGTCTTACAAAAGTCAGTGCAATGCTGAAAAGCCTGCAAAAGCATTTATCTGGGACAAGTAGGCATTTCTTAGCCTATGTGTAGAAATGTTGGCTGTTTTTGCAGGTTTTCTGGTGTTGGGCTACTCCACAGTAATCTACGTGAGATCTCTTTCTGTAAATCCCTTTTGAAAGTTATGACTTGTTCTTGCAGAAATTATTACCAAATTATCTAAAAAGTAGGTGAAAAACAGAGACTGTTCACAGAATTTTCATCTGTAGAACTGTTAATTCTCTTCTTAGTCAAAGCTGGAACAGAAACTAAGCATTTCAGTGCCCTCAGAGAAATCCAGCGTATATGATCTTCTGTAATTGCCTGCTAGGGAAAAGCTGTGATTATGAAGCAATCACTGATCTGATCCCACAGTAGCTTTTTCTAAGTCAAAATACTCTTTTTTCTTCTCATTTCTCAAGTATTGCATTGTTTTAAAGAATTTCAAAATGTCCTTTCCACAACTAGCATCAACACTGGATTAACAGAATCAAGGTTTATATACTGGAATGATAGGAAGAAAATAAATGAAACATTTAATTGAATTGCAGGTGTTATGTCTAGAAGAGCAAAGTATTCAGTGAGTAGTTGAGTAGGTCACCATCTACACTAAACAGAGATTTTTGAAATGGAATATGTATGGAGAATGCAGATGTGCAGAATGCAAGCATCTCTGTTGAATGTTAGTTTCCAGTGATATCAAGGAACTTACGTTTTTCTTAGATTTTAGAACTTAGTGTTATCAGTGAAAATAAAATAAAATGTCTAATTATATTTCTGAAGTCATCAGAGGAAGAATGCAGAAGAATCTTATTCTTCTTCCTGAGAGACATCTATAATAAATCGTTAGTGGTATATTAAAAAATAGATTATATCCATGGGAATTAGTGCTTTTCCTCTTCAACAAAAGAATTAAAAAGGAAGGTATTGAACTATGAACTATATCAATCCAATTTTGTGCTTATTTAGTCAAAATAGGAACACATCAAAATGGTCTGTATGATGTTCAGTCCCTTAAACTTCACAGAATTTTAAACAACACTTGTCAGATAGAAAAAGAGAAAGTAATTTTTTTAGAAAGTATTTGTAATATAGAATCTATAAAATATATTTTCTAGTTTTTTAACACAAACAGTTATTCTGAAAACTGAGAAATGATGGTTTTGTGGAGTTAGAAATGCATTATCAAATCTTAAGTTCTTGGGTAAGAAGAAATAGAGTTGCAGGTGTTTTATTAAACCATTCATCTTATTCATTTACATTTCAGCTTGCAGCACAGAAGTCTGAATAACTAAGAAGATTTTAATTAAATCAAAGGACAAAGCATGACAATTTAATGACCTGATATAAATCCTCATATGTTTCCATTGGCCCCAGGAATTTTCTTGAAAAGAAAACGGTATGAATTAGGTTTTCTGATCTATGTGGGCTTGGACAGCCTGTTCCCAAGAGACAAGACTAGGAATCAGGCTTTGTTTCCTATTGGTGCTCAAACCCCACCCAAATTGCATTAATTCTGGATGGAATAGATACTGCAATTATATTAATTAGGCAAACATCCCAAATTAATTTTGAAAGTTATCTTCTTTGATTGACTATGGTACAGCCTTGCTTAGACAGTCACGTTTTCTGTTCATAGATTTTGAGATAAAATCAATATGGCAAGTCTTGGTTTTCTTTGGTTTTGAAAACAAAACAAATGATTATTTGTCTCCTCTTTCCTGTTCACAGTGAAGCCATCTCTGTGATTTAATTCTAGCTTGGGCTGATAGCACACCAATCTTCTTGACACACTAAGAGGGAAATGGTGTTTGGATCACTGCTATGGCTTGGCAGGAGCTATTGATGTGGTGCCTGCACTTCATCAGATGGCTCGAGAAATTCCACAGCCAATTCTCAAAGCTCTAGTTCAGGCAGGGATTTCCAATCCCTGATAAGTGTGAAGTTCACGAGAAGTCAGCTGCCCCACATTTTCCGTGTCTGGTAGCTGTGCCAAGGCTTTCATGACACATGCTGATGGTCACAGCTCCACGTAAATCCAGACATCGTTATGGCAGTCTGAGGTGGTGAACTGCTGCACAATTTGACTACCTTTCTCTTATTTGAAAAGGAGGTTGAGGCTCCTTACTAAAAGTGACGTAGTAGTGGAAGCTGATACAGAAAATACAACCCAAATATTAGAATATATGGTTATGTATTGAAATGACTAATCTGGTAATATGAAGATGATTCATAAATCATTGCAGAAAATTTATTAATTTGCTCTTCTCTTCAAAAAGAGTTAGAAAACACAGAAAACACAGGTAGATGGGGAACTCTTCAAGAAATGTTTAATTTAGTTAAGAAAAATGTGGGGAACTTGCAAAGTTTTACTATATTTGAAATATGCCTGAAACTACAATGATCTATTATCTTCTAAACTTTTGCTTAAATTAATTATCTGAGGTTTCATTAAGATAATGTAGGTTAGGTTGTAGGAAAACATTTTCAATGATCAGCATATTCTTATAGTAAAGGAACAGCTCTCTGGGTAAGTTTTAGACTCTCATCTAACAGCAAACTTTAAAAAACATATTTCATAAATTTTTCTCAGATATCTTCTATATATATTAGTTCTTCAGCAAAGGAGAAAGTTGGAGTCTGATCTTACTTTCCTATGATTTCAGGATTCTAAAGAAAAAGGCCAACATTATCCAGGAGTCTATATTGGATGTACATAAACATACTTTCTATTATTTAAATTTGTTTATATTTTATGAGTTTATCTGACACATAAAGACAAGAATTCAGTTCCAGTGATGTCGATTTGAAGAATGTTGCTTTATTCTATTATTTTATTGGCTTATTTAGACTCTCCCAGGTATTACTCTATTATTATATGGGGTTATTCAGACTCTCACAATGAATCATTTTCTTAGCTCAAATAAGTCAATCCCATCTGGAGCTGGTCAGAATATTTTCAGTGAAATGAAATATGTCACTTCATCAAAGCCAAAATGTTGTATCAACATATCAGTTTTGACAAACATTTCTTGAGAAATTTTTTGCCTGGGGTTCCCTTGTCACTTACAGCCAGAGGACAAAGAACTTGAACCTAAAAGATCAGGTTTTATATCCAGAAACAGATATTTCATAACAATTTCCATTTGCAAAAATGTTTGAGGGGGTTATTTTCATTCCTCTGAATAGTGAAAACAAATTCTGAAACCTTGAAATTTACAGCAAAATGGAATCCGTGTCCTCTGAACAGCTTTAATTACATCTGAGCATACAAAATGCTGATTCAGTAGCTCATATTTAGAGGATTTAGGTATACTAGAAGGCAGAAAATCAGGAAACCATAAGAAATGTGGCTGGATCTTGATAGTTGGCTTCTTTTTCCTTGGAATAGTATTCATCTGCCAAGCAGGATGTAAACATCACTGAATTTGACTCTTGCCATAAAGATCTCCACAAAACACACATGATAGCACGCTCTGTATCTTTCACACCAAAGTTTAGTAAAGTGCATAGCAAATTCTTCCTAAATTATGTAGGATACAGATTGGACCCTAAATGTTTAGGGGAACACTAGAAATATGTTTTCTTTAGCTCATGAAAATTTGTGGACACTTCAGTTAATTGGTCATGGTTAAAACGCTTTGATTGCTCCGAGGGAAAAAGCCCAAAACTGCTTGTATCTGCTGAAACAGGAGGTGCCAGTGCACTTATGAGGCTCCCTAGCTACTTGATTGCATTCTGGAAGAAATGGACACTGTACATGATTACAGGAAAGAGGAAGATACAGCTGTGATGCAAACTGCCCTTACCTCACCTGACTGGCATTTTACAGACGTATTTCTATAACCCCCTTTTAGCCATTAGACTATGATCTTGTAGTATATGTATTTTAATTAGTTATTATGAAACAGGGCAACACCCGTAGCTGGAACATATATTGTGATATTTTCAAAATGAAGACAAAATATTGTAACAAAAAGAGATGCTGAAGTTCTGCCATGTGACACTAAGCTTGTAAAAAAAATTGGGTTAAAAAAGCATTTCTGAACTGAACCTTGAAAAAGATCATTTTCTTCAAACATGAAGGAGCCACATGTTAGTGGAGAAGGCTGAAGTCTGTCTTCCATTTCTCAGAAAAAGTTCACAGCAGTATTTGTGGTCACGTGTGTTCAGCAGTGTACATGTACTCTCTACACGTACAGACTGGTGTTAACAGTGGTAGGAACTACTCCAGAGGAGGCAATGCTGAGCCTGAGACCCACCTTGGTGAGGAGGAGCCTTACCAGGAGAGCACAACCACTGCACCTGCCCTGTCTCCTTCTTAATGCATGGGCTGTACAAGAAACTGCTGAGAGGCAGCAGAACCAGCGTGTGAGAAGAAGCTCTAAGGAAAAAAGTATTCAAGGGAGATTGATTTCAGGAAAGGGAGTACTAATGCTGCACAAAGACAGATGTGTGACCACATAAACACATGCGAGATTGTTCCTCTTATTCTCTAAGAGTGGAGTAATCCTGTGTATCAGTAGAGCTCATATTGCAGTGCAGGCAGTAATTTTTCTGTTGGGAATTGTTTTAATCAGTTTACAGAAATATTAAAGCATAAAGTGTGGTTTTTCAGTAACCATTTTATCATGAAACATATTACCGGATGAATTCTCTGCAACGAAGGAAGAAATCCACAACTCTGATTTTTGTGCTCTTGCAGTTCACCTTTAACTCAGAAGGTCCAGAATATTTTTCTTAAGCTGTTTTTACAGCAGAATTTCAGATTTTGAGGAGTCTGGAAGACTCCATTTTATCTATAGAGCTAATGGCACTATACTGTGATAAGACTTGAAAGTGAAAGCTGAGCAACAGAAAGGAGGTAAGATTAAGGATTTTATTTCAGTTGGTACATGGATTAGTTTCAAGGGATTTATGGCTGTTGTTCACAATTACGGAGCCAACTGCACTGATGCCTGTGTCTGTGATTTAGTGTACCTGTTGCCAAACCACACCACTGAGAGCTCTGGTAAGGCTTCAGAAGCCTTAATAGAGAGTGTGCACACTGTTGGCAGCATCAGCCAAAAGGCCAGAGATAAACAGAATAGAAACCAATGTACAGCTTCATCTTCTGGCTCTCTAGAAACTGATAGCTTTATACTGTGTTTTTGGCCTATCTTCTTAACATGTAGAAATAAAACCACAGTTGTAATTTTGTCTGAGACTTACATATATGCTGCTGAACAAGAGGATAATTCTTATTTCTTACATATGCCACTGCATTTGTTCTGATTGCTTCTTTTAAAAATAAACTAAGTTGCTAAAAAGACATTTATTTACTGATTCAGAAGCAACAGTAAACAATGTTCATGGAACACTCCCAAAGAGGAAAAGAGATAAAATATTGATGCAGCTGGCAGAATATACAAGGTAAATTGTTTTTTAAAAGGAATAATTAGGGAAAAGATCCTATTTGATAGAATAATTAAATAAAAACCTTTAATACAACTGATAGTCAATGACTCAGTGAAAAAGGAAACCTGAATTTTAAATATTAAGGATAACATCTATCTTTGCCTAGATCTGGACATTATTGGTGCTCTCCATAAATCATCCTCTTTTTAATTTAATATGAGCATCTGTAAGGTCCAGAGATAAATTAATTACTGCCAGATTTAAATAATACGCTTGGTTTCAGGCATTTCCTGGGGATTAATGACAGGTTAGGGAGAGCCAAGGGCCTAAAGTTCAGTCAGAAACCATTAACCTCAGGTTATCATTAACCTCAGGAAACACCCTACATCTCAGTCGTGTCTGTTCCTACAGAATGAAAAAGATGAGACTGGGAACATGTATTTCTTGTAGGGTTTAATGCCATTCCAGTTAGTACATACAGAGAATTTTAACAGCCCGTGTTCTGTCTGGTTAGATGGCATGAATCAAACATGTGCATCCACTGGGCTTATCGTGGCACCTCCAAAAGGAAACATTTAACGCTCTAAACGATATATTGCTTGGACACCTTTTTTTGGGAGTCAAAAGATAAAAATGTAGAAATCCATGGAAACTGAGGTGTATGTCAGCATGGGGAGGGTTGACACTTTGAGGTCAACATTCGGCTTGCAAATGCACCTTGGCTGGGTGTGAGGAGCACATCTTCTGGTCTCTTCATTGCTGTCCTCAGCTGTTACACAGCAGCATTTGGGTGCAGGGAAGTGTGTCTCATGTTTCTTAATTTAAGTAGTACAAAATTGTGTCTGGAGGAAAATTTCAGAGATCTCAATTCAACTTATTAAGAGCCAAATTTTGACCTACTTTCAGATTGCAGAGACCTCAGGAGACATATCTGATACAGAAAATAAGAGCAATATTTCTAGGAAAGTTTTTATACATTTTTCAGCCTGAAGGTTTCCAAGCATTTTACGAGCATTTATTAATTAACACCCACAACATTCCTGTGAGAAATGTGTTAGCCCCACTCTGTGCTGGTAATGACGTCAGAGATGACACCAGAGGAAATCTGGGGAGGGAGGAAAAAGATGGCAACACTCAGGGACAGGGCTCTGAGAATTCCACTTCTCCCTCATCCATACTGTGAACATGGAGCATACTACAGGCTCCGTATACATAGACAGAGGAATTGGGAGCTGATGCTAATGCTGTATGTAAGGGCTTGTAAAAGTATCCCTGTGAGTTACTGTTCTTATTAAACAGAGGGAGTGAGTTAATCTAAACTAATTTCAAAGCACAGCCAGTGTGTGCCAGAGAGAAAAATGAAACTTCTGGTGAGCATATGGTGTTTTTTTCAGGTGTTGGTCCAATGATTACTCTGGCTATGGAGAGGTTCTGCTGGACTGTAGCAGCTACTCATATGTGCAGTGGTCTTTGGGTGCATCTTTCTAAGCACCGAATTCACTTCCATGCACTAGTGGATGTCTAGCTCGAGCTTCCTCTGTAGGTGACATGGTGCCTTTCATAGTTTTAAAATAAGTGTCTAAAATACTTCCTTCCTTTAGAATTACCCAGCTTTTCACATCAAGTTTAGTGTGGGACTCCGAAAGACCATTTTTTTTTTAATAGCGCAGGATAGTTGAGGTGAATGTGAGAACAGGAGAAGGCCTGGATATTCCCAGTGAGGGGACAGAAAAATGTCCTACTGGCTAATAGCTGTGTGAGGACTGTTGTCTTGGGGACAGGATAAATAATCTGTATTTACTCCCAAGCACATATAGACCAGGTTACCTTAGGCAGCAAAAAGGCTGCAAGCTCATGTTGGCTTCATGGAGGGAGATGATGGATGAGTGCAGAGAGGTACATTGGTAGCAACACTTGCAACATAAATTAATCTTACTGAAACTTGGTATGCTGACAGGGCTGCTCTTTGTTTTCTGGTCTGTTCAACTGGGTTTAGTTCAATGTTCATTTTTTATGATAGTCTTTACATACACAAATCTGTAGTATTGTACATAACTAGACAGTTTTGTATCTACTTTTCATTTTTATGCAACTTCTCTAAACATTAGTAAAATATGTTTTAATATATAAATCTTTGTCTAGTTAATGTTTTTGTAGCCTACACATTACTTTAAATTTTTGCTCTTTGTCTCCAGATTTTCTTACTACCATATTTTATATGCTTCTGCTGCCAGGCGTCTTTAATTCTGCTAGTGGCAAAAAACTCACTCCTTTAAACCTGTGGCAATTCTGCAGAAAACTGTATGGCATTTTTTCATGGATTTCAAATGTTTAAGAGAGATGATACAGCTGTCTTTGAAAGCACATCAGGTCAAAATTGTGGCCAAATGGCAGCAGTACGATTAGAAAAAAGGGCTCCCTGGAAGCTGGTTACAGAGGAATATTCTAAAGAAAGAAAACTCCAAATATAAAGCACACAACATGTTTCCAGAAGCTGGCAGAAAACAAAGGATTAAACTTAACTAAATCTCTCTCCTGCTTTTAGTCCACAGTTGGCTGCAAAGAAACAGAATTAGGCCAGCTGTACAATGCAACCTAATTCCACACAGAATACGATAGAGGGCTATGGAGAGTTCGAGTCTGACTTTCTTGTGGGCTGGTATGAAAAGATATCTCTGGTTTACTAAAGCTAGTAAATCATAGGACCTATAGTTTTGATTTTAGTAAAGCTTGCTCTACCTGAGCTTTACTGAATGAAACGCTGAAATTCACACTGCTTTCTGCTTGTATGCAAGGAAGAAAGATGAAAACTCCTAATTATAGTAAATAACCTCTCCCCCACCTGACCTTTAGTGCTATTGGAACAGCTCACTTTTGCAGTTCATCCTGCTTTTCACACCGCTCATGCAAGTCTTAGAGAGGCAAGTGGTACTAATCCAAGACAAATGCTTTCTCCTGAATTTCCCAGAGTGGGAAATGCTGTCCTGGTGTCTGAAGGTGGTGAGGCTCCTTCCCAGCTTTTAGAATCCAGACAAAAGCTCTACTGTGTAAGCAAGGTGGGGAGAATAAGGAAGAAGGCACAAGAGACTCTGAAGGCAGGGATGGTTAACTTTTCAATGGTCTTTGGTCACTTTTTTCCAAGCGTCACAGTTGGAGGTAGAGTAATATCTGTGCAGTGATACCATCTCTCAGATGGAGTCACCAACCCAGTCTGGGCCTCTGCTTTTCCCTCTTAATTCCTCCTCATACAGAAGAATGCTCTGATATGTTTGACCTTCCCAAAACCCATGCTCTCATGCGCCAGGTCAAATAGTCTTTGGGCTGGAGGAGGATCAGCACTGTGTGGATGGTGTGTCGTGGAAAAACTGGACGCCCTTCATTCCCAGAGCTACAGTAAAATAAATCCTTTTTTGAGCAAATGGAGAGCAGAGCTACATCTGACGTAATATTTATATAGAAAATATGAACCATGCATTGAAGATAGACACTTCCAAATCCAGCATCAGATTTCTAAGTCAAAAAGTGGTTAAAATATTGTGGTTATTTTTTTGAGATGATGCTTTAGGAATAATTTTATAATTTCTTTCTTATTTTAATTCCTTTTGCCTAAAATATTCAATGTATGTCTACATTATATACATGCATATATGTTACATACATGCAATATGCATTCACTTAAAAATAACACTCTCAATCATTCTCAACTCCTATGATAGCAATACAGTACAGACATACAGCTAAATTAACATGTTAGTGAATTTCAAAGATACTGATTCTCAAAAAGGGGAAATACATTGTCACTCATTTCTACCCAGGTCAAACAAGTTATATAAAGCACCAAATATAGTTTACAAAATGAACCAGATGTAAGTAGTCTAGTATTCCAGGTTCATGCATCCTTATTTCAATTGTCTAGAACTAAAAGCAAAAGGATACACTATATCATTAAAAATAAATGGAGATTATAATTGCTTAAAAGATTATAGCATAAAATTTGCATGACTGATGTGCTGCAAAATACATGCGGGATTTTTCTATACAGGATTTAATGTTGCTTTGCTTGAAGATGCAGCTTGCATTCAAGCATATCAAGAAACAAGATCATTTAATGGTTTATTCATTCTATTTAACAGAATATATCCGTGGCCCATCATCCACATATTCACCTGCTGTCAGCTGCTGTTGTACTCTGTAATGAACAGCTGTGGAAAGGGCAAAAAACGTACAACAACCTCTGGCTATTTGCATTTAAGATATTTAGTTCTGTATGAGAAGAATGACATGTAATCAACTAGACACACAGGTAAAAATAGCAGACTCCAATTTTGCCTACCATTTTTCTCTTCACTTAGAGATGGTTAAAAAATTCATGAATTATTTGCATTTTGACTTTCAGAACAACATGCAATTTTTATAGTGCAAAGGGTTAGATTCTGTCTGTCTTGTTTCCAAGGGGTAACTGGAGAAGGGAAGCTCTTCTGAGTGTGCACCACGGGAACAGGGCCTGATCTGAATTGTCAGTAGATAAAGTCTCATTAGCAGGTTCATGATAGAGAACCATCCCCACACGGCAGGGGCACCACTTTGATAAAGAAGTGGATTGAAATAGCAGTGTAGTAACCAGTGAAGTTGTACTGCGTTGGTAATGGTCTCTCTTGAACGAGGTGGGACCCCTATTAAAATCTGCAGGAGTTGTTGTGCAGTGACTATCAGAGCATCCCTGCTTGAAATGGGATTGCAGCTCTCTTATGTCTGTGGTGCATTCAGGTTGTTGAAGCCATCCTTGAAAATTATGAACTCATTCCCCTGAAGGTCCTGAGTGAATTCTGAGAGGCTGAAAGTGCTCTGGGCTCCCCTGGATGCCATTGGAACCTGGGAGCCAAACCAGCCTCCCCAGAAAGCAGGAACAGGAGACAGCGAGTGACAGGATCCTGTCTGTGAGTCCTGCTGTTGGAAGCTGAACAATAAGTAAGTCTGTTCTCAGATAAAATTCTCATAGATGTTTCCAGGCATTCATCAACTGGAAAAATATGAGGGCTCATTTGATACCAATGGCTTTGTTTTCTTCTTTATCCACAACAAGTTAGAGAATTGTATTTTAAAGGTTATTTACTGGAAGCAACAGGAACATTTAGTTCTCTGGTCCTAGTCAATAAAATCTGGCCAAAGGAAATACATCCAAACTTTTCCAAATAATAATCAAAGGGTCTTTAGTTCTGTGCCTTTAAAGTTTCTTATCTTGAGAATAGTAAATAGTAGATGGAAATAATGAAAAAGACACTAAGAAAGTGGTATTCCATGAGCTAATTTGCAGGAGACCATATGACATTGATGGTTGGAAAAATGAAAAGATTGCAGTGGAACCTTTTAAATATTAGGTGTGGCTTCTAAAATGCCATCTAAAATACTTCTAAAATACTTCTAAAATACAGTCAAAATGATGACTAAATCATTCTGAGAATCTGCAATAAAAATATCAGCTATCACAGAGCATTTATGGCTTTGCTAATTAGGAGAAGAACCAGTCTGATCTGAGAGTTAAAAGCACCATAAAAAAGGTGTAATAGTTATTATTTGACAGTCATTTACACCAAAAAGACTTCATTTATAGAAATGAAATATTTATACAGATTTGGAGTATACCAAGAAAATCAACAACATTTGGAAAACAGTTGAAATGATTCCCTTGTTAGTTGTAAAACCAGGTTACTGTGAGCATGCCTGTAAAGAGACTCTACAAGCATGTGCAGAACTGCATGGACTGAAAACGTAATTTTCAGGATGAGTTGTCACACTCTTCCCAGTCCAGGATCTGTGAATGGAAAAGTTATAAAGTTTCTTGACGTAGAATCACAACAGCAGTGTCTCTTTTCCTCTGTGGTGTGGTGCTGAGTGGAACTGAGTCATACTGAGTATCAGTCAGTACCAGTGGGACTGAGGAAAGAGTGCCAAGATGGAAGGGGACTGAAAGACAACATCTCATGCAAGTCAGATTTCCTTCCTTTAGTGACTCCGTGCAACGCGTGAGAGTCTTGCACTTGGTCCCTGCATCCCCTGCCCCTGCACTGATAATTGGATCCTGCTCACTTCTGAAGCATGGTGTCAACCTGAGCTATTTCTTCTGTCAGGCGACCTCCTGAGCCAGGCACAGCAGTCACCAGGTCATGGGCACATGTGTCCTCTGCCTCATTGTCCCATGCCCAAAGGATATTGTCCCAAACTGAAGTTTTAGCACCTGAGCATCCTCCTCCTGTCACATGAGCTGACAGACCAGACATATCTCTCAGAGTGTGAGAGAATAAGGCGCTGCCTGGTGTGTTAGAAAAAAGATCTGTGGAAGGTTGTGTAACATGGGAGGATAATCAGGAGAAAGAACTGAGGAACAGTTGCTCGATACTTTGGCAAATTACAGAGCCTGAGAATAGCTCAGTATGCCTGCATAAGAGAAGAAAAGCACAGGCTAGACATTAACTATTTTATATGCAGGAAATGGCCATAATTAAATCAAAAGATATTTTTTAGTGTAAGTAAGGTAACAGGAGAGGATCTGGGTGTAGAAGTGACTCACTCAGTAGCCCCTTCACACCAAACAATTTCAACTTCAGATATACCATAAGATTAGCCTCAGAGTATTTCTGGCTACAAAGAAGGAAAAGCTAGAGAAATGGCATAAACTGTTAAAACGTTAGCTTCTATAAATAGTTGTATATCCAAGTTAACAAAAAGTGCCTGCTCGCTTTGTTCCCAAACACAACTACAGCCCAGAGCAGAACTGAGGTTTTGAACCACACTTCTGTCCCCAGCACAGCCCCCAGGACCCAGGTCCCTATTCACAGCCCTGGGCTCAGAGAACGAAGAAGGCAGAGCCTGAATAGTGTTCAGCAACATGAACATTTGCAAACTAAACCAGAAAGAAACTGACCTCAGATTTGTCTCTCAGGCTGAGAAACCCACAAAAGCAAAGAAAGGAACTCACATGGAAACTGGAACCATATTCCAGCCCCAATGGTTCCTTTGGTTGCTTTTTCCTTTAACGAGCACAAAGGTCAGGAAATCTGCCTGGATTCAGCTGCTGCTCAAAATGCCCATGCTCCTGTTTCTTCATCTCAGACAATTAATGCTGCTTAAATATCCCTGTCTGAGGGTGCAATTGGTTTCTTGTCTGGGTTAGAAATTGGACATGAGCTATGTGCCTCAACTCTATCAAAGCCATTCTCCTCTCCATGACCCTTGTGTTCAGTGCCTATGGAATTATCAGTTGACTGCTAATGGAAAAACAGCCACGCAGGCCAGCCTGCTCCATGCACGGTGCTCCCCTTGCGTACCCTGTCACACCCACCTTTGTTTAAACATTTGTAGACTGAAACATCCTGTCGAGCCCTGTTCTGTGGGAGAACATATTTGTGAGACAAAGCAATGCTGTGGTCTACCAGGAGGTCTATGACTCTCTCGGTGAATTATTCACTACTTTGCTGTGGTCTACATGCCAGGTCACCCGTGCTCACAGCAGAGAATGAAGCATTATTCATTATCAAACCTTTGGTTTTCTCTTCCAGAAGGTTGTTCCCCCACCCCCGTTGCCCTTTCAGGTTTTAACAAGACATTGCATTCTTTCAGACTTCCCCTGGGCAGCAGTTTTTTGCACTTGCAGAGGTACGGCAATAATAGAGAGAAAGCCAGAGTAGTTGTAAATTGTAGCAGTTAATGTCAAATTGATGGGGCAGTGATCAAATGAACTTCATAACCACAGAACGCAACCTGGGGGTGGAATGCTGTTTCAAAGATTGTTAATGACAGGGTTATAAAATAATAAAATAGAAAGTTTTTTCCACTGTGAAAGTTTGAAAGAATTTATTTGGCTGACTGAAAGTATTAGCAGTGTTAGGGTCAGGCTTTTATAAGACATTTAGCACAATTACTAATCAATGAGGAGACTGATCAGCCTATTTTGAACTAAGGGAACAACACCTGCATTGTGTTGCTATTCTTGGACACACTGAGTGCACCTTTAATGATCTTTAGGACTTCTAGTAGGGTGCTGTTTAATTAGAAACTGCTGATACAAAGTGGGAGCAACTGTTGGATAAAAAGAGCAGTTGGGGTTTTCTGATCTGCCTTTTAACCACCAACATTCAAGAAACCAAAGCAGTGGGCAATGTCACAATGTTAGCACAAGGGACCACATTTATAGCTCATCAAAGCTGGACAGTACACAGCTGTAGCCCAGCTGTGCTCTCCAACCACAGTGTTGGAAATGTCTCAGAGATGAAAAAAGAGGCTAGATCCATGAAAATATCATAAGATAAATAGGCATGGAAAATATTGAAGACATTCCAATGCAATTTACCCATGGAAGTGAAAAATGAATGATGCAAGTGAGACATACGCTTTTATAGATGGGTCCTTCTGTATTTTCAGATTTATTTATTTATTTTTGTGATTTCTACTTCAGTTATTGAGAGTAATCTGTCATGTGATTTATCAAGCTTTCCTTACTCATTTGTGCTTAGCTTAGTCAAGAAAGAGCAATGCCAGAAAAAATGCCTAGCTTGAAACTGGCCTCTCTTTTCCGTATGGCAGGATATGGAATAGGGGAGAAGCCCACTTGTAAAAGCTACATTTGGTTAGAGAGGGCTTAACATCCCCAGATTCACACAGACCCTCTAATCTTGGCTTCCCTGCCAGAGATGCCAGCCTTGGTCATTAAGATGTGTCACCCGAGTCCCTGTAAGTCCACACCTCACAGAAACATGGCTGATCTCTTTGCACAGTCACTGTGTTTGGCAAAGATGCAGGCTCAAAGCAATTTCTGGCATTGTTCATTACATTCAGCTGTCCGATTTCTGTCGTGATGAAGGGCCATGCCAAACAGTAATTTTTCCTTCACTTCCAGTCTTCCTGCTCCTTCCCTTTTTACTACTCAGAGGCCCTTCACAGCTGGGTTTCTGAAGCTGGAAGACACCTAGTAACTAGAGGCTAGTAAGGTGCTGCTTCACCCTGAAGCCCCTAATCACTTTCTTTCCTGCTCCCAAAGGCTTGTGAGCATAAAAATTTAATCTTTTGCAGTTTGCAGCCCTTTGAATTGAACAACAACCATCTCACAAATTGCACCCTTCAGAAATGTACCTTCCAGTTTTAAGATTCAGGTCTTTAAAGGTATTCCAGTCTTTAAATGTTTTCAAGTCTTTAAAGCCTTTTAGGAAAGTTCAGATGCTGCAGGCATACTCTTGTGGGCTTTGCATTGCCTAAGCAGTACTCCTGATAGCCTGTTAGCTCCAGAAGGTTCCTGTGCAAATTCCATCAGATGTTTGTTTTTTTAAGTTAGGTCTTTATATAAGGGAAGAAAAACCACAACTCCAGTTTTCTCCATTAGTATGTGGTATTGGACATCTGTCTCCTGTGTTGAGAACATATTACAGATGTTCTGCTGTGTCTACTTGACTAATACGTTGCTAGCATCCATTTACATTGCCTATTAAGAAATAGACCACTGTGAGTCAGCAAATAATCCAGGGCCAGGTGAAAGCAGCTGTTTCAAGTGCCGTCACTTGAAACAATATAATCAGTGCTGAATTAGTCAGTGGTCAGTTGGCCAAGTTCATTACATTCAGCTGTGGATGCACTGTGGTTGCATGTGGAAGCAGATTTGGGAGAACCACTATACTGGGAGATGCAGAGATATGTAACCTGGTTGTTATTTTTGGCAATAGAAGGCAGCAGATTTCTTCAGTGCAGAATCTGGAGAATATTCTCTGTCTGGTAAGTAATTTATGCCTTGGCAAAAAATGCTTGAGATCTACAGTGTCAGTGATAGTAGCCAGCTGCCTGTTGCATCTTTCCATAGCAACTGCTACTGCTGGTGATGTTTTCACAATAATGACCCATAAATAGATTAAAATGTTGATGTAAAAAGTGGCATTATGCTTGTAATTAATATTCCATTGTTAATATTGCATTGAGATGAGTGAGTGGAGGTCACATAACAAGGCTGTTGTTTTCACAGTGTTTGCAACATCAGAGAACTTATACTGGCTACCTGACATTTTCTTTTAGTGTTAATTACACTAATGATTTTAATATGCTCAAAATGAAAGCTTAAGTTTCGGGAGCAAGAATAAGGTGATGATTTAGAAAGGAGAACAATTATGTTGAAGGATATGAAGTGATAGTGTGGAATTACAAGGATGGAAATCCTAAGAAACAAAGCAATTTCAAGTGAAATATGCAGCCCCTGGCTTACTGTGAAGTGAGATATTGGATATAGAAACTCCCATTTTTTAATATTGGTTTTTCAAGGAAGGTCTTCAATTTAGTATCTGCAGGTGACCTGTTGTTTCTTAAATGGTGTGCGTTGTGAATAATCTGGTAAGAATTTTATCAAGTCATCCATCTCATGCTTTGTGAGCACAGAAACCTGAAGTCTTTAAACTATGAGTGAAAATCATTTCCTAGAGAACATCCTACTTTTTCCTGGTTGCCTGGTGACAGGACCAGAGGCAATGGGCACAAACTGAAACATAGGAGGTTTCCTCTGAATATCAGCAAACACTTTTGCACTGTGCAGGTGACTGAGCACTGGCACTGGTTGCCCAGGGAGGTTTTGGAATCTCCATCATTGGAGATGTTCAAAAGCTATCTGGATGTGGTCCTGGGCAACCTACTCTAGGTGCATGGGGGTTTGGACCAGGTGACTCAGAGGTCCCTTCCAGTCGCAACCATTCCACAATAATGGGATTTTGTCTTGTACTTCAGGTCAGTTATCAAGACCCCTTACTACCAGAGTGTCCATGCCAAAGTGCTGGCTGATGGGAGGTGCCCACTGATATTATTGGGATCTCTTGTTTCTTTTCTTAAAAGAGCATGTGCCCAAGTTGCAGTAAGCCAAACTGTCCTGTCATTTGACCTTCCTTTTTCCCTTCCAAGCCCTCTTTGTTTGCTTGCACCAGCTTGTCACATTTTATTTTGAAATCCTGAAATATTCTGGAAAGGACCAATTTCTCATGTTTGAATAGCAGGTAGAACTGGATGGCTCTACTCTGAGGAGCTACTGTTGGAAGAGACAGTGCTCTTACTAAATGCTGCCCTGCTGGGCATATTCCTGAAACCAAACATCTTTGCTAATTAAATGTAGATCTTCAACTTTTTCTCTTTTCCCTTAAAAAAATTAAAAAATAATTAACCTGGTCTTTTTGTAAAGGCATGTGACTCATTTGTGCTAAGTTAGGGTTAGGTTTGTACCTCCTACTCATGTTACATCAGGAATCACAGGAACAAACATTGTTTTTTCAGGGCTTAGAGGCTATAGGAACACTCATGACGTATAGCATGAGTTATGAAAGTGAAGCCGTGTTAAAAAGTTGCCTCGTGTTATTACCTGGCAGTTCATTAAGATATACCTTGTTTACCTGCTGCAGCCTGCGTACCAGATTTAGCTCTCTGCAGGAATCAGAAGGCATTTAGCGTGCAGAAGCTGGGAACTGCAATGAAAAACAAAACACTTCTGTTTCATGATTTTACGAAAAACAAGGTACTTAAATGGTGACTGAGAGCCTGCTCATCCCTTCCAGATTTTTCCCCAGGCAGATACAAGTGTGGAACAGAAATGCAGAAAAACAGATCTGATGATCTTACCGTCAGAGTGGGAAACACTGTACATTTCCTATTCAGCTCTTTGGGCTTTCCATGAGACCTTATAATCTCCTTTGGCTTTTTAACCACTGCTGAAGTGGGCCAAAATTCATTTGCAGTCCTGTGTTGCTCAGTGACCCTCCAATGATGTCAGGTAAGAACAGTGATTTGTAACTAAAATCTCAATCTTCAATTACATTTCAGTTAATACATGGTGAGAAATTCTGACCAACTGCTTTAGTTTTGCTAAGGAGTATGGGTTCAGCTGTCTTCTTAATCACCTCTGAAGCAAAAAGTCACAGCTTCACTCCTGAAAAATGTGACTTCACAGGACAATGAATACGTGAATTGTTGCTCTGCTATACGCACCAGAAGTTCCTCATTTGGAGGAAGCATCAAGTGTGTGAGAACAGGAAAGCATTCTGTGCCCACAACAGCAATATGATATAGTACACAGCAAATTGCTGTGTAGTATACACTAAATTGCTACTTAATATGTTCCCATGTTATTTGTTTTACTCATTCTGGTTTTTTTAGGTCTTTATGAGCTCATCACAATAGGTACCCATGAGACCATTAGTGACTTTATCATTAGTCCAAGGTCTCAAGACCTAGGAAAACACTATTCACCAAGGGGCATGAGGTGTCAGTGCCAAGATCTCCAGCTGGTGTAACTGGTCCATGGAAGCAGAGAAACCCACAAGAATTTGCATTTGCACATCCAGGGAGTAAACAACGCACCTGAGTTTGCACAGAAATTCTGTGGCCCAGGTGGGAACTGAATTCACATCTCTGAATTGCAGGCTCAGGTTCAGTCTCCTCACCTGCCTGCAGTGCCTATAAATACTATTAAATATTTATTTTACTCATTCACAATCCATTGCACTCTCAGTAAGGATGGTTGACTGCACAAGCCAGCTCCAGCTGGCCCTTCAGGAGCAGGCACAATGAATGAGGATGTTTCCTGCTCAACAACCATTCTTGCATCTTTTTTGACTGTTGTAGTTGACTGCTCCCCCATACAAAGCTTTTCAATATTTTCTTTGAATAAAAAATAAAAGCAGTTCTGGACTGCTTGCAACACTTAATTCACCTTGAATCATTTGGTTTCACTTTGGGACTTTGTAAAAATAACCCAAGGGCCAGATTCACAAGAGGAATGAGGTAATCTGGAGAAGCTGGTATTAAAGCTGTTCCTCCCTCCTGTGCCCTAGATTCTAGTGCTGGACAGGCATATCATATGTGGGAAACCTTGGGTCTGATTCCCTTTTTGTCTGGTCAACAGCAGAAGTTTTAACCCCAGGTTGACTCATTAAGAAAATACCACAAGTAGTAAGCTGGAGTGTGTGTTGAGGCAGGGGTCTCATGGCTCTTCTGTATGGCTGGACCACTTAACAATGAAAACTTAACTACTTACTGGATAAAAAAAAATATATGTCTCTCTAAGTTAATTAGGTTGTTTGACAAGGGAAACTTCAGATTTTCGGTTGCTGCTTCAGCGAATGTTTATTTATGAATATGAGTGGAAGCATGTCAACAAGAGAGAGTAAATGAGCCACATTACCCACCACCCGGACCCCAGTGCCGAGGAGCCCTCCTGGGACACAGTGCACTAGGTAATGTTTCTGGCCTGATGTTTGTCCCACCTAGCAGGCAATACAGCTTTGGAGTCAGAGTGGAGAAAGGGACCACTGGTTCATCTCTGAAATTTATGCTCTAGGAATTCAAATCAGAATTTGCAAATACATGGGATGGACTAACTATTCTGCAACAAAAGCCCTCATCCACCACCAGTTACACCATCGCTTTTAAAGTAGAAGGCTGGCAGAAAGCAGTAATGTCCACTGGAATGTAACACTCTGAGCTGTCTCTTGCCCAGTGTCCAGCCAGGGAAGAAAAATTAGGGAAACATCACCCAAACTTGCAAGATATGGGTTACTGGGAAGGCAATTGTCAAATGTTGAAGGCTATATTTTCCATTTCATCCCCCTCACCTGCCTTTCCCTGCCAGGGGACTTAGAAAAATGAGGTTTCTAGATCATAATCTGCTGACAATTCCTTATAAACCCCTTGGATAGGTTTCAGTTTTTATCATTGTACTGAACCAACTGTTATTCTTCTGAACAAAGACGCAAAAAGAAAAAAAAATCAAAAGCTTTCAACTAGGTCATGCTAGTATTATCATGAGTGAGTGTGAGTGGTATCATTTCACACATACTGCATCTCTCAATTAAGGAAAATGCCAGACTTCTGTTAGCAAGACAGCTGGTGGTACTCAGTGACTAAATATAGTACTGTCATCACCTAGGAGCACAGCCAGGACATTTTAATGGTTGGGACAACTGATATTTTGTTTTAGCCAAAACAATTTTTAATCATATGCTATTATTTTAAATAACTAGTGGACAAAATCAGTGAATGAATGTATTTTAAATAAATTTTGGCCGTTTTATTTACTGGGTCAATTTTTAACCAATATTCACTGATCTTTACAGAAATTCTGCATATTGTGTATGTTTGAGATAGAAAAAAATAGCTAAGTAAATACAGCTGGCATTCAGCTGATTCTCTGATTGTCTATACATTAGATAGACTAAACTCCCTTAGACAGTCTTTTTACTGGGTGTACAGTGGGGTTTGGATCCTCTGGGAAGTTATTATTAGGGATGTTTCCATTGCTTGGGAGATACAAAGCCACAAATAAATATCTGTGCTCATCCTAAGTGAAGACGGATCCAGTTGACCCCATATTTGATGAAAACACTTTAGTCTGCAATTACAGCTGGAACTGGTCCTAAATTATGTCAGTTCTCAGAGAATTTAGAATTTACCTTCCTAAAAAGAATCTTCCAGGCTAAGGTTAAAAGTCTCCTGGGTTTTCACCTCTCCCTCAATGTCCCAGGCATTTTGCATTTTTGCGTTAGCATTCTTTGCATCTACTGTGGAAAAAGCCCAAAAGAGATACACAATTAGGTATTGCTCAGGATGAATGAAAACAGCTTTCTGCACAAAATGCTACTGTAACTTTAAGATCCTTAAGCATGAGCCTGCCAGGTTTACAAAAAAGGGCTGTGCTCATGTGTAGCTGAGGCACAGCAATGAAGTGTCTGTTTCTATCCGATATCCAAAAAATACTGAGTTTAGGTCTGGTTTAGCTGTGACTGAGTATTTCAAAATGTTTATTAATAGTTTTATTGCTTTATTTCTGCTGCCAGCTCTAAACAATAGGGGCCAAGAACACCAGCTTTGTTTGTACTTATATTAATACATGGTTGCTTGTGGACATACATGCAGAGGTATCCCCTGCAGCCAGTGGATGAGAGGACAAGTTGTTAGTCCTGCTACATGTTGAATATGAGATGGAAAATGACAATGCTAGAGAGTTGTCTCTAGATGAGCTCCCATGTGAAGACATCACTGAGTACATCTGTGCCACTGTACCACTGGCAACAGTTTTTTTCAGCATCTGTCATCTTTAGTACCTTCCTTATCCAGAGCAATGAAGAGTGTTTTAATATCGAGTTGAATTTTATTTTTTTTTTCTTTTTGGTGATAATGTCCTCATTTTGGCTGGAATAGAATTAATTTTCTTCTTAGTAGCTGGTACAGTGCTTTGTTTTGGATTCAGTATGAGAATAATGTTGATAACAAAGTGATGTTTAGGTTGTTGCTAAGTAGCGCTTACCCTAAGTCAAGGACTTCCCCATTTCCCATGCTCTGTCAGGGAGGAGTAGCCCAAGAAGCTGGGTGGAAGCATGGCCAGGACAACTGACCTGATCTGTCCAAAGAGATATGCCATACCATAGAATATCATGTCCAGATTATTGACTGGGGAGGTGGCTGCAAGGGGCCAGTCCCTGCTTGGTGATGGGCTGGGCATTGGTCAATGTGTGGTTAGCAATTTGATTGTGCATCTCTTGTTTTTCTTGGGTTTTGTCTCTCTTTCCCCCTTTTATTACAATTATTATTATTATTATTACCATTAATAGTATTAATTTACTTTTTTTCAATTATTAAACTGCTCCTATCTCAACCCATGTGTTTTATTTTTTGCCCTATGATTTTCCTCCCTATTCCACCTGGGTGCAGGAGGGCTGAGCAAGTGGATTCATTGAGCTGAGTTGCCATCTGCGGTCAAACAATGACAAAAGACAAGGGGATTGAAGCTAGAGAGGAAGAGAAAAGCTTTAATGCACTTGTGAAGTGCAAACTTTTAATCCATGTAGTCTAGTCAATATGGGCAGCAGCAGTGCAAATTTCCGTCTTGGACTCTTGGTCAATTTTCCCTGCAGTCTCCCTGCAGCCTTGACATTCACAGGACTGTTTTGCACTGGACCCACACCTGGGTGAAGACTCACTCTGGCAGGACCAGCAGCAGGCATGCCAGAGCTGATGTCTTGTTTCCGCCTCTCCTTACCTCAGGTGTTAACTCAGAGCTGGCGCACATCTCGCCGCAGACCGCAGCAAACCGAGGTGTGCTCACGCTTTCTTCTGTCGCTGCTTCTCACCATGTCGTTTGCACCCAGCCAAGAGGGTTCGGCTGGACGGAGAACCAGCTCGTATTTTCCTGAAGGTGACAAGAACTACCGCTGGTAGCTATCAACACAGCTCCCCTTCCCTGGGCGCTGTGGGAAACCACAACTGTATCAAGCGTTGTAAGGGAAACAAAGTTTTTCTCCTCATTGATCTCTACTAAGTGTTTTTCCCTGATCTAACACATTACAAGGCTATGCAGTGATAGGGCAAGAGGGAGTAGCTTTAAGCTGAAAGAGGGAAGTTTTAGATTAGATGCTAGGAAAAAATTATTTACTCAGAAGGTAGTGAGGCACTGGAATGGTCTGCCCAGGGAAGTTGTGGGGCCCCATTACTGGAAATGTTCAAGACCATGTTGCATGGGACTTCAAGCAACCCAGTCAAGTGAAAGGTGTCCCTGTCCACGGCAGAGGTTTTGGAACTAGATGATCTTTAAGGTCTATTCCAACTCAAACTGTTCTATTATTCTGTGATTCTATGATCACTGGAAAAGTAATAATACTCTGGAGGAAATTGTGTTTTCTGCCACCCCAGTGCTGTTGCGCTGGTGTGAGGGGAGTGCTGGAATGCTGAACTGTACATGCAGTTCCTGGCAGCTGGGAAGCACACCAAAGAGAGAACCAAAGACCTTGCCTTCTTCTTCTTCTTTTCTCTCTTGCCATCACAACTGAGGAAGATCCTGGAATATTTAATATCAATGGCAAACAACTTTTGATTTTGGATTATTCTCTTGCTTGAAGAGAAGACATCTGTAGGTAGGCAGACATCTATTACAAGGACAATTAACATATCCTCCTATAGAAAAGCATTTTTCCCCCCACTCATTCATTCTTTGTTCACGGGACAGTTTTTTATTTATTATTGTTTTAATAGCTCCATGTTTGTAGCGAAACCAGTACTGTTTGTGAATGATGTAATGACTATGATCATAACCACTAAATCTGTCCTTTGAGTGATGCTGCTAGCCTTATCACTTAGTTTTTAACCTTATTAGAACTAATAACTTTACAGCTTTAGTCAGCAAATTATGGTAGTCTTTCTCTTTTAATCGAAGTGTTTTCATTTCTTTTATGCTAAAATTGTTGTTTTAAACAACTTTTTTTGAACACCACAGAAAGCTATAATTGGGAAGCATTAATTTGTGCTTGAAAGGTGTATTTAAATTTTTTTCTTTGAAATGAACACACACTGTGACCTAGTTTTCACAAACAGAGAAAGAAATGAATGCCAGATCTGAAAAAGTGGATTTATCTAGATAGTATTCTACCTTTTTAATTATTTTTCAAATGTAAGAGGTGATTTCAACTATTTACATTTTGCTAGAGGCTAAGAGGAGAAAAAAGCATTCATCCTGAGTTGAGTTCAGAGAGTCTGCTTTGCCAAAAATGAAGCCAAACATATTAATATACAGGCCTTCTTAGAGCCTCAAAAGCATCAGGAATCCATTTGAAAGAAGAGGAGCTGGTCTGATTTGTCAGTCTGGCAAGTCCAATGGAAAAGTCCATCATCTACTGACAAATACTTGCTTGCACAGTCAGTCGTCCAGCCGTGAAGGGTCTGCACAACAGTTCCACTCCCAGGAGCTGAACCCCTGCTAGTTCTGAGGCCATGTTGGCTCCGGCAGGGAGAAAGGCAGACACAGGAATGCAGAGGTGAAATATCCTGCAAAGATGATTTTCCTGCATAATATTAAATTTGCTTAGTATAAAATTTTACATGCATATCCTGGACCACCCAAAAGTTGTAGTGATTAATCCAGAGATCTCTCCTGTCCTTTACATGATTACTTTTAAATGTTCATTCATTGCAATATGCTTTAGATTGTTAAACATAGCCACATGGAGTGTGTTTGTAAAATATATGTGTTGTCTAAAATGTACATGCAATTTAAAGGTTCTCTTGTTACAGTACCGCTCCAGACATAAACTCCTTGTTTTCGTGAATTCAGCAGTTAAATGAAGAAACCTCTCCAAAGCTGAAAGCAAAGAATGATTAATTAAAGAACCCGAGACTTAAATGCAGACTTGTTTTCAGTTTACCAGACTGTAAAACTCTTACCTTAGTGGGTACGCAGACAGGCATACCTTTGCGACTGATTTTTTGGCAGATAATTGAATAACTCTTGTAGCAATGGCCTTTTTGAATATCAGGGAAAGCACCCCATCAAATGGATGTAATTTATTTCACAGGGAGGGGTAAAATCTTTGGTGACTTTTCCAAGAAAAATTCCAAGGCTTACGTGAATATATTCACCTAGCAGCTACATTGACATAAATCGATATATAAACCCACATGTGTAAGACAGCTATGAGTAGTAAAAGTAACAACTCTGAGCTATTAAGACGTCTAAGTGTGTCTTTACATAAAAGCCTTAAAGGGCAGCACAGGGAGTCATTATAGTGTATTGTGTCAGGACCTTAACGTGTAGAAGTCGACACTGACACTGTCAGCTGTGATGTAAAACGCTTGGAGGCTTGTTTCACAGGACAGGCATTTCCAAAGAGTTCAGCATCCACCAGTTCCCATGTAAGCAGCTAAATGAGGTGATGAAACTTTAAATGCTCTCAGCTTTTGTGGGAGCTGAAGCCTTTTGAAAAGTCCAAAGGGTTCTTCCCTGGGGTAGCTGCACCATCTGCTCTGAGCACTTGGAGGGGTGATGAGGGAGACCAAGTCAGGCACTGGTGTCCTGTCAAGGTGGTTGCTGAGAGATGGTCTTCTGAAGCCCCAGGGAATGTCTAAAGCATGCTGAAGGAACATTTCTACTTCATCTGTACGATCCAGGCCATAGCTCAGAGTTAAGGAGATTAATAAAAAAGAAAAACTAAGGATTGTCTGCTCTGGAAATGTCCTCTCTCAGATCATAAGATAACACTATATTAACTGTGTGAACATGGTATCTGACACAGCAGACTATTATTCTGAATTTTCTTATTCAAACATTGTATTCCTCTGCACATGAAAGCCAGCATAATTCACAGAATGCCTTTATACCCTAGTAATTTTATTTTAAAAAGATGCAAACAAAACACTGTGTTAGATTACATTCTGAAACTGTTGTTCAGATGTTTTATGCTATTGCTTCAGCAATAAAAGGAACATTAAACTCCTGAGGCCAGACTGAGTCTAGCTATTTTCAGCACCTCAGGCAGGCTGGAGTGGAGCCGAGGCACCTGGTTGCTGGGAGCCGTCAGAAAGCCTGTCCCACACTGCTGCTGGCTGGCCCCTTGCTCTGGACCTGCAGGTCCCTTTAGGGGCACAAATATCCCTGTCACTGCTGGAGACTGGCCTTGTTCATGATGTTAGAGGGGGAGGCCACAGAAGGAAAAGCCATCAAGGGCTGTCAGACACAGAGACAGCAGCAATTACATCACAAGGTGAGGCAGGAACAGGGGAAGCATGGCTGTACAGCTTGTCCTCTTCTCCAAATCCTCCTCAGGCATCAGCTGATGGCTACTGCCTTATTGCTGGAGGCAGGACAGCAGGTTGGACAGGACAACCTCCTCTCTGTGAGTGCACTGTCTGGTTTCTCACACCATGACTCAGATAGGTGAGTGGAGTGGGTGGTCCCTAAATGTCACCTAACTCCCTGGAGGGGCCAGTCTGCCAGGCCTACCTGAAGCCTCGGGGAACTTGGTGCTTCCCATTCCTTGTCTTTTTGGTGGCATGGTACTTCCATGCTCAGCAGTGCAGTGGGCTTTCTGAAAACAAGGGTATGACTTTGACCCTCCACCCCCAGCTGACCCTCCCAGACGTCAGCAGAGTCTCCTGGTCAGCAATCCGTTCAAGTGCTGTTTCAGAGTTCATGAAGTGCATATTTCCTCCTGGTCAAGCGCTTCACCTCTTCTCTTGTTTTCCCATCATAAGGCATGGTGACAAGAGTTCCTTCTCTGCCATGCACAGGTAGGTACCTACTGTCTAGAGTAAACTCTGAATTTTAGATACCTATTGGACAAAAAAAAAATTATATGCAGTCTTGACTTGATTGCACAAGCTGCAGAGGAATCATCACGTTGTCTTGCTTTTCTGTTTCCTACATCCAGGTAGTTCTGTGCACAGCATGGAAACATTAAATTACTCTTTGGATCTGATGTGTAATGAAGTCCCAGTGGCCTTCTTAATTGTGGGACTCTCTAGCACCTGCATTCTGTACTTTGCAACTTCAATTGTCTTTTTCTATAATTTCAGGAGTATATGTAATAGATTGATTTGAGTAAGAGATCTGATGTATTTTTCTCCTGTCTAATAGGAGAGAAGGTTAAGATAGATTTTCAATATGGTACTTTAGAATATTATTTCATGACAGTCCATTGCAAAGATTATTCTATATTCCTTGCAAAAAAGCCATGGAAGGGTTTGACCCCCTTCAAATTAACTGTAAGTTACACAGAGAGAAATGGATATTCTGTAGGCAAAATAAAGAGAAACACTGGAATGATGACTTGGAAAAAGAATAATTAAAAAAGACAAAAGTATTTTATTTCTTCTCAAGCTCTTTCATCTTAGCTGACATTCTAAAAAATGGGCAATCTAAAGACTATGATTTATTACCTTAAAAGTTTTAGGACTTGCCTTTTTTTTTAAGCTTTGTCAGGTTTTAAACTTCCATGAGATTTTGCTTTAAGTCCTTTGAGAATTAATAAGCGAAAGGTTGCAGTTGCAGACAGACACATTTTTCACGCTTCCCTCCCTCCCAGTGACTTGTTTTCCATGTTCAGCCTCTGCAGAATGAAAGGAGAAAAAAATTGCAGCCTGCAATGTCAGTTCATGTTATTATTCTATATACAGAAATGCCTTAGCCAGCATTTATATGAAGCTTTGTAGAGTGTAATAAAAAACCTGATTGAATCTCTTATGACTTCCTTACTTTACTTGGTTATTTTCCCAAGTTCAGACAAAAGGGTGAGATTCATCTGACTTATATCGAACTGTATAAAACTTAAGTTTCTCACTATTTGCCTAAGTTGTCCCCACAGTCCCATCTCCCCATGGATGAAGATAAATAGTCCAGATGGTGATTTGTCCCCTTCTGGGACTGCTGGGCTGACTTGCATTGTGGAAGGGCCATCTCTGCATTGGGTACAAAGGACCATCCAGCTGACCAGCCTAACTGGTGCCTACATGTTGGATGGCTAAAGTTTAGTCTGATTCATTGTCCTGTAAGTTCATCTTTGCATTAGGAAAGCTCAGGGGGCAGAGCACCTGAAAAGACTGCAACATTGGTCACAAAAGCATCCCGTCCCTTACAAATTTCCAAGGATGTCACCACAATGGTGTTTCCTAGCCCTAAACGTGCTTTTTCCCAGTCCTGTTTATTTACATAGAAATGTATTTCTCATATATATATATATTTATTTAGATCTCATCAAATACAGAAAATAAACTAGCCAAAAAATAGAGAAAAAAAAGATGAATTAAAAAAATCATGAAAGAATTCAGCTGGTCACTGGTCTGTGATTCACTAAGTCTGTCTCCGTACAAATGAGTTGAAATGAATTTCCTGGTATGAATAAATCCCCAAAGTGTCATGAATTTTAGTGTGAATGTTTCTGGATGCCTTAAAATTCAGATGGGAAATGAATTAATCATTCTTCCTTATTTTCTTGTTGACAAAGTCTTCCTTCTTATCCAATCAAAGTGAGGGCTACACACTGGGTTACTAGCTGTGCTCAGTGAACGTTGAGTAGCACCCATCAGCTGAGAGTTTGTCACAGAAAATATTTGCTGGATCCTTGAGTATGCAGAATGCATTAGAATGAAATCAGAATTTATTTGCAAGTGATTCACTGACTGCAGAAAAATCTGCATTTATGAGTGGCTTAATAGTCTTCACACACATTCATGGTTTATACTGGGTGCATCTGTCATGTAATTAAAAAAAAGGAAATATAAATTAACTATATAGATTTGAGTAAGCCATGTGGGTTTTGGTAAGGTAGTAGTAGAGATGACAGCCCTTTGTCAATTACATTGTTGGAGCATGCAATTTATCTGAGGAATGTGAACAAACTCTGCCATTATTATTACTACTTCTAATATGACCAGATTCTGCAGTCATCATAAATGCACTCTGAATTAAAGCTCAAGAAAACTTCATGTATGTTCTTGTTGGTATGGGACAGGGTAAAATGTAAAAGAAGAGACCCATATGTGTACTTTTGTGTTCTTGCATATTAATGAATATATGTGCATATTTATCTATATTGTATTATATATTATATTCCAGTACAGTACAGTACGTGTATTATTTTATGATAATTCATCTTCCCTGACTGTACAGTATTTTTCTTCTCTGCTTGAGACTGTACTGAATGACACACATTTGCTTCAGGAGAAATCTGGTGTTCGCAGAGTCTGAATGCATCTTGAGGAGATTTTGTCCTCCCTATGTGGCAATCTGAAATCAAATGTGGACAAACGTCTTTCACAAAAAAATCTAGGTAGGAAAGAGTGGAAGAAATGGCTTCATTCTCTTCCTCTCTTTAATAATATTTTCTCACCATTTTGAAGTTGTAAAGTGTTGTGACAACACAGATTTTACATACTTTCTGTTCTTTTTCTACAGTAACTAAAATGATACTATTCATACTGACATTGTTGATAAAGTTGTATAAACCAAATCTTGCTCTGGTAATGCAGGATTCTCCTACCTGGTGATCCAATTCCTGCTGACCACTCCTTCTCTGTGCATCAATTGCCAGCATGTGGAAGCACCTTCTGAATGCAGTTCAACATTTATATGTCAGGGCTGAGCTTTGGGCTGTCTGGGAAGGCATCTGGTATCTGACAACACGAGCAGGACTCAGAGCACGACTGCATTGCTGTAAGATGAGCATTAGTTCTGCACTTAGACTGAAATTACATGGCTGATTTGTGATGGAAATTATTGGTTACACCAAAGGGTCCTGCACTGGACCCTTGGGACCACATTCATGGGGTTAACATACAGTTTAGTTTCCTTATTTTTTTGTATATCCAACCTCCCAAAGTCACTTTACTGAGGTGGATTATTTGAAGGACATTGCACGTCCTTCAGCACATGGCATGTGCGTGTGCCATGTAATTGAACAATGAACATCCTGGCAGTAGTTGTGTGGAGGGCCAAAATCCCTGTTGGCACAGCTCCATGAAGTCATTAGTTGCACCAGCAGGGGAGCTGACCCCAGCCCTCGTTTAGTGATTTGACAGGCCACCTCGCCATCAGGACATTGTAGAGCTTCCAGGGACATGAATTTGGAACAGTTATTTCAGTGGCACAAGGTTAACAATTGTTTGTTTTTTAAAGAGTTACCACATAATGTTAAAATGGTATCTTGCCTTAATGTGAAATCTTGATGCAGTGTATCTTATGATCTATTAATCTGGGAAAAAATGTAAACCAAAAGATAAACATAAACAGTGATTAAACCACAAGCATTCCTCAGAGTAAATGATAATATAATTAAACTTTAACTTCACAATGCAGATTCTTTCAGTGCATAATTGAAATAGTATAAGATGCTTTGGCAGTATGTTTGACATTAACTTAAAGCAAGTAATTTTAGGAATGAGGGTTTGATCGTTCTCTTATTGACATCATTTGTGCAGCTTCTGCAGCTGTAATAAAGCTTCTTTGTTATGTGCTTCATGGACCCACCTCTGGAGAGACCCTCCGCTGTGTCCTGATGCCATGCTGGAAGGCATGCCTCTCCAAAGCTGAGATCCCTTCAAATGAAACCCAAGCATACAGGGAGTGTGAGGAGCTGCAGGGTGATGAGTTGGGGAAGTCAAGGAGAAGGAGCACCAGCGGGCTGCCCAGCACCCCTTCCCACAGCTGGCATCCCCTCCTGGGAACATGAGTGGCCATACCACGTTCAACCAGAGGCTCGTGTAGACCACTTCTCCGTCTGTGATCTCAGCTGTAAGTGTGTGCTTGGGAAGAGTAAAGAAAAAAAGGCAAGCATGTAGTATTGCTCCCTCAGAACAACCTCCTACGTGTCTGCAGCCTTCTCTCAAATTTAATGAGACTGGATGACAGTTTGGAACTTCCTTCACCTTGCTCCTTGCACAAAGCTTTCCAGGCATCTTAGTCAAAGGAAATACTTTTATAGCCAATGCTTCATATGCTCACCTTGCCAACTCCAGAGCACTAACATCACAGGAGCTGTGGTCCCACACCATTCTCAGGGCAGTGAAGATCAGGCTGGAGCCTCCTCCAATGGGCATTGCTGCACATCTGAGATCTAGCTAGGAAGACGTCTCTGGCTGATTTTCCTGCCTTATCCTAGCCCCACATGATGGCCTGAGCCCTTATGAAGTACATGGGCAATCTTGGAACAAGCGAAGGCACTTCCAGCAGAGCTGTACCTGCTGTGCCTACCCTGCAGGCAGGCTTATGCTGGGCTCTGTAGTTAAAAGTAAATGATCACATTGATAAGTGAGGAAAGACAGTGAAAACAGGGGAGAGGCCATCACTGAAAAATTCCAGGGACTGACTGGCTTGACCATATAGGCTAAGAACCATGAGCAGCCATAGTCAGTGCTAAATAAACAGCATCAGTTCCATAGTGTAGCATGACTGTATAAAGATAAATAATAAAAAAATTTAGAAAAATGCATAAATATAGAAATGAAAAAATATTGTTTCATAGCTCTTTGCTGTGCTCAGGAATGAGGCTCTTTGGAAAAGCTGGGAATTTGGGGTTTAGTGGGGGTTACAGGGTTGCCAAGCTGTGTTTCCCAGAGCATTTGAACAATAGCCTCTGGCAAGCTGACTGGTCACATGCTAATGGTTCCTCTTCATTCTTTCCAGCCACAAAATTACAGCCACAAGAATCAAGAGTTATATCCAGTGAATTCTTAGCATGGTGGTTCCTCACACTCTTCCCATAGTGAGGAGAAGCAATTTCTAAAAAGGCCTTGTGACTGAGACAAGCATCCAGAGGATCCTTGCCCATGAGGCAACTTGGGTTTAAAGTTGTGGACTAAACAGAGAAAAATTTTGTTAACTTGCTTAGTGCTGGTAGTAGTTCACATGACTGACACTTAGGCAATAGGAGTTTCCCAGAAATAGGAGCTGGTGGATTTGTGAAGATGGCTCTTTCTGAATTGAACTAAGAAATACCTTTTTTCTGGGATAAGAAAAGAATGTACAAACATTTTTATTGAGATTCTTCTTCTTTCTATGCAAACCTGATTTTAAGTACTGCTGGACTCCTGATAGTATGGGCACAGAAACAGAGGACACTTAAACTGGAGTTCAAAGTCCATGGTTTGTCCACAAACGGTTTAAACGTTTTGATAATTGGTACTTAATGTGACCAGTCAACATACACAGCAAACAGCTGGCAGTGAGTGCCAGCTAGCTGAACTTGTCTCACTCCCTTGCTATTGTCACTGGCTTGGGAAATACCTTGTTTTTGGAAATTATCTTATTTTTAAGAAGAACAATAGACAGTTGGCCAGGGAGCAAGAAAGATCTGACTTTTTCTGTTAATGTTTCCAAAATGGAAGTGAAAGCCAGGTAAAACTCTCTTTCAAATTTATCTGATTCAGTTTAAAACCCCCTCAGATTATATATCTTTATGGCCCAGATTTAAATGAAGTTACCAATGCTATTGATCACAGAGGTAAAGTTTTGGAGTTCTAATTAAACCCAAAGTAAAAAAAACTAGTAAAAATTCCTTAAGTAATTCACACGCTCCTGATTTTCAGCCACAGATAACTGGTGATTTCTTATTCTAGTGCCTCTGATTCCACATGATGTGGTATAGCATTCAAACAGGCTACAATTATGTTGGTACAATTTAGAGAGAGGAGTAGTGAACTCTCAGCAAAAGTTTTTGTTTTAGAAAATACCCATTTATCAGATGCTTTTCTCAATGTGAGTGGATACTTCTTCCAGGAATGTTCTGTGAGAATCCAGAGTTGCTGTCAATGCTCTCAGAGCCTGGAAATGACAATTTCAGAGGCTTGGCCCAGGGTCCCACACACTACAGAGCATTGCCTTTTCCTCTCTTCTGGGGAGAAGCTGAATTCCTTCTTTCTGCTAGACTGCTTAACTATTTTCTGGCTAACATTTACATACAAAGGACCGGATCCTGTTGAGAAAATGGACCTTGAGGAAACTTCAGAGACATCTCTTCTTGAAGAGAAGTTGCAGTAGCACAGTGGGCACCTCAGACACTGTGGTCAGCACTGCGGGTCATGCTTCTGGGCAGCCCTTGCTGCGGCAAAATGGCTGGTTCTACATTCAGCTCAGGAAGGAGATGACAGGGAATGAGTCTGTTGAGTATGAAATACTGACTGCACCGGGCAAGGTAATTAGGACACTTCATGATATGGCATTTTAAAGCTGAGAAGAGGCTGCTCTTTTTCACATAAGAGGGAATGAATTTGTGGGCTGCATCACGCTCTTAACACTCAGGTGCTAAAAGGGCATAAATGGGACTAAAAAAATTTAATAGTGGGGAACTTTGAAGAGAAAGTTAAAATACCAGTCTTTCAGAGAAAAAGAAAACATCTTGGTGAAATAGAAGATATTCTTGCACTTTTCTGCCTCATTTGTTTGGTATTTTCCCCCTTCAGAGGCTGGATCCCAGATTAGCAGTGTTGCTATTCAGAGTAGGTGCCAAGGTGGCATGTCTTATTTTCCTATGGTGATGTTTGCTAAAATTCAGAGTAAGTTTATATCATTTAACCAAACCAAATAGGTGGTAAAAAGAGGTAAAAATGGTGCATCAGTCTGACTGAATACTTTCAGATACTGTGAGACTGAAAAACGACATACAAGCCACATTGCTCTAGCCACAGTTTGAGCTGTGAACAGTTTTATCTTTCCATTTATAGGAAGGGTCAAGAAAAGTGAGTCACCTTTTCAGGAGACAACTTTTCTTCTACTTTCCAGCCACAACATTGGTCTGGATGCTCCAGTGGAGGGGCTGCTGAAAGGAAGCTCTCCCTGTCAGTCCGTTGTGTCTGGGCTGTGCTGTGCCCTGGAACCCACACTTGCAACCTGGGACAACTGCAAAGCATTTCCCTAGGCTTCAATGAGGGGAAGAGGGAGGATGCAGAGGCATGGGGCACTTCTAACACAGATATGGGGACATGCTGGTTTCCCTACATGGGCACTGATGATGGATGGAAGTGGGCTGCACATAATGGATTTTTATTTTGGGGAGTTCATCAAGCACCATGCAGAGGCTGGGATAAAATTCTCTGTTAAACGGTCTCAAAAGCACCTAGGAAAATAAAGCCGTATTTCTATCTTGCAATGTCAGTACCAGAACACTGCAAAGCAGCCATCATTTCACACTCCTGCTGGACATTTTTGGTCTTTGTAAGCACATATGCCCCATTTGGAGCAATGTATCTCTCTGCCGCTGCTTTAGAAAAGAAACATAAATATGAGAGACATCATAGCCCAGTCGAGTCACTGCAATGGGAGAAACTCTGACTGTGACTGTTCAAAAGTAAAGGCCTAAACAGTTCAGCTGATCTCTTCCATTTGTATGAGGTTTAGGTGCCAGTTGCTATGGCAGTAAACGATGTCAAATTGTGTCCTTTTTAAATTACAGAATTCTTTTGTATTTCAGCAACACTGAGTGTGTTTGTATTTAGCGCAAGGTATATATTGGATGTATTCTGTTTTGTAGCTGACCCCTTTAAGCTTTGTTTTAGATCGTCTGAAGATTTCACTGGATATTTAATTTCTAAGTTATTTCTGCCTTTAAATTGGCCAGATTTTAAAATATTAAATATATTTTTTAACATGTGAAGTATTTTAGCCATTTCCATTTTGACTCATTAAAAATATCCATGGAGTAAAATCTGACTTTATAAAAGCATCCAAAGTCGGTACTTTTTCTATGCTTTTCTAACTACTAAAATAATCAAAGAAATTAATTCAGCCATCTGCATTTTTAAGCATAGTTTATTCCTTCGGTCTTTGCTAAAATGCTGCTCCCACAAAGTTCATTTAAAGTTGTTGTAAAGATATTCTCATCTTTGGGGATTTGCAGGAATCAGTCCAACATGTATGTTTTTAATGATTTTTTTTATTAGTGATATCTTATTCACCCCTTGCTGCCTCCCACTTTATGTAATGGTTGTTAGGCTCTCACTGAGAACTGGTCTCTTAGAAACAACACAAAGAAAACAAGGAAGGAGAGCCAGCAGCAGAATGCTTGAAGATAACAGTGAATGCTGAAAAAGAAATCAGCAAGATAGGAAACAAGGGGATTTGGAGGTCAGTGGAGCGAGAGTGAGCAGGAAATGGAGGGAGGAACTGAGTGTCAGAAGCAGCTGATAGATTCATTGCCTTGCATTTTCTTAGGATAATACTTCCTCAATTGGAATCAACAGCTGAGGTTGCATTGCCTTGCATCTTAAACCTCCTGTCTGTGTACCTGACAAACCCTGCCCAGTGACTCTCACATACATTCCTTCTGCACATCTTAAACAGGACAAAATCCTCATTACTCTGTAATACGAATTTAAAAACATCCAGGGACTAAAGGAAAAGAAATGCTTCACTAAGTGACATCTAGGAAATACAAATATTTGCTGAAATAAGACATGTTTTATTGCAGAAGCAAGACTGGCCACCTGAAGGTTAATATTTCTTCTTTCATATATAATTATATCAAAAAGATTATAAAACTTCCTGAAAAAAAGGGAAATGGTGAAGGTATATCCGTGGGTTACTTCACTGCAAATATGAAAGGCTTTTCACATTTTAGAGAAATTAGGTTTATTTAAAAACCAGACTTGAAAGACTGTGTTTTATTAGAAAGCTAACAATGAACAAAAGTTTGAATAAATACAGCAGAGGAATGTTTTAGAACATATTAAGTGATTAATTTTCTAAAACTGGTCATCTGGTAGTTGGTAGAAAATGAAAAGTAAGTTTTCAATTTTGCAACATAAACACAATTTATTCACATTTCATGCACACAGTGCATGAAACAGGTATATATATTCATTTGGTATTGTATTTGCTAAATTAATTTTTCAGTAGCTGCTTGGACTGGATCTCATTAAATAGTCTTCCCTGCTGTTCACTGTGGGGTACACAAATCATAACATTTTCTTGCAGCTGGTCAAAAGGAGAGATTATAGGTTTAATCAATATTTGTTAAACATGTGCAAAGATTAGTTGTAAAACTGTATCTGCTGAACTAATAGAAGCAATAAAATAAACCTTAGAGCAACTGATAACATATTTGCAAATATAGTCTTAATATTGATTTCCCTCAATAACTTTCACAAAGTTATACTGAAGACCGTAGCTGGCCTAGGATGGGCACATGAGGACCTGGTACTCTGCTAGATGGACCTTGCTTCTGCCTCAAGCTCTAAGGGTGTCCTTTCCCTTTATTAGTGATCTTTAAGCAGCTTTTGTAGGCCATTGACACATCCCTCTGACTCTGACAGAACAGGGTTGGAGGACCCCCTTGTCCCTCTGCATGCTGCTCCTGGTCCCTGCTCCCACAGTGTCTTCCCCCAGTGTCCACTGTTTTCCCTAGGGGAGAGAAGTCCTCATGTTGTCTCTGCCTCAGGTGCTGATATTAAGCTATCTATAAACCTTTAAAAAATGACCCAAATATGTAATCCTGTGAAAATGTGCCCAGGTTAACTTGGCAAAATGTATTTTGCATAAATGCATATTGATTGTCATTTCTTTTATTACCTTTTAAAGTTTGTTATTAATAGAAAGCAAGTGTAGCTATTCCACTGCCTTTGCTAGCAGGCTTCTGGGAGTGTGATTGCTCAGGATGTCTGCTTACATTTCCAATGTATTGTCAAAAATTCAGTTTTCTTTTAATCCTTTGCAGTTATTGTGTGTTTCAAAACTTACTGGAAATGATGATGAATCATTGTCTGAGAGATCCTTGTCTGGCTCTTTTAAAATCCATACATGGGAATGGTCTGATTTTGTTGTTATTAAATCTTCATTTGGAATCTGCTGCTTAGTATCCTTTTTAGAAATGGTTATAATGGTATGCAAAATATTTTATCATATATATAAATCTGTTTTTTTCCCAACCAGAAGACCAGAAGTATTTAAGTACTTCTGCCCTCTGTACTAAAACCATTGTTAGAATCTCTTTTCTTTTAATTATGTTTAAATTTTTTATGGCCTTAATCTTTTTTTTTCCTATAGATATTATCATGTCCTGTTTCCTGCCTTGTTCACTTCCCACTGTACCATGATATTTGATACTGTTGACTTTCTTACTTTTCCATTTGTTTTAATAACTTTAATATTACATTTTTTGCCTACGTTTTGTTATTATTTTAAAAACAATACAGAACATTGTCTCTGTCTACCTAAACTGCAGATTTTTGGCACCCGAGAGAGTGTTCCTAAATTCTCAATTAGCATGTGTATTTTTTATCTATAAAAGAAAATGTGAGCTTGATGACAGAAGTACTGTTTTAAGATTCACAGCCGTGTGATCAGACTAGAGAATCAGAAAGGCACACTTTGGCCTTGCAAGCAGTAGGAAAATTCAGGAGTACTGCATTCAGATCATACATACAGAGTTGCATATTTGTTTCCTGAGCTTGCATGGATAACATTCCTCTACAGCTGTTCTAGTAAAGAAGGCTGAGCCCTGTCCAGAAACATCACGCCTGCACTGCTTTGAAGTGTAGCTTGTCAGTAAAGGCTTTCTGTTAAGTGTTTCAGACATAAAACGTCTTCTGTAGGCCTGTGCAAAATACTTGAGTGTTCTTTTTTAATTTCTTCTCCTTTTGCAAAGAAGTGTTTATAATATTCTTACCCAGAAAAAAACATTTTTTACCTTTCAAGGTGGAGTACTATTTGTCTTGGGAGGCTGGATGACTACTGCATCATTTTTCTCAGCTATGCCCAGTAATACAGAGCTGAAGGGAAAGTTATGATGTCAAAGAAAAATGGCAATTGCCAAGTGCAGAATAAATGAAGGACTCATCTCTTGGCATAGTGAAAGGTCATTTCATACATCTTCATGTCACAGAATGCTGTGATGATAATATTTTAAACCTGTTCAAATAAGAATTTGGTAGATTCATGGCATACAAGTCTAATGAGCGATATTAGATAGAAAGAAAATATCTCTGATTCACAGAAAGGCTAAACACTGGGAATATCCCAGAGAAAGCATCACTTTCTGCTCACCCTATCTGTTTGCTCTTTCCTGGGAATACACTGCTGGGCACTTTTGGAAGCTCATGCTAGAGAGATTGACTTTTGGTCTGACCCACATGGCTGCCCTCTGCAATTAATCCTGTTTGAGTCAACAGAAATAGTAGAACAATTTGGACTGGCAGTGAGGCTTGTCCAGCATGGGGTTCGGTTGAAGTATTTATAATTCTGATAAACCAAGACTGAAATTAAAGAATAAAGAAACATAATAACTCTTCCCTTACTTCTTCTTATTGTGGTTTCATTCCTTTGTTTCTTGATGTGAATTCCAGAAAATTAATTGAGCATTAAGACCCAAAGAGCAGTACTTTTGGGGCTGATTATTGCATGCCTCAGCTGCTGTAATAAAGTATGAGTTAATGACTTTAACCACCTGAAAAGTGCAACAATTTCCCTGTAAATTCAGTTCCTGGAGTTACTTATTGTCTGATCATTTAGTCTGTAGCTCAGGAAAAAGGAGGAACTGAAAATCAGAAACTTACTTCTATTGTATTTAAGAAGTGTTAAATAAAAATAAGTTTAAAAATAAATCCAGATTCTTGTACTTCCTGGACATTATTGTACTGTGCGTGACATACCTGGCAGTGAGTCAGTACATTGCAGTCATGCCTGAAGTTTGAAAGCTGTTTCATAACTGAAGAGAAACCTGTGGCCAATATGTAAAGTCAGCCAGGCCCAAATGTGGCAGCACCGCACATTATAATAGTGGGATTAGGTCAGGCTTGGCTGTTATATGGAAAGCTATTGAGTTGAATTTTGAGCATGCTGTGTGTGTGCTTCTTGTAGTTTAGTCAGTGCTATCAGTAACTTTTCCTCTTAGCTCCATTTGCAGGAAATGAGCAAAAATCCTGTCTGTTTTAAATGCTTTTCAATATAAGACAGAAAAAAGGGTAAGCTGAAATTCGGTGCCCCTCATGTTTCTGGAACCATGCATACCCCTACATAAGAGGGCTGTGTGGTTTTTCTCATACAGAGAGTTGCATTTGTAAAATGTCGAGTGACTGTCCCCTGAAAATTTCAAGGTTGTACAGGAACATGCCAACAATGTGAGGAACTGAAAGGTTTACTTTTGGATTTCAACTTCTTCAAGACAAAGACCATCCTTTCACCTGTATTTTCACAATGCTTGGGGCAATGGTGTCTGGTCCTCATTGGAAATTGTGCCTCCTGTAATACTCTCTGTGTTTATTAATAACAATAGCAAGAAAAGTTGGAAACTTATGGAGACAAAGGATGGTGACTTGCAGTAGTTTATGTTATTTTCCCAGCTTGGTCACACACTTGATCTGTGACCTTGAAGAAGTTATTTAATCTCTTTCTAGTTTAATGTTCCTCCAGAGACGCAGGATAACAGTCCTCAGCAAGGGTGTCAGAAGGCTTAATTCAGAAGTGATTGTGAAGCCCACCAGTCTCCACAGAGGGTCTGTGTTCTCTGCATGGCAAAGATGATTGTCCTAGTGGCAAAGGATTAACAGAGAATGAGAACAGGTCATCAAAACAAGAAATCTCATGTTGAAAAATGTCGGACTGACCCCTTCTGCCACCTCTCTATAGCTTGGAGACAGATAAGGCAAAATGAGGGAATTCCTGTCTGAAGCAACACCACAACAGGAAATACTCCCTTTAAGTAAGCAAAAACTTGAAGCAGAGTGGAAGAAAGAGCCAGTCTTGAGGACAACACTGGCTATTGCTATTGCTAAGATGCAAAATATCCTCTGCTTTACACGAGTGGTCTCTCTGCCATCATCACGGCTCTCTCAGCCTTCAGCAAGGGCTGAAACAAGAGCAGCCATTGGCCTTGCCCCAGGCATTGCCAGCCATGCCAGGCCCTTCCCCTACTTATGGCTGCAAATGCAATTCTTTTGGCAGCAGCAGGGTCAGGGAGCTGGCTGGTCAGCTCCTGGAATCTGGTGCAGCCACCAGGTCCTGTTATCTCCCAAGGCATTCCTGTGAAGGAAGCTGCCTAGGGATGTGATTTACAGTGTAAGGCTGAATCCCCCTTGTTCTGAGAGTGGCGTGGCCGTGGTGAGAAGCACCACATCCTCCAGGAAGGGATGGCCGGAGCTGGGGTCCTGACAGTGAGGGATTAAACCAATAACAGACTTGGATGTGATACAATCCAAACCTCCTTCTTCCCGTAACAAATCTGCAGCTCTGAGGATCTTATTTTAAAGTACCTCTGGGAGATACCGCCCTTCCTTTCTCTGGGCTAATCCTTGCTGCAAAGCCCGGCTGCGCTGTGCCATGTGGACCTGCCTGCACTTTCTGGCATGCAGAGCTATGCCTTTCCCAATGAACTCCTAAATCATGTCACCATTGTAAATTTTCTTTTATTGCTTTCAAAAAATTTTATTGCAGAAGACTTATCCTTTCAGTTGGAGTCTACTGCTCTGCAATCCCTCAGGGAGTCACAGTTCTTCCTCTGAAGAGCACGGACTCTAAAGTCCATGTTTCATTTATGGACAGCCCCTTCTGAGCACATCTGACAGAAATGCACATATGAACGTGTACCCAGATGAGTAGAAAAACATCACTAGATTAAGGGAGCATTGTGCATCATTCAGATGGCTCACTCGCTTCCTCAGATTGGTGTTGACAAGGACATGTTGAACCTCAGTTTCAACTAGTTCATGACTAAATGCAAACTCTAACACTTGGAGCATTTTGCCATTTTGAGACCTTCCTTGTCAAACATTGTTTTTTTGGGTCAATATCTGGAGTATATACATTCAGAGATCCAGAGCAGTGTCTGTGTATTTAGTATGTTGAACAAGTCAGGAAAGATACAAGGGAAACACAAGTGGCAACAGTCAGCCACTTGTGTAAGGTATAACACTTTGCATTTTGTTTAGCTTTTTTATAGTGTCCCATGTCAAAAACACTGCTGAATGGGGATGGCCTGGTAAACGTGACAAAAGAGTTTCAGCATTTTATAACATTTGGCATGACTTTCAGAGAAGTGAAATGCATACAACAGAAGGTGTTTTCAGCTGTGGCATATAACCACTGGATGCACTAGCATTTCATTTCACTGACATGCGTGCTATGTGCTGTTAAAATGCTACAAATTTCACTGGGGTTTTTTTTGGCACCTAATCCCTTAGTGACAGTAAACATGGCATACGAGAGAATCCAGATTAGAAGTTATTTGTACATTGCTGTACATCACCCTAAGCTTACTGAATACGTTTTGCAAACTGCAAGAAAAAAAGTCACTATTTTTAAATCTACTTCTCATTGGTGCACTTTTCAGTAATGATGGATGAAATTTCAGTTTCGTGATTTTAGGCAATGAGTATATTTAGTCACTACAGTTGCAGGAATAAATAGCATACTAAGAATGTGATCATCCAGACAAGAGAATCAAGAGAAATGTGCTGATTTATTACCTGCTAGAGTAACATTTCAGCTATTTGAGTTAAAAATGGTCCAAATGAACCAAACAAATAAAGCCTGTGACTTTTATATGAACAAGATGACAATTTCAAGATAGCCATGCTCTCTCCTAGATCAACTCTATTATATTTACTTGCTTTTATGTTTGTCACACTAGTCTCAAAATTTATTTACTAAAGTTGCATTAAAGGGTTCTGTTTATCATTAGTAAAAAGTAAATATAATAAATTAGAATTTCAAGAGAGAGTCAAAGCTATGTGTCTATTGAAAGATATCTGACTGAATCATAGAGCTAGAAGTTTTCCTGCAAATGACTACCTGATCTGAAACTGAGCAAAATGGAAAAGTTCCAGCTTTATTGAATCTTCTCACAGAAGACCACCTAAACCCTGAAAACTTTCTGCTTCTGAAATGCAATCGCCCTGACTCTCTGGGAAATGAGAGCTGATAGAAACTCATAGAAGTGGTTTTTTTTTTTCAAGAAAACAAAAAAGAAATTCTCACTTAGTCTTACTTATACAAACCAGAATTTCAAAATTATTGTGTGAACTTTGAAATGAGTGCCCTTTATTTTTCTCCAAAAGTCCTATTTGTTCTCCTCCAGTGATGGTGTTAAACAGAGGTTTTCTCTGTTCAGCAAATAGTCTTCCTATCTCTTTGATAAAGAATGAAGCTCCTCTGCTTTGGGACAAGACATTTCCAGCCTATCTCAAGGTCTGAAATATCTTCAAACTCCTGACTGCTTTGTTGAATCTAAATACATTTTCCTGGATCTTCTTTTGGCAGGTTTAATCATTACCTGGCTGAATTCCAGGACTAAGTATCTGGGGTTGTAGAATTCATTTGATATCTTGAACCTGGGGAGTTTCATTACCTGACTATCACTGTGGTAGAAGACACTGCACAAGTTCTAAAATTTAATTTCATGCTCCATTCGTTTTTATGTCACTGCTTGTTCTGTGATACCCAGACCTGCAAGTCTCTCTGCCCTTCCCTTCACATAAACATGTGGAAAGACAGCAACGTTTGGATAGACATTTTAATCACAACTTTCCAGCATCTGCTGAAGAACTCAGCATTAATTGCATCCTTGCCCATCTCAATTATCAAGCAAGCAGTAAGTAGGAGAGGATGTTAGAGCACTCTCCCAGGCAATGAAAGATGTCTAAAGGAATAACAAGAAGGCTTTCCCATCTCCAACCCTAGCACAGCAGAGGGCAACAAATGTAGCCAAGGTTATGCTAATCAATACACATTTAATTATTATTTAATTATCAAATGATCCTCTCTGATGCTGACCAATCAGATTACAGACTCTTGTCAAAAGCTAGATGGATAAGTTTCCCTCTGGATGGATGAATTGTGCCTAAAACAAGCAGTAATTCAGACAAAGGGACATACATCATTTTTAATTGACGAAGGCTGGCCCCTGAACACGATTATTCAAAGCTTAGTGCCAACTAATGAATCTGCAGTGCAACACCATTGTAGCACTTTGGCTTGAAGTTAGTGTTTCTAAACTACCATTTAATTGTTTCAGTTCATATAATTTGGATTTATGAATAAACATGCATTTTCCTTGGGGCTTTTCTAACCCTTTCTTGCTGTGGTGAACAAAATAAAACTTCCATTTTCATTTTGAGTGAAGTGTTTGGACTGAAGCACTGCTGATTTTCTAAACTCTAATAAGAATTTCTCAGGGTAACATCACTGTCACTACATGGACTCTGTCTGCTGAAATCTGTGATTAAAACTGCAAATGGAAAATACGATTCAATGTGCTGTTTTCCGTAAATTCCCTGCTGCTTCTACAAGCTCTTAATTTAAATACCATTAGCTTTATTTGAAAACAGTTCTGTCCAGAAATATAGTGTAGAACAACATACAACATTCTTTGCCAATGAAATGTCTTTATCACAATTTTTAATTAACTTTAATTAACTAACATGAATTCAACAGAATTTCAAATTACCCAATAGTTGGTTTTATTATTTTTGCTACTTTTCTATTATTTTTCCTTTTTTTTCTAGCCATCTTTGAAAATTCTGTACCTGAAAAATAGCTTACAAACCTAAAATGCGAAGATTAATTTTAAAGATGTAAGCTGTCAAGGACTGAGTATGCAAATATCCTTGCTCTGCCCTAGATTGCATGTTGACAAGAGAAGGTGCACACTAACCAGCTAAGCTTGCAAGTTTCAACTTGAGCATTTTAGGATTTTTTTTCTGGATTTTGCAGATTTTGCTATTAAAAGTAAACAAAGAATGCTTCATTTTGAAAATCTTGTTGTGTAGACAAAAGCTGGTGATAATTTGGGTCCTGCTACTTTCAAGAACATCCACATCATACACTGATGTTTCATAAACATCAGCAGAGCCATCTACAATCTTTAGCCCAGGTCAAGAACTTGAAAGCCAAAGGGAGCCTCCTCATGAGCAACAAGTGAGAAGCTGAACTTCAATGTACTGGATTTTTAAGTAAATCACTTAAATTTATGAATAGAGTCTGGGGAGAAAAAAAAAAGGGTGTAAATTCTTGTATACATACCACTGAACAGACTTAAATGATGTTTGGCACATCTCTGCCTATATTGAGAGCTGAAACTTGGCTTGTGTATTAGAAAAGCACAAAACATATGGGTGAGTTCATCAATTAATTTTTCATATGACAAATATTGGAGATAACCTGATAGCCTGTTGAACTAGTCATATTCCTTTATTGAAATGGTATGGATTTGTAATACAAATATTTGGCAATAAGAAGAGCCATGTGAATCAAAACCCTACATATTGTTTGAGACATTTTTGAGTAAGACTGTGGATTGGAAACCTGTGTTTTTGCTGGAAAGACATGGTAAAAAGGGAAGCACAGGCACAGGAAAAGATGGTTTTTACATAGACTTGAAGATAATTTTGAAGGTCATAAAAGTAGATGTTCAGTCGTCCTGACAGGGTAGGATATCCTAAAAGTAAAATGGCTGGTTTCAGTTACAAATGCAGACTGTGATTCAGTTAAAATTAGACCACGAGAAATTGCAGCTGCTTGAAGCAGGATAGCCAACTGCGTTCCAGCCCATCTGCCAACCTCCACCGTTTTTTTTTCAGGGATAAAACAACATATACATGAGATAAGAGAAGTTATCCAAGATAAAGAATGACACAGTTACTTTCCTAATCAGTCACGGCTAACACCACTTTGCTGTGGCTGTCATGGTGTGTAATATATCCCTCTTTCCATCACATCCCCAAGTCATAGGTGTGGGCCCTCTCTTGTCAGGAGAAATGTGGTTTTCTCTGTGGGGACCAGCATTGCAAGGTATTATTTGCTGTCCTGAGTATGGCTGGTGAGGTGGCTGCAGCTGTTGTATAATTGTGTTATCTAATATGGGTAAATAAGAGTATCATTTGCATGCTTGCCCATCCCAGGAGTTTGGAGGCTTTTTTAGTTTATCTTTTCCATGGGGTGTGTTTGGGGCTTTTTTGATTGCTTGTTTTCATTTTTGTTTGTTTTGTTGATTTTTGTTTGTTTTGTTGATTTTTGTTTTGTTTGGGTTTGGTTTTTTAATAAGTGTGTGGAAGATATTCTGGTCATTTGAAGGTTTACGCTACAAAGGCTTCTTGGTCTTACTTTGAGGCAGAGATGACTTTATACTTTAGGTATTACACTGGAAATATATGTGCTGTGTGTCAAAGGAAAACTGTTTTTGTATTTAACTTTACAAGGACAGTGTTTTGCACAGGGGACATGAGTGTGATTTACCAAGGGTGTGCAAACCCTGCACTCACAGAGAATGCATTGCCCAGGCTGTTCAGGAGTTGCACTGAATCAGCCCTCGCCTTTGCTTCTTTAAGCAGATATTGCTTACGGATATACGAATGCAGAAAGGGTCACTACCTTTGCAATGCATATTTGGTTTTCCATCTTAGAGTGAGGGGAAAGGCAGTTCTTCTACTGCTTGGGATGTACCCACCACAACTGACTTCAGAGATTTTCATAATCATTACCAAGGAAGCTCAGAGAGTACTCAGGATTTCTACTATGTTGAGAAAAAACCCCAAACTCCCAAACATACCCACAATACAAAGTGCTCTGAAAGTATTTGGGAAGAGGAAGATTTGTGTTACAGCTGGATAGCAGAGAACAGTGCTGAAAGGGAAGTAGAAAGCAGCAGTGACATCAGCATGGGAAGGGCTCAAATTAAAAAGCAGAGAAAACACTGTGAGAAACATATATATATATATATCCATGAATAATTTAAGATTGAGAAAGCGGAGGAGTCAGTAGCATATGAAAAACTGTTTTTTCCATAAATTAATGTGTCTTGATGATACTTATTCCAAACATTATGCATAAAAATACACTTTCATGTGTAGCCAGGTATGAATATGGAGTGTACAAAAGAATGCAAGACAGTGCTGCTATAAATGTTGTCTGAACGTTTGGAGAAACTGCTGTTCTGCATCTGTGTTCCTCAGTCAGACCTGTGCAAGAATCCTAGATGGTCCTTCAGGTTTCCTGACATTCCTGTAACCATACCAATGGCAGTGGTGGTGTAGCAGGCAGCTGTGCACGGCCCACTGGGCAAGCACATCTGCAGGAGTGTGCAGGTAGCATCCTTGCACACTCCCCAATGTGGACAGGGTGCTAGCACTCACAGCTCATCAGCTAAGAGTGTCTGACCCCCAAAACACTGGAGAAAAAACCTCCAGCAGCTGCACAAACACAGAGCTGACTTCCAGTTTCTATAATGGTACTGAACTTGGCCAGCGTGACCACCCAAGCAGGACTACTGAATTCAACACTGATAGTAAGAGGAGAAGGAGCTATTGCTGTCACCCTGGCAAATATGGCTGAAAGTGCCAGCTAGTTAGATTTGTAGATACAATTCAAATGTGCTTTTTAGACTACTTCTTAGTTAATACCAAATACAAAGAATTAAGGAAATATTTTCAACTACCCTTTTAAGGATAATTTGATATGAAGGATCAAGGGCATGTCCAATCTTTGAGAAAAGTGAAGGTGTTTTCAAGCATAGCTTTGCCTGAGATAGGTAGTACCTTTCAGTGCATTTGAATACAATATTAAAACAGGTAGGTAGGGAGAAGCCAGCCACATCAGTAGGGAGAAGCCAGCCACAAAGCTGGTGCAGGCAAAAGGTTCTGCACTGCCGAGGTACCTCAGGATGCTGCCTCCAGCCTTGATACAAGTAGATACCTGATTAACAGGCAATACTGTTTACTGTAAACAGTCATGTGGTTGTCTGGGGCAGCTGCTGTCTGCTAAACTGTCTACAAGAGCTAATGTGTTCTTTACAAGTTTTGTCTCCAGGTTGTGCAAGACATTTTGTGAAACTCATAAAAACCTGGACTGTACCTGGAGTATCATAAAGGTAGCCAGTGCTGGATGGGGTATGACAACTAGGCTGCAGGAGCAGGTTTGAGCACTCTACATGACTGCCAAGATTTCAAAGGGAAAACAGGCAGGCTTTTCAAACTTCTGGCAATTCCTGCTCTATCAGGTCCCTCTATTTTTACTTTATTATATTTTTGGTAACTTTAATAAAGCTCATATGATTAACAGCTTGAAGGAGTCAGGATATTAGAGGAATTAAAAAGGGAAAGACAATGCTAAGTAGGCCTCTCCCTTGTTTAAGTGCTTTGTCTCAAATGAGTCTATGCAACCTGGGACCTTTTAAATAATTATCTGGTGTTCCATTACCTACTCCCTATTTGCAAGCATATTTTCATGCTCCTGCAAACCCAGATCCCACCCAAATGCTGCCAGACTCATGCCAGGGTGTAACAATACCTGAAATGCTGAAAAATTGATGTTAAACTTCCATTGATTACTGTAAGGTAACATGTTAAGAATTATTGATGCTAATACAAATGAGAAGAATAGAAGAAAATCTTGAGGATAGAAACAGAAGGAGGGGAAGGTGAATTTGTGACTCTATGCATCCATGTGCTTGGAGTTGTATGACACATAAATCTATTAATTTCAAAGCAACTAAATTGGTATTAGTGCTTATGCTGCTCTGCTATTTTGAACTAATATGTCATAAACCAACACTAGAATAGTTTTTTGTGCAATATCTCCATACATACTAATGACACACAGGAGATACAGATTTTTCTAGTTAAATAAAATGACATTTTTTTCTAAGTTTAATCATAAATCTGAAAATGCAGGAGATCCAGTTCCTCAAAGGTACCTTTGTGCTTATGGCCTGCAGAGCTCCTCATAGTTTCCCTGCCCAAGGCTCCTGCTGAACTATGAAAGCACAGTTCCCAAACCCAAATATTCCTGTGTTGCGAAGTTATGTTCCTGGTATGTGCATGGGAATTTAGGAATAGCCACAGATACCTGCAGAAGTTGGAGACAGTGAAATCTCTGTGCAGAATCTCATAATTGTTTACTCTAAGTTTTCCATTGCTTGGCACAATGTGCATGGCAGCACTCACAGGGAATAACTGGTATTAAATACCTCTCTATTCTGGTGTATATTTTAGCACCATTTTCACCTGAGGGTTGTGTTTTCGGTGTAAGCAAGGCACATTTCACTGGCTGGTGACCCAGATGAACCAGTCTTCCCACTCCTGACCACACACAGTCCAACTCCCAGCATCATATTGCATTTCTCGAGTTAGTTTGAAGACAAAAAGCCAGCTTCAACCATCTATTCAACCATACGTTTAACAGTCTAGAAATGGGACATATGGCTGCTCCAGAGCTCCCCAGGGCACTGTTTCCAGCCTGCCGATGGAAGGACAGAGGCCCTGCATTGCCTGAAGCCTGTTGGCAGTGGTGGTGGCAGGGATGGGTGTCCCCTCTGGTCTCCCAATGCTCAGCCCAGGTGACCCAAAGTTCAGATAGAGAACTGGGGACTGGATTTATAAGGAGCAAAACTGGTGTTCTATGGAAATGCTGGTTGGCACCAAGTGAATTTTCATAGAATCATACAATGATTTGGGTTGGGAGAGACCTTTAGATGTCATCTAGTCCAACCCCTCTGCAGCAAACAGGATATCTTGAACAAGATCAGGTTGCTCAGAGCCCCATTGAACCTGACCTTTGATGTTTCCAGGGATGGGACAACCACCACCTTTCAGGGAAATCTGAGCCAGTGTTATGTCACAGTTATATCATGAAAAGTGTCTTCCTTATATCTAGTCAGAATGTACTATCTTTTAGTTGAAAACCGTTACCCAATGTCCTATTGCAACAGGCCCTCCTAAACAGTGTATACCCATCTTTTTTATAGGCCCCTTTTCAGAAGAAAGGCTGCTCTAAGGTCTCCCCAAGCCTTGTCTTCTCTGGGCTGAAAAATCCCACTCTCTCATCCTGTCTTTCTAGGAGAGGTGTTCCATCCTTACGATCATCTTTGCGACCCTCCTCTCATCTCCCCATGATGAAGAGCCCTTAGGTCCTGCCCCATATTCCTCCTCCTGACAGGTGGGTGCATGGGACCACAGTCTCTCCACCCGCTTGGACTGCAGACCAGACTCTCCACAGGACTGGGTGCCATTGGTCTGCTGGTGGCAACTTGGGTCAGCAGCACCTGTGTGAAGGCAGCGGTGCGTGAGGCAGGAGCGGGACTAACCCTGGCAGCCCTGGCCGAGGTGCGACACTGTGAGTGGGCCAGTGCGCACTCCTGCTGGGCCTGGTGCCTGGGCTCAGCTGTCAGCCAACCTCCCTGCTTTCCCAGGGACCCAACAGCATCCAGGGTCACCCCCAGCACTTGCAAACAGGCTGTCACTGACTGGTGCAGGGGATATTTTTAGTGTGTTGGAGGCAGTCTCCTAGCTACAGCTTGAAGAGCTCAGCTGGGCAAGAGCTGGCAGTCCTCAGCCTGCACAAAAGCAAACACTGCTGATGAATCCTGGTGTTCAGGCCAAATCCTGCTCTGGGCTTGCTGCTGTGCTCCCCCTTGCTTGCCCCTTAGTTTGGCTTTCAGGGTTTGGTAGGAACATTGCCCAGGTATTCCTGTGGGTTCCTGGAGTGCAACTGGTGACCAGGGTTGTTTACATCCGCTACTGAGCTAGAAATGGCCTTTTGTTCAAGTACAGAAATGTACGCTCCTGGCTGTCAGGATAAAAGACCAAATGTTGTTTATGTTGCATATAGTAATCTATCTCACATCTGCCAGAGTCTGGTTTTATGTAAAGATGTGAAAGAACATTCATTAATTCCTCTTTAAGGGCAAGGCTATTAAAAAGTTATTTTAATTTTAGGCATGAATTCAGAATTTCCACTCTTTCTGATGTTGCTTGTCTTCCTTAAATTGCTATCTGTCTGAGAACTGTTTATGGATAATAAAATGTCTTTAAAGATTCTCTTTTGTTTTGGAAAAACCTTGGAGATAATTGTCTGGCATCTCCTGGATATTTCGCAGACACTGCATGGCTGTTGTTGGGCTGTTACTAGGATGACTGGAAGTCAGGCAGGGTTACCTAAGTTTCCAACTTTCTTTGTACTGATTAAAGCAGACAATGTCACTGCTGCCAAGTGCAGAGCATACGTGTAACTCAATAAAAGCTGAGCAGTAGAGAAGACTGAGCTTTAAGACAGGTCAGTTCTTGTGAGCAAAATGAATATCTGGGTCTTGAATTAATTGAGTTAATTGCTTTTTTTCCCTCCATATTTCCTTCCTTTTGCCCTTTGAATAGGTTGATCACAATGTCAGAGCGGGGGGTGGTGTGCATGCACCTGTGCCATGCCAGGGTTTTGTATGTAATGGGCACCAATATAGTCCAAGGAATTTTTTAAGAAATTATTTTCCTCTATTGTATCACCATGAAATCTTTCCTCTCCAATTACAAGAAGCACTGTATCTCTAAAAAGCAGAATACTTTTTAGTGTACAGATGTGATAGAAGAGATTCCACTATTACTAAAAAACAGTGAAAAAAATCCCTGTACAACAAAAATTGAATGTTGTTATGCACCTTAGAAAGGAGTTATTAATAAGCTGAAGAACAAATGCATTTTGAGGATTCTATTTTAGATAGCCCAAAAAGAAACAAATGTCTTTTCATGTGTTTTATAAGTATAGGCATTACTATTAACAAAAAAAAGGGAAAAAAAAAAAGGAAAAAAAATCGAAAAAGAAAAAAAAATTAATTCCAGAAGGCTTGCATATATGATTACAACAAAGCTCTAGTACAGGATAAATATGGTTATGCCCTCTTCTCTGAGACTTTTTCTTTCTGATTATGGTGGAAATTAACTGTTGTAACTCTTATGCTCAAAAAAAGGTATTTTTTCATATGTAGTGAAGAAATTCCCAAATTTGCTGGGAACTGCTCTAAAGAACACAGTAAGGTCACAGTGCTCCGGCTTCTCTAATAGCATATCTAATGCTGTAATCTCATATTCCCCCTTTTCTTGAGTAAGCCTACCCCTAAAGTCCATGTCTTCCATGGAGTCAGCTGTAGCAGGAAGTAACTTCCCTTGTGACCACGGAGAATTTGAAATTAGTTTAAGAGATACAGAAGTTTTCTGTGACATTCAAATGTCTCTACCTTTCTCTAGACAACAATGATGGATGCAGGTGCTGTAGCTGCCACAACCTAATTTTCTGCCAGGCCAGGCCTTCCCAAACTGCAGTATGTGCACTAGAGTGAAGTAGCACATTGCTGGAGTGTCCTGTCCAGCTGCGAGCTGCTGCCATCAGCAGCAGTGCCAAGTAACCAAGACTTGAAACAAGCAATGAATCATGGCCTGTCACGCGTAATTGTATGTCACTGGACAATGTAATATTGGTGTTGGAGTGCATGTGGGCTGGTAAACCTTTTCTGGAATGGATGGACTGTAACAAGACTATAAGGGCCAAGAGACAAACTTCTTCCCTTGTTGAAGTTTTCAAGTTAAGGCTGAGGGTGCCCATGGGGAGCACACTGCTCTCGCCAGCACACCAGTCATTACTGAATGGAAGGAGGAGCATGAATTTTTATGGCTCATGTTATGAAGGAAGTATATCTAGGAGATCTAATAGTCCTTTTTGGGTTTCAAAAACATGAAAACATATGCGGTGCCATAAGATCCTCCCTGCTTTTTGCAGTCTTTTCGCTTTGGTTCAAAACACAGCAATCAGTTGCTACTCGCTGTCTGTAATGCCATATTTACTTGTCTCTAGAGGTATGCAATTGATGTCTTATTGTGCTTTGTTAATTTTCTTTCCTTTTCTTACTATCACATACTTTTTTTCCTGAATTGTTACTTTTACAGCTTCATTTAGTGCTACCTCTTCTGGGAAATAATTCTACGTTTGAGGCTCTGCTGTTCAAGGTGTTGAGAGCTCTGGAATGTCTCCAAGAAAGCTCTTAAGAGAATGGTCAGCTTTAGGTGTATGAGTAGTCTGGGCTGAGAAGCACTGTGATTTTAAATGGAGCCTCCAGAGCATAGTAGCCACTTTGCCAGAAATCAATTGATTTAAACATATATAACGTCACTATTTTGACACTTACATATTGAAGGTTCCCTTAGAGCATCCCTGAAGCATTAGGGAAGCCATTGAGTACTTGTTATTAACACCCTATTGACTAGCTATGACTCTGAAGGGGTCTAGAGAAAACAGAAAAAGAGAAAGGGGGAAAAAACTCTAGTTAAATAATTCTGTATTCTTTTTTTTTTCTGAAAGAAAAATTAAAACCTCAAACTTTGGGTGTTTATCTCCTTTTAGAGGTCTACAGAAATCAGTATTCAAGCTAAAAGATAAAAAGATATAATAAGAACAAGAAGAGGAGAAAAAAGAATGTTTGAAAAGAAACAGCAGAGCCTGGACTGATGTATTTGAGCAAGAGCTGATGTTAGGAATTTCCATGTAGAATAAGCAAAATAAAATGTCATCTCATGGTTTAAATACTGCCAGATGATTCAATACACTTTTCACAGCATTCTTTCACCATGTGATATTCTCTTATGTTTGTTGAAGTCAGGAAATGAGAAACTGCTTGAAAGGGAGAGGTTAGGCCTTGTGTCACTGTATAATATATGCCCACAAGCCTATTATATTAACAGAGCTGCTTAAGATAGTTCAGAATAGAAGACAGAGTTAATTTCTACCACAGTATATTCTCACTGTGATCTGCCGACGGAAATCAGTGTATTATGCACTTGTTAAATTAAGGTTCATGAGGAATAGGGCCGATGAGGAAATCATATTTCTTTCTTGGGAAAGCTGACATTTGAACAAAATTTTTTACCTTAAATCAGGATGAAAAATCAAACTCTTGCATATGTTTATTCCAGCAGTCTATCAAAGAAGACATGTTGATATGAGTAAATTAAAACATTTCATGTCAATATTTGTAGACTTTTCATTTAAATTCTGACTCTCATTCACAGTTTCTACTCCAAGTACTTTGAATTTCTGAAAGATTGTTTGAACCAAAGATTAATTTTTATACTAATAGTGTTGAAACAACCTTTTGATAATTTTTAAAATCGATTTTAAAGTAATTTGAGAAAAATTACTTTTTGCAACAAATGTTTTTCTTTTCAAAGCATAAATATTTCCTAAAGGAAAAATACTTTGTCCAAAAAACTCTCAGCCATCCATAACAATTAATTAAGCAATACATATTTTAATTACCTTGTTGTTTACTTTCTGTGTAGTTTCCCAGACCTGAAGGAAACTATTAAAGCAGGGATAGAGGGGATTGTCTGTTCCACTCACACTCATAAAACTCAAATTTTGTGTTCTGGTGCAATGTCAGCCTAGTTCGGATGTTCTCCTGCCTGCCATGTTAGAGGTGTTGTTCATGGCCAGAGGCACACTCAAGGTGTGACATCAGTGTCACACAAAGCCTGCACTACATGTGAATGGGCTCAGAGGGGAAGAAAGGATTGTGCGCTAGTTGCATTGCTTCAATTCATATGGCTGACTGTCACTGTAGATGGGAAAATCCAATGAAAGTTAGTCAGTTCCGATTCTGGTTGGTGTAAAAAAAATTGTATCCTTTTCATAAATCTTGTGATGTTTTCAGTTATTTCTATTTTTAGCAACGATTCTGATCCCTACCTCTAAACCAGAAAGGGTTGAGAGATGTTGCCTCTTTCTTACTCCTTTGGCTTTAAGATGTAATTCAAGAATCAAATGTTTAACATGCATTTTACAGGAAGAGTTTTAAATGCACACTAATAGTCTCTATCATTAGTGAACATGACGTGAAAAATAGTAATGAATTATAACTTAAAGGCTTAATAGGATTTTAAAATCAGCTGACTCTGGCCTAATATATGCAATCGTTTTGAGGCAATTCATTTTTTAACAAGTCCTGCCAGTATGTTCATTCATCCACCTTGCTGCTGCGTTGGTGTTGCTGTAGCTGCCAAGGCAGAGGCTGGCTTGTGGCTGCTCTCCCTGTGCCTGGCAGACCTTGCTGCTTGTGCACCCCATGCAGGCAGGCACCCCTGCCCCTCCCATCATCCTGCCTGGGGTCTTCCTCTTGGTGGGACGGCAAGTCCCCTTGTCCTTCTGGAAAGCTCCCTGTGCCAAGCCCAGACCCTGCAGGGGAGCTACACTGGATACAACCCCTGGGATTTCACGGCTCTCAGTGTGCTACAGGATTGTCTGCTGAAACCTACTGATTGCTGGTAAATAACCTTCAGTGTGTGCTTTGCCAAGCAAAGTGTGTCTCCTTTCCCTGAATAAAGCCCCTAAGCATTGGTACATGGCAAGGAAACAAATCAGGGCTGGAAATGGGAATTTACCAGCCTGGAGTAATCCATATTTATTTTTTTTACCTCTTCTCTATTGCATTATTTGCATCTATGCAAATATCCTATTTTGTATTCCTAAATAGATAATAGATTACAGATAATAAATCTGTATTACTGATAATTAAAATCACATTTTTTTCTGTAATTTGGCAAGAATATGTGCTTACACTTCCTGTACAGATATGAAGAACTCTTTCTATATGCTAAAAGGACAAGATAGCTCAGCTGCTTTCAATGTGAAGGCCCATCCACAACTCAAGAAGACCAAAAAAATGTATTTCTAAGAGCACTTCAGTTTCAGCACACTCCATTTTGTTTCTCAGAGGGAGCTGGAAATGTGCAGTTACAGTCCTGGAACGCTCTCTTTACAGAATCGTTTCTGCCAGTTGAGACAGGACACATAGTTTTTTGTTAGTCTCTGACTCCCCTACAGGACTAGGACTTCTTTAGGCTTTACACAACCTTCACACTTTTAAATCTTTCAAAGGGGTGAAAGGAGAGAAGGAACTGTTACAAACTGTGGTCACCTCTGTAACCTTCATTCCAAATACTGGAGAAGGTAGCAAAGTCCACATTTTTTCTATGCTGAGGATCGAGGATTGTAAATAATTCACTAAAAATCTTGTAAATAATCATAACCCATTGCATTTTCCAGACATGACAAAAGAAGGAACAAACTTTCAAAGGCATGACATATGAGATTATTTCCATGATCTTTTGACCATAAAAGAAGAATGCATTTGTGAAGCTGTTGAATCCAGTCTGTCCCCTGTTGGCTACCCACTCATTTATGCAGACACATAAATTACTCAGCATCAGAGGTCTGTATACTGTATGGCCTCAAGTCAGCAAGACAAACAAGTACATGCCTAATTTTAAGCATATGAGTTGTTCTAAGAGAAAGGGCTTTTGTGAAAAATTAGAATTAAATATTTTCTACTTAGAACCGAAACATATACATTGCTTCCAGATGAGCCTCCTTCCAGAATCCAAACATCCTGACATCTGAATCTGCTGACGTACCATGCTCCATCCCAACCAGACCAAATTCTGTTCGTTTTTTGACAGAAACACAGAACACTTTAGCATGGCAGAACTGTTGTTTGATGATGGAAGAAACTGGACTTTCTTACCGGCTTCTGGAGTTTCTATTCTGGAGGACAGAAAAGCACCTCTGGGAACTGAATTTATTCAGTTTTTTGAAGCTGCTGACTTCTTCAGCCTGTGCTTCAAAAAAATGCCTTTTGAGTATTTCTGTCAAAGTCTTGTATTAAAATTTTATTTCTTCTGTCAAAGCAAAATAATTAATATGGTAGCAAGCCACAAACATGTCTTATAAATGGCATTGTGAAAATATGTAGACAACATCCTACTTTCCTCAAATTAGGCATGACTAGGACAACAGCTGCTGCCTCTCTAGCTTCGGTAGCAGGTGTTTGACCACCTACAAGCAGGATGTTTTCTCCTTGTATGAAAATCATGAAGGTTTACTAATTGATGCCAAAGAATCAAGGCAATGCAGTAGTCCAAAAATTTAAATGCTACAGTCTTCCTTTTGTTGCATAACTTGGTCCAATGCCATGGAAAAATACATCAAATTAATAAAAATGAAACAAAGGGTTTTGTCCTTGTATGTATTGTTGAGGCTTTATGAAACCACCTTTCTTGATCTGTTGTTTGTTTATTTTATGACACTGTGGAAAAGTTTATATAGTGAATAATTAACTAGGGAAATCTTGGGAGCCTAGTATCTCTGAAGAAATGCAAATGCCTCTGAGCTTCCTCATGGTTTAATGAATTCTAAGGAAATTGTTGGAATTGGTCCACTGACTGAACAGTATTGGCCAAAACCCACAATTTTGAGTAGCATAAAGATATTTTTTAGAAAAAAAAAAAGAGAGTATTTTTAATGAAAGTGGTTAAAAACTTGGAACAAGGGAATGGTACATTAAATCTCCTGCCTCAGTAACTAGGAGGATCTGATAGAAAGAACTGCAGGAGAGCAGCAGGAAAGGATAGGGGCAGAGTCCAACAGCTGGAGCAAGGAAATATAAAGCATTCTGTAGGCTAGCCTAAGGTGGAAGCTGAAACTTCCACGACACAGATTGACTTCAGTTTAGAAAGAGTGACAGAGCAGCATTCATATGTTTTCTAGCTCAGGAGGAAAGATATTCACAAAAGACCCTTAGCTTTTTATTCTGGGAACAAAAAGAAGATCAAAATAGACAAAATGTTTAGTGCAGAGAGTACCAGTGTTTGGTGAAATGACTGCAAACCTTTCAGAACTTGCTGAGGAAATTAGCAGGAAATTAGAAAAACCTCCTCCAATTCTATTTTTACCTTTCATGTCATTTTATTGTACTATCCAGATTCAGTACAGAGAAATTGTGGCCTAAGTATTGAAAAAGATGGTTCTTGAAATATCAAGGGAAAAACTTTCTCAAGAGCAGTAAATCTGAAAGAACATTTCATACAAGTGCAGGTGCTCAGAGGATCCTTTTGCTTCACATAATTAAATCTATGAAGATCTCAGATACTTTGTGTTTAAAATATATTTTATCATCCAGCAATGAAAGCCAAAGTCTGGTTTAATGTGAGGCTGATCCAATGTTCCTTAAAATCAAGGGGGTTCTATTTATCGTTGTTAGAAATCTGTCTGGTGTATTTTTGTCTGTATGTGCATAAATGCTTCTAAAGTTGTGCCACTGTTCTAGCAACAGTGCAACTAAAAATAAGAGAAAGCTGAGAATTTGCATGTACTAAGAAAAAAGTTTAGTTGCCTAGGGTACTACCCCCACCCCGGTCACAAAGGAGACCCAGTGAACTGGACTGACATGCAGCATCTGTGACTCAACACTGGCTGCGATTGAAATAAACACAGTTTGTCTGGAAGATGAGTCAGAGGAAGATGGCAGCTGTGAGGACTTTTCTCAAGGATAAGACTCGCATCTGCTCAGTGTGCCTCTTTTCTCCTGACTGCTATTTTGTATGGCCATCTGGTGTGAGTTTGTTCCAGCCACGTACACGTTCTGAGCAGTTTCTCCATCTACTTCCAGTACTTCAGAGGCCCAGGCTCCACAGGCCAATGCAGATATGATCTGGGAAGCAAGCCTAACCATATTGCAGCTGAACATCACTGCATCTCCAAACAGCCAAGAGAACTGGCTGAAGAAGCAGTTTCCAAGACACCAGATGCTGTTGCAAACCAGTCATGCAAAGCTTGTTGGTTTATTTTTAATAGCTTGTTTTCATCCTTAGGAGATATGTAGGCACAGAGTGAGGGATGGCCGAAGTAAGTTGCAACTCTGCTCTATGTGAAATGCACATCCTGTGTTTTACTATTGAAGACCAAGATGCCTCTTGTTCATGATAAACGTGAAAGTCACATTGTGATGTTTGTGTGCCCTCCTTTTCTGGAATCATTGCAGAAAAGAGGTGCCAAAACTTTTAATTCTTGTAATGTGACTTTCTAGCAATATGGTAATATGTTTTTAGCTTCAGAGCAGGAGAGTAACAGTTTCAAACCTACCCTTGAATCATGATTCTCTCCTCCCCTTTTTTACTTCACCATTTCTTTCATCACTCTCTCTTCTGTTTCCAGTCTATAACCCCTGATTGTTGTATTTTCTTTGAAGAGTAACTTGAAGAACTACAACACAATATACTTTATACCCCCATTCTTGAGGATCCTTGTGGACGTGTAATGACCTTGTAAATCTTTCCAGCTATTTTTTTTTTAAATCCATCCCCATCAAACAAGGGAGTAGTTGCTACCGATGTATAATCTGTTCTTCATCTTCTTCCTAGTACTGCACCCAAATTCTTTGGCAACTTGCAGAAACTTAGTGCTTGTTTTGGAATGTCTTTGATCATTGAGTTGGGGCCAGGACATGACATTCACAGCTAAGCTGTAACTACTGCATTTGCGTTTTTTGCATCCACAGTGATGATTTCCATCAACCTTTAAGTTCAGTTTGGTTGTGTTGCCCTGAAGCTGTTGATCAGAGAGCCTCAGTTCTCTAATATCTGGCAGCGCCTGTAGATGGTAATCACCACTGATGGGGACAAGAAGAGGAATAGTCCATTTTCTATTAAATGAAATGATTTCTTAATATTGCACAATAGATTGCAATCCGTGATTTCAGAGACTATTGCCTTCTCGGAGAAGTAGTCTCAGCTGTGCACTTGGTTGGTGTATGTGGGGTCAGAAATGCAGCAGCTTAAGTCACAGGCCGAATGGAGAATAAGCAGTTAAATATCTGGTTTGCCATTAATGATTCCTCTGCCAGCTGCATTGAACAGGTTTAATTCTGTATTACTCAGAAGAATTACATATGCATATCTGTGGTTTGAGAATCAATTCCCTGGTCGCTCAAAAATCTTCTTAATCAGATACACATTTCTCACATTATTATAAAATTCTTTAACCACCCCATTAAAATGAGGTTAAAGCTGATGTATTTCAAATTTTGTTAACATCTAAGAAAAAAAAGTCTTACAGTTTTTATAATCAGGAAGTGCTTAATACCAATCTAGGTGAAATAGTTAATTATGCATAAGCTATTTTTAAAAAGTGTTATGCTTCAGGTTTCTTTAAATAGTTTTTTCACTGTAAAATTAATGCATAAATTCTGCACGTCTTTATTTTCCCACTCAACTATGGAAAAAAATATTTTTCTGCTGTAGTATCCATTTTTCCCTTCTCTTTTGTAGCATTTTCAAATAAATATAGCAGAGCAATCAGTAGATCTTTAGAAAATACACAAAGTACTAAAACAAACACATCAATGAATTGTAGGCCTGTTCATCTATTTCCTGCTCCACATGATATATTTAGCACTCATCAAGCTTTCAAAAGTTAATTGCATGTCTTAAGTGTTTCCCTTATTTTGGATTTCATTCTCCTGATGCTATGAGAAACTAATAACACTGAGAAACAGAAACTATACTTGGCTTAGCACAGTGTGTTACACAAATGCATGAGTTTAAGTAGGTAAACCCTCAACATTAACATACTTAAAATAAATTTTCTTTTAATACAATTACAAACTTTAAACAGATGCAGACACATGCAATACAAGATGCAACAGTTCAGTGAGTGGAAGGTTATTGACTCCCTTTTGGCTATTGGTGGCATTCAGACCTGGAGCTGATGGTTTTGGATCCTTAAGATATTAAAGGTAACTGATATAAAGCTCTATAAGGGCTGGGCATCGAAGGAGATGTATTACATCCCACTAGCCAGGTACACAACACTGGAGCCTGAAGAAGCTCAGAGGTCTTGAGCATGACTTGAAATTTGGGTGTGCTGTGCTCCTGTGTTCCCGTAGCATCCCATTCTCCAGTGCCTATCCTCTCCCTTGTTCCCTCCACCACTTCTGCTTTCCTTCCAGCACTCCTTGCAAGCTCTTTTGACATGAGGCAGCTTCTTCCTTCTCCTTCAGAGAGCTGGAGGCCATCAGGAGAGGTAGTGGGAACATAATGGAGAGTTTCCTTGTATGTAGTTTTAGTCACTGAGTGACAATCCTTGATTGCCAGAGGAACATATTCTTGTGCCTGTCCACTCCATGATGGAGCACGCTAAACTGAGATTCTTGGGGAAAGGCAGGCATCAGCCTCTAACATGTGATCTGCTGTCAGAGGCAAACTGACAATTTTCATAATTTTGTACTTTAACCAACTTTGGGCAAATTTCACAAGGAATGACTAAAGCAGAGTCTTAATGCCAGGATCTTATACACATAGCCCTGACATATTTCAGACCCCTGACCCAAAACAATAAGACACTGGAACTTCTCTAACAAATAATGTTATTTTTAACTTGGGTAAAATAACATTCTCTCCTTAATGTCATTCTAACAAATGGGTTAACCCTTTCAATTGAAAATTCCACCTGTGGCAGATGTTTTTAGGCTCTCTTCTAACCATACTCTTGGGCACATGGTGTGACTCCTTGGGATGGCTCCGTGTAGGGCCAGGAGATGGACTCAGTGACCTTTGTGTATCCCTTCCAACTCTTTTGTGACTCTGTGAATTAAATCTGATCAAAGTGATAAGGCAACTTAAAATTTTAAGAGTTGGACATTTTTAATTGTAGGTATTTTTACTTGAATTCCTTGTAGCTACATCTTCTGGTCTTGTTTTTAGAAAAACAACCATCCTGTCAAAAATTCTTGATACAAAGAAGGAAAAAAGGTGCTCATACAATAAACACAATAGTATTTACCCAGTAAGTGGCATAGTTAGTCCTCTTACAGTGTTTTCACCTTTTCTCCCAGCTGTTCTTCCCCAGGAAGGTTAATTCAGAATATCAACTTAAAGTATCATTCAGCTACTGGGTTACAACTGATGGCCATGCTGCTTCTTGATACTCTGTGGGTTAACCCACCTCAACCACACCCAGTACATCTGCAAACAGGAATTGCTTGAGGAAGCTTAGAAAATTTTAAATGATATTTTATTTAGATTGCTGAGAGTTTAAAACTGCATAATCCTGCAGAAGATCCCCCACTTTATTCTTGAAAGATAGTACATGAAAGAGAGTAGTAAAATTAGATGTCATCTGAAGATTGCAAATTACATTGATCTTAAATATTTGCCATGTAACAAAGGTGACCTTAGTTGTCAGCTTGGAAGACACCAGCACGGTTGAAAGCTAAAAGCAGGAACAATCTGTAAGCAGCATGTAAATTTTTCAAGAATGGTTTCCAGTGTGAGTCTCTCCCACGCAGATGGGTGAGATGTTTTACTTCATCAGCAAGCAACAATGGAGACAGCAAAGCCAAAACCAATTCAGCTTTACTATAAAACCTTTGGAGAAATGCTTGAATCAGACTGAGATTGTACAAAAGTACTTGTGATTTATCAGTCTGTAGTTTCTAGTTACTAAATGTGTTTAGCCACACCTAGCCACACCTTTTTTTTTTTTTTTTTTGCAATTTTACCTAACAGAGTTCAAGAACAGCAGGACATTTTTTCCTCCCATGAATTTCTGCATTGATATTATTTTCACATTTTGTCATTTTGAAAAAGTAGTGCATGGCAGCTATCACTTGCCTTAAATTTTATCAGCTGTCAGAGAGTCTTTGGAAACAAGAACAGAGACACTATGTGACACATACTGGAAATGATAGATTACTGTGCAAAGGTGTCTGGATTTTGAAAGATTTTTGGTGAGAAGGAAAATGTGCCTTCTGCTATTCTTCTGTTACATCTATTTCCTCCCTACTGTCCTGATAGCTCTATTTCTGTTGCTAGTCAGAATCGATCCTCTCACCCTGGAGTAGCGGGACAGTGATGTTGCTAATGACAGTCATTGCCTGAGAACTGCAAAAGTGCTTTGGAGAGAATCATTGAGAACAAACAGGTTACACAACCAAAAGACCAGTATCTGTGGAGGTCAATACTCAAATCTGCATGATCTGGGTAATCCCAGATAACCTCTCTTGCTGAATTTCTTACAGGCGAATATTCTTCCCAAGTCTTGTTATTTTATCTCTCAGATGATGAATTGACACTGAAATGGTAAAAATGCAGGTTTTCAGATACTTCCGTGCTGTTCAAGTCCAATATCACTGGCATCAGCATGACGTTTAGTATCTTCAGTGGCAATGTGCTAAAAAGTGCAATTTTAGCTACAGGAGAACAACACATCTATCCAATGGATGACAGATAAATTTTTGGCATGAATGTATGCTGCAGATAATAAGATCGAAATGGCCCAAAATCTTGAAGTCCTAAAGATGTATCTGCCATTACATGGACCGCATGCAGGCAAAGGGACTTGCCCTAACCAACTGGTGTTTTTATTACCCTGAAATCTATAGAAAGAGAGACCAGTTTAGGAACACCTACCATGTCATAATTTTACTGAAGCAGCAACTTTGCAGGTCAGGAGCTTCAAGGAGCTCTGCGTAATGTGTGATGTGGTTACATTGGCCACCGACAGGAAAGAAGGTGGCCAAAATAGCTTTATGAATTGAAATTGCAAAACTTTTCCAAATTGTGCTAAGTTTTGTATTGCGTTTTGTTCACTGCCCCACATAATATATTTCTTGTCATGTCGGAGTTGAGCTTAGTAAATCTCAATAATATGTTGATCCTCATTCTTAACATGATAATAAATCTTATGATAAAGACATACTCCTTTTGACAAGGAGAAGAGAAGGAACACGATTCGTCATGAAGCTATTCCACCAAACTGGGGAAGGAACACAAGAAAGCAGGTCTACCAGTCTTACCAATGAAAATAGAGCACCTAGAAAGGGCACCATGAAATTAAGAAAGTGTGTGCCCATCAGGAATTCAATAATCTAGAGGTCAAAAAAAAATTCTCTTTGCAGAAAAAACCACTGGACAATTTTCTAAATGTGGAGTAGCATTTCTTAAATGTGTATACATTTTTGTTTTACCCGATCACATGTTAGAACTTAACCTTCAAAGATGAGATTCAGAGTTGATGAACTACGGTGTGATATACAGCACAAGTAATCAATTTGTTTTGAGAGCAGAATGTTCTTTGCATTTTGAAAATAGAGATTTTCCATGCAGTTGTTTCTGAAATACAAAAAATACAAGCACTGATTTTAGAATATCAAGAAGCAGCAATAATTATGCACATTCTTTCCATTTTGCAAGTTTATCTTCTCTGGTATAATTGCTGATTTTATTGTCATGACAAACTACCCGAGTACACTCAATGCCTCATGGCAATAGGTTTTACATGTTACATCTTATTCTTCAATTTTATATGTAAACAAATCTAGTACTTTGATTTGGCACAAAATTTCCTCATCAACAGTTTCCTTTTCTTTTTCCTTTTTTTTTTTTTTCTCTTTTTTTGCTAGTGGGGTTTACATTTTCCATACACTTCCACTGTGTTTGAAGATGAGAATTACACTGTTTGATTTATATGCTATATTTTTTACAGTACACTGTGAGGTCAGTGCATTGCAAGACATACTATTGTTAGATAATTGTCAATGTATCATTTTATTAGTGAATATTAGCTGCTTTGTTCACATATAATATATGTGGTTAGAAAAATGTAAACTTTGTGCCAAGAAAAGATATATGAACTGTATAAAAAACTAAGCCAAGAGTTTAATAACTAGTATGAAAGTTCAAACTGTTTTTAAGTAGTTTTTAACCATATAATAAAAAATAAATTCCTCAGCTGTTTATATGAAAATGTCAATGAGTATCCACAAATCTCAGTCTTTTATATAAAAATTATAAAACCTCCCTAAAGTATTTAAACAAATGTATAGCATGTAACAACTGCTAAAGTAAGCAGCTCAAAATGGAGGAGCAGTGAAAAGCAGAAGCCCTGTGTAGCACAGCACATAGATTATTGAACATGAGTGATATGCAAGGGCAAAACATTTTTCTTCTGACCACAAAGAAGGCAAAATAATACAATACATATTTAACAAGAACAAGTGAATGAGATCAAAGTGCTTTTTGTTAATGTTTCTGGCAGATTCAGTATTTGGCAACCATTGTGTCAGTGTTAGAATTAATCTGTAAGAACAAGGAGGGATCACATTTATTTGGAGAGACCTCCCAACCTGAGAGCTGTTCAGACTCCACCTTGCACTAACAGGATGCTGCTCTGGTGGGCCTGGCATAGTTCCAGTTTGCTACATGAACCTCAGTCAGTTCAAACCAGGGCTGCCTATAAAGTTAATACAGTTATTTACAGTGAATGAGCAAGTATAAGCAGCGTCACAAAGTAAAGTGCTATTTTCTAAACATACCCTCAGAGAGTGGTGGAGAGACGTGGTGGGAAGGAAAGTAGTAGGACAGCTCAGGAGACCTCCACTCATGGTCTGCTCCAGGGGGGAGGCCAAAGCAGATTTCCCTGCACACAGCATCTCTCAGTTTCTGCAGAAAGCATGGCTGAGATCAGAGTTCATCTTTCCTAAAGATAATAGGCATGTCAGCAGAAGTGTGTCTGCTCCCAGGGCTGTAAAATAAGCAGAAAGGTGCCTGAGAGCTTTGCTACATCCTTACCCACTTTCTGCTGCTGTGACTGTGCCCCCTCCCCACCAGCAGCATGGTGGGAGGTTTGGTTTTGCAGAACTGTGTGGTGGATTTAAAAATGCCCCCATTGTATAAACACATTTCCTGTCCAGCTCTCTGCATGATTCTTGTACTGGACCTGCCTTGGCCCTTTTTCAAGTCTTTCTACCAGATCCCTCAGACTCCCAGTGCCTCAGGTACAAGGTCTCCAGTTGTTGCCCTCTTATTGTGTGGGTCACCTTCAGACATGCACTTTTTTTTCACGTGGTGGGTCACAGGGATAAGACCTTTTCTTGATGGGCCAAACCACTCTGTCCTGAAATCCTACACTTGAAATACAATACCCTATGGTGAGCCAAGAGCTCTGAGGTGGCCCCACCAGGTGGCCAATAACATCTTGTGAAGGTCCCACATGTTTGCCCTGGCTTGCTCTTCTTGCTGGCCTCACCAGCTCTGTCTTTTCCATCATCCAGGCCCACTTGGCTGAACATCCCTTTGCTTAGGTGAAGAAGCACCTTTGCTGAGCTGGAATAAAATCATCTCATTCAGCTTGAGAAAGTCAGAGCTGCCCTTAACAGGGCAACTAGCCTTTGCTTTTTCATAGCACTGGTCCCACACTCAGCTGGGGCTTTCCCTTGAATGGAAGTCCTTCATTTAGATTTGCTCCTATGTTATCCTCATCCTTCATAAACACCGCATGTTGTACAGACACAGCTCCTACCACCATGAGCAAACAACCTTCTCCTTCCACATCATGTGTCCTTCTCTTGGATGTCAATTAAAACCAAGGGGTTTTTTTCCTCTCCTGAGTCAGAGACATCCCTACGCTGTGAGCAGGAAGGTGGAGTCATGCTATAAGAGAGGGTTTAAAAAGCAGGAAGAGAAGCTTCACAGATGTCCCTCCACAGATGAAGGGAACAGAGACTGCTTTCATTTCCCTGTGCTCAGAGTCACAGCACCTGAGGGTGAATCCAGACTGTCCGTGACATGACTGCACGCCAGAGCCAAGAGGATGGTGGATGTGATCCAGTATAAACAGGGAAGAGGGAAAGGAGGCTGACAACTTTCAAAGAGATGCTGCAAACTGCCAGTGTGCAGAAGTAGGAGGAGTGAGGCAGCCAAAATGGCATGCAGCTGAGCACTGGTGGGTTCCTGAAGCCAGCCTGCTCTGTTGCCATGCCAGGAGGGATGAGAGCTGAACACTGAGAATTGGTAAAGGCTGCTGTGAGCAACCAGTGGCTATTTGCAGCCTCTTTGGATTATGTGTTACATGGACATATTTAATCTATCTTCCGTGTGCCAGCCAGGTGCCCTCCAGCCAGGGCAGGAAACAAGGAGTACTTTATGGCTAAGACATACCTGCTGAGCTTAGAGACCTCACACTAATTCTGGCTACCTCCCCTCATTCCCACAGCTGAAACCTCTGCAACCTCTGCACATTTGTTCCTGGCATCAAAACGAGTTCTCAGCCTTTTTTTTTTTTGTCCCCTTTCATGTTTCCTTCACTCATCAGGTAGGCTTCCACCAGTGTTTCTGAGGGAAACACTGCAATAGCTCCATTAAGCCTAGGATGCCGGTGGCTGCTGAGAAAAGGAGTTCTCAAGGTACAGTGCAGGAATAAAGGAAATCCTGGTCTTCGGGCAGAGCTGTTGAGGACTGTGGGCCTTGGCTGTCAGCAGAGACAGTTGCAGAAAGTGAGACTGGAGCCAAGAGTTGATAGAGTGGCCATTTGTTACTTTCTTGAAAAGGATCAATTTCACTACACTGCAAGCCTCAGAGATTTTGAATCACGGAGTCATAGAATATCCTGATTTGAATGCAACCCACAAGGATCACTGAAGTCCAGATCCTGGCCCTTCACAGGACAACACCAAGAATCACACCATGTGCCAGAGAGTATTTTTGAAATGCTTCTTGAACTCTGTCAGGCTTGGTGCTGTGGCCACTTCCCCAGGGTCCTGTTTCAGCCACCCTCAGGCTGAAGACCCTTTTCCTAATAACCAACCTAAACCTGCCCTGACACAACTTCAGGCCATTGCCTTGTGTCCTGTCACTGGCCACCACAGAGAAGAGATCAGTGTCTGTCCCTCCTCTTTGCCTCACCAGGAAGTTGTAGACTGCAATGAGGTTTCCCCTCAGCCTCCTCTTCTCCATGCTGAATAAGACCTCAACTGCTCATTGTACAGCTTCTCCTCTAGGCCCTTTATGATCTTTGCAGCCCTTTTTTGGATGGTCTCTAGTAGCTCTATACCCTTCTTGTATTGTGGCTCCCAAAACTGCCCCCAGCACTCAAGGTGAGGCCATCCCAGTGCAGAGCAGAGTGGGACAATCCCCTCCCTTGCCCGGCTGGCGATGCCGCCCAGGACACGGTTGGCCCTCCTGGCTGCCAGGGCACTGCTGACTCACTTTCAGCTTGCCATCAACCAGGACCCCCAGGTCCCCTTCTGCAACACTGCTTTCCAGCAGCTCATTGCCCAGTCTATCTGTCCAGGGTTGCCTTACCCCAGGTGCTGAACCTGGTGCTTTCCCTTGTTGAACTTCATATGGTTGGTATGAAGGTTGCCCTTGAGAGAGTCCTCAGTTCCTTGCAATTTAACATGATTGGCAGACTTACTTGGTATACCTTTGAGTCCTGCACCTAAGTTATGAAGATGTTGAAGAAAACTGGTCCTAAAATGGAGCCCTGCAGAACCCCACTAGTAACTACCAGCAGTATGCCGGACAGTTTGTGAACCCCACTAGTAACTATCAGCTGTATGCCAGACAGTTTGTCTAGAAGAATACTGTGAGAGACAGTATCAAAGGCTTTACTGAAATCCAAAAATATTACATCAGTTGGATTCCCTTGGTTAACTAGGTGGGTAACCTTGTCATAAAATGAAACTAAGTTTGTCACACAGGACTTTCCCCTCATGAACCTGTGCTGGCTGTGACCAGTGGAGTAAACTCTACCACTTGTCCTTCCAGGTTTGCTCCTTCCAAGTCTCACAGGGAAGTGAGAGAGCCACACAGAGAACAGTGGCTGTAGCAGCCTCAGCAAGGCTCCATTTCCTGTTCTTCCTCCATCTGCTCCCCCTTGCTGTTGGAGGTGTTGTGCAGGCCATGCAGCGAATTAGGAGGTCTGGGTGTGGCAGTCAGACCAGGATCTCCCCAAGAGTGGGTGAGTGACTGCTTTTCTGCTCTCCAGTAGAAGTTTGGGTGACAATGGAGGAGATCCTGGCCATGGCTGAGATACCTATCGAGGGTTTCTCACCTGCAGGAGGTCAGGGGATAAACAGCCCTAAAGAGCAAGAGAAGAACAACGAATTTGTGATGGCTACACAATTTGCCTGCTGGACTATTTCCATGGCTTTTACCAGGCAAGAACTGTGGAAAATTGAGGTAAATCAGCCAGAAGTGTCAGCAGTAAAGCATTCATGATGAACTACAGAGGCCTTCAGCACAATAGAAATAGGAAAAAATGCCCCTTGTTAACCAAAAGTAGGCTGAACTGAGACATTGGTCCACAGATGACTGTAAAAGAAATTGCAAGAAAAAGTATTCTGACCCCTTCTCTGTGTGTCACAAATGAAAATAAAATAGGGCAAAGACCTTGCAAGTGTCAAATCTCAACTCTTTCTCCATGTAATGACACTCTCATGTCAGCCTTGGCAACCAAAAAATATTCTGCAGAAATATTGCCTTTCATTTCCTGCTGTTAGGCTTCATGGCTGTCACTCCTAAATCTGGAGCATGGTCCTCTGCACCTGTTTCATTCCTTTTATAGTTGCAGCACTGAAAAAGAGTCAGTCCCTTTGGGTGGATAATTCAAAGTTATCGCCAGAAAAAAAGGAGAAATAAAAGGTGAAAATGAGACCTTGTTGCTAAGCATCATCATACAAACCTTCTGAGAGTAAACCTGTGTAGGTGTAATCTCAAATGGTCAGCTGAGATACTCCAGCAGGGTTAGTTAAATTACATATGGAGAGAATGAATAATTTGCTTTTAAAATGTCAGAGTCTCTGGTGATTAACAGATGTGATCTGCTGCAGTGCTTTGGTACCTCAGGAGTTTGGGACAGTTGGAGATTAAATTCAATGACTATTTGGAGGCATGAATATGTGAAATGTCATGGAGATGATTCAGTGTTTTCAGCAATGTACTGAACTTAGTGATGGCATTCCCTTTTTCTGGTCCACAGAGACGACGGCACATGATATGGATAGGTGACTAAGGGGAAGATTATTAAGTTGGTCCTCTTAACACATGGAAGAACTAAGGACTTGCCTCTTGGTTAGTGTGGGACCACTACTGAGGTTTACAGAATGGAACACCTGCTTAGGCCACGACCAGTTAAAGAGTCTTTACCATAAAGGACAACAATACTGGGTCTTCAAAGATAAGGCTGGTGTCCTTTGGGATTGCTTTCCAGGTATGTGAACACCCAATTCAGAAGGCACCTAGTCCTTGTAAACCAGTCTCCTCCTGCGGTCACACAGAATCTGAGTTAGGCTACCAGTACAGCTTACTGCCCATCTGGTGAGTTGTGGCTACAGAGCCCTCTCTGGGACCTTGCTGAGTGAGACCTGTGAGCCTGGCTCATGATCAGGGTTCGTCAAAGAGGTGGACACTGAGGTTTCATTCAGACAAATGTTTTATGCCCTCAAGCAGAGAGGTTGCCCATAATAAAACATCAGAAGATAATTTCAGTGCAAGCTGATGCTGGATAAAATCAGACATAAACCAAGCTCTGCCTATACCTCAAATCACAGGCTATGCGTCTGAGCCAAAGCATTCTTGAGTTGAAAATCAACAGCCTTGAAAGACTTTAAGCAGCATGCAAGATACTTTCTGTGGTCCTCTGTGCTTCAAACTTTTGATGTATATAGAAGAGCTAAAACATTACATGAAGGTTTGATAACATTGACAGTGTTTTCTTGGCCTAACTGGAAGGCCTGAAATGCTTGAATTTTGAAGGACCAGTTTCTCTAAGATTTTGGAGTTGGTTTCAACTAGCCACAGAGACTGTCACAAATAAGGTGAGGTTCAGGAAACCCTTCACACTTCATCTCCTTTGTCAAATTGACTGCTGGAGCCTCTGCTCACATTCCCACAATTTCCTGTTTAAACTGATCTTTTGGCATATTTCTTCTTCATCTGGCTCTGCTTTAGAACTCCATTATATACTCAGTTTAAGTATGCTGAGTTTCTCTCATTTTTTTCAGCTAGAGAAAGAGTTTCTGGTCATTTCAGCAAAATATCCTGTTGCTGAAAATTGCCATTGGAAGTTTCCTGTAATTATCTCAGCTGGTATCATAAATAATTGAACAAGTAGCCTATAAGACGTTCTGTCTTATTCAATCCCTTCACGTGTTTCGCTACTCCTACAAAAAGTGTCTTCTAGAATAAGACTGTAAATGGTTTTTGTCCAGTTGACATCAGTTCTCTCATTTTCATTGTTAATTGAAGGATGGAAACGTGAGTCATAAGCATGTCCTGCTGATGGGCCACAGGTCATTTCCCAGAGTAAGCTGGGGCAATGGAAGCTGATGGTTTGATGGGTGATACAGATGGTTCTTCTGTGAAGTATGAGGTGAAAATTGTTGGCTGAATGATAAGCACCTTGAAAGAAGTGTAGAGAAAATAATTTTGGTTGAGGAAGTTTGAAATGTTATAGAGGTAAAAGGTTTTAAAATCCTTTTTGTAACTCACATTTAGAAGCATCTAATGCAGACAACAGTGGCGTCATGGAAGAGTTGAGCTAAGTAGACAGAAAGAGTGTTCAGGAGAGATTTATAAATAACAAAACAGTCTAAATTGTGAATTCAAGCATAGATTATTTTATTTATCCACATCAGAACTCAGAGGTTTTCTGGAGAGGAAGGAACAAATCTGGCAAATCCCATTACAAACAGGAAGCATCATTTGAAATGAAATTTTGGAACTGATTTATCTGCTAATAATCAATACCAAGTACAGAGCACACAAAAAACATAGAAGAGAAAGAATTCACATAATTTGCCTTCACCTCATTTGCAGTCCTGCCTTAGAATTTACTCACAGCACTTCTACTGTCCTAGCAGGCTTTCATACAAGGGTTATGGTGCCCAGCTTATTTACATAAAATAGCTTTAGTTTTAGAGGCATGGGATAACTGTTGTCAAGGAGAGCTCCTGAGGCTCACTATCTCTGCATATCAAGAAAACTTCAGTAGGTACATGCTTATGATTTGGAAGACTGCAGTAATGCTCACAACTCAGGAAAATCAGTGCAGCCAACCTCTGTGATTTTAAATGTGAAATTCATGATCATTTTTGTTGCTCTTCAAGAAACAGTTTGTGGTAATTTTTTTCAATCAGCACAGTGTCTCAGATTTGTTTTTATCTTTTGTTGAAGAAAATTCTTGGTGTGGTTGGAAAGAAAAATCTCAAAAATGTGACCCCTCATGTTTCAGAAACCAGACTAGACATTAAAAGACTAAATGATTGTTTTTCTAATCTTATTATTTCAAGGTCAGTATCATGATATGGTAATCATGAAACAAATTTAAGAAATCTAGTGTTGACACTAACAAAAACATTTGCCATATTTACATTAAAAATTGTTATTCAAAAAAGGACAATAAATTATACTTCTAAAATATAAGTACTTTCTGTATTTCAAGAATATCTAGCTTAAATTTGACTCTATTTACAATAAAGAAATAAACAGTGAAACCACAGAAAATCCCATTACTGGCTTGGTTTCTTTGCTTTTTTTTTTTTTTTCTTTGAGTAAAGAGAGGAAATAGAGTAACCAAGAAGCAGATAAACAGCAACAGATAATACATTAAGAGAACATTTGTTTACGATCTCCTGTATTTTCAGACTTCCTTACTTGCTAACTGTTTCAAAGTAAATTCACTGTGATAAAGTGCTCAGATCAATCAGTAAGGTAGATATGATTTTAAATTGAATGAAAAAAGTAGATAAAAAAATAATGGGAATTGATTTTGGTAACTGTGACTGTAAAGGCAAAGTGTAGAGGAAGGAGAATTTTGTTACTTTACATGTGAATTGGTTGAATCTCAGGGAAGGAAATGGAAGGACAGAAGTCTGCAGCTGGAAGAGGTAGGAAAATAATTTTGGCTTTGAAGTATGGATGAACTAATTCTGGAATGGTATCTTTACAAATGAGGATAGCATACGTGGTGGGAAGCAGAAAAATGAGGAGTCCTGTAATTTTAAACATGTTGCCCCAAGCTAGGCTCAGATATCTGGGAATTAATGAAGGCAACTCTTCCTGAAAAGAATGTTTTTGATGAATAAAGTGAAAATTTATTTTAAAATCTCTTAAAAAGCAACATTTTCTTCCATTTGATGTTGAAGGAGTTGGAATTCTCGAAGGAATCTTGGATCCTTACTTAGACATTAGATGTCAGAAATGACGTGAGTGCTGGTAAATGGAACATGCCCAGCAGTGCTCTCGTGCATGTGAGCCAGCTGGCCAGGAGCAACCGTGTCTGTTCTGTGAGTCCCCTCAGCCACCAAACTGGAAGGACCATGCACAAGATTGGTCCCAGGGACCAGCCTTAGAAAATTTTGTTGCCAGGACTGTGTCTTGGAAACACGTGACAGAGTGAGACAGCCAAAAATGTGCCAGGGAGAGGTATCAAAAGTGTGATAGTTGGGCTTCAGCTCCCAGGCACAGATACATTTTCTTGTACACACATATGGAGGTTGCCCAAGCCTCATTCAGAAGCCCAGTCCAAACACTCAATGGCTTTAGGCAACTAAAAGTATTCTGACTGCCAGGGCAGTATGTCTTCTGGCTCCATATTCAACTAAATTAGGCAAAAACATGCTATACACACTGCCCATTTCAGTGCTTCCTAAACCTTAGGAGCCAGAGAGCCCCTGAGAACAGGCTGCCTAAATCTCTCATCACTCTCTTAACAGGAGATATCCCACCGGGTACCTAACTCCATGCATGGCAGGCTGCCTGAAGGCAACCCGCAATCACCGCAGTGCCTCCCAGCTCCAGTGAGGCATGGGAGTCTCATTAGGCAGGAGCAATATGCTCCTTTGATATTCCTTTAACTTTCTGTATTTCCTTCTGGGAAAGAGAGATTGCCCACTCTCTCTCCCAGATTTTTCACGTTGGATATTGAAGTAAAAAAAGAGGACTGCATGAGGCTATTCTATAGTTAATTGCTTAGATATTTATCCAATATATTTCCAACATACAAAAATGCAGACTGAAGGATGCTATGCTCAGCAGAAGGTTATTTTCCTTGAATGACTACTGGCTACTTTGGAGGCAAGGGGTCAGGCACTTGATTAGATGAATTACAACTTAAAGTCCCCTAGTATAAACTGTGTCATGCCCCAGGCTTCTCAAAACAAGGCACTCTATTTTAAGTCATAATGGGTAGCTGGATTCACTAAATGGCCTAATCACAGCAACATAAATATTTATGGGAAAATTTTTCTAATTAAGGTATGAGCTTGTTTAGATGTTATCAGTTAGAAAGGGCTTTCCCAACAAGAAAATGGCTGTTAGAAGACATTAGGAAATGGTTAAACTCTAAGGGATTAAAAGGTCATTGAAGTGGCAACATGCAGAGTCTATTATGGTTGAAATTTAGCTTGCATTCATGTCTTACATGTCTGCTACATCTGGAATTAAAAGAGCATCCTCTATGCAGAAAAGCAAAACAGTAATTTTGTTTATTCTTTGAAAAATGAAGTTACATTACAGATGACTGCCTAAGCTAAAATGATTTATGATCATTTTAGAAATTAAATTCTCTCAAAAAAAAGATTTTTGGTTTATGCTTTTGCTGTGTGAAAACCCATATTTGCCTCAGTAGTGATGTTTGCAAAGAAGTAAAGATCCAATAATGGCTGAAGAATTAGTCCCCAGTACCTCAGTCACACAGTGACCTTAGCTTTAGAAAAATGATGTCTAACATAGTTGTTCTTTAATGCTGTTATTCTTTGCTGATGTTGTGAGTGCTGACAGTGTAAACATGGATAACAAATTCAGGATAAGTGATATTTTGGTAACTATGTTTTTCAGGTCTCATATTACAAGCACCAAATAACAATATATCGGTCATATTCAGAGCCCTGTTATGCCAGTATAAATCTTAAGTAACTTTGGTGCCTTCAGGAAAATTGCTCTAGGTTTACTCCAGTATAAGTGACAGAGGAATTCCTCCCTCAAAGTAAAATTCATAAGCTGTCTTACAGGCAAATAGCTGTATAAAACTAGCTATGTGAAGTACAAGCAGAACTATTCCCCGTGGGGAAAAGTATGCCATTTCTGTGGGACTTCATTATTCTCCTAAGAAGAGCTCTGTGCGTGTCTGCCATATGGTATTTTACTTGTAAGGTATAACTCCAAAAGAAAGCACAGAAAAAGAAAAGAGAATGTTCTACAAACGTTCTGTCTTTGAGCAAAACTTACATATTTTAAAGCATTTCAATGAGAAAGTATAAAGTATAGAATCTAAACGGCGTCAACGGAGCTATGGATTAGATCTGTCTACATTTTTGAAATCAGCATCTGTAAGAAGTTTCAAGACCAGGCACAAGGAGATAAACATTACTGCTTTCCTGAAAGAATGAAGTCTGTACCACTTGTTAGTTGGTATCAACTGCAACCAAACCGGACATAAAACTACAAAGTCATGTGAAGACAGCTTTGTTCATTTAGAATGCCTTCCTAGCCCAAACCAGGATATCACAGCTGTAACCTTGCTAAACACATCTACACAGCTGAGACCACAGGAGCTACTGCTGAAAGCCATAAAATGGCATGTTCATAGGGAGATGGCACTCAAATGTTGGATAAATCAGATCTGGGGTTTATCCTTGTCCTTTAACTAACCTGTTATAGATGAATATTCCATTGCTTTTACACACAAGTGCCATGACTTAGAGAACTGGGGCTGTCAGCTCAAAAGGCACAGGCCATTGCAAATTTTCCACAACAAAGAATATTTGGAGGAAAACAACATGGTATGTGAAAGTGTTGAGTTCCTGTTTGATTTAGATGAGTCGGAATATAAAGAAAAATAAAATGTAAGGAAACCAAAAGTAGCTGGTTTGAAGGCCTGGGAGTTTGAGGAGCTTGTTGGATGCTGTTCAAGCCCCAGTGGCTTCAGTCACAGGAACCTGTGTGCTGTTCGTGTTCCTGCTGTGGCTCCATAGCCATTAGTTGGAGGCCTATGTGCTGACTGATCTCCCAGAAGTACAAATTTGATCTGGCTCAAGAACAGGCACATGATCACATTTCTCTCAAATTAACCAGAACACACCATACGGAACTGTCATGGAGTTTATGTTGGCTTTACACCAGCTGGGGGAGGATGAATGACTTTCAGTACAGCTTAAGTTAGTGTGGTGTGGAGCAACAGTACCTGGTGTAAACTGAGGTCTGCTTGATACAGATAATCCATTAGCATTTCTGGATGGATTTGAGTGGGTGGTATTGATGCCCCCTTGAGTGACAAAATAGGAGCTGGAGGCAAATTTTATATATAGGTAGGGAAAAAGAAAAAGCTTTCTTTTGGAAGCTCTCTGAAACAAATGGGGGAAAGGCAGTCCTTCCCCCAGCCTGGAACAAAAGCCCAGTGTATGAAAAGAAGGTTTTGGGCAAGGGGTAAGGGTGTGGGTAAGAAGAAAAAAATAAGAATACAAGAATGACGTCTCTCTCTGCAACAACTCTATATATCCTGTTCTAACAAACCAATTAAGGCACAGAATTGCACGTTCATCTTTCAGTCGTCACTTCGCGATAACATGTTCTAACATGTTCTCATCTCTGGAATGTTGTAGAGATAGCTAGCTCTATTTTGTCTAGGATATAGGGTATTACTAACCAGGATTACAGTGAAACAGTTCAGTAATTCTAACCTAGACTAGGCAAAAAGCAAAAAGCCTCTCAGCATCAGTATTATATCTGAATGAGTTCCGTCTTACAGCTGCAGCGTTTCTGATGAAGTAGTAGGAGTTTCAAAGGGTAGGTGCACTTCTCTGCTGAACTGAAGTTTCAGTTTTATACCTGCTCTTCTGCAGAGAAGAAATTATTTAGTGATGACTTTCTTTCCTAGTTCTGAAGGATAGTGTTTCTATGGGTAGAGTGATACCCAACCATGTGTGCTGAAAAACAGTATTGAGATGCCAAAAGTGAATTGAGTCCGAGGCTCCTGTCTTCCTGACACCTTCAGTGAACCTCGATCACAAATGACTGTATTAATGAGCAGCTATTGCCCACAGTGCTGGAAGTCTATAGATCAGCTCACAAACATTGCCTTGGGAAAACACATAGGGTGAGCAATGTTTTTCCTTTCACAGAAATTAAGGTGAGTTTCAAAAAACTTTTCCAGGAAGGAACCAACGTGTTAAATTAATGATGCCTTATTGTACAAGTGCAACATGAGAAAAGACAAGAAGAGAAATAGCACTTGAGGGACAACTATCAAGGCACAGGAATAAAATGTGGCATGATGTGTGCTCTTCATCATGTGGCTGTAAGGCCTATTTGGACAGGGTCACGCAACTCCAGTTCTCACCCCCTGACAGAATGTGCAATCAAGGACTGTTCTCAGCATCTTTCCTTAGGTCCAACTCCCACCCTGGCCAGGAGTTTCTCAGTAGAATTCTTACAAGTATCGCTGTGTTTTAGGCATTTCTAAATAAAACCAAACTCTGACTAGAGACCATCTCGTTTTGCAAGCCCACTTCATTTTCTAGACATGTGGTTCCCCTAAATGTTTTAGTATCATGCAGCATTCCTATAAGGGTATGTAACTGGACACATGGATGGTGGGAGGAGGAGGAGGAGGAGGAGGCTGGGCAGGGAGCCAGTCCAACAGCAGTGAAATATCTTTTACCACACTGTGCCCACCATATAAAGAGAGATAGTCCAACAACAAACAGTTTTTCCATTGGGAGATTAGCATTGGTAGCAGGTACCCTCAAAGCCTCAGACAACTCGTGTTCTCTGGGTACAATGGAACCTATTAGTCATTTTTCAGTTGCTCCTAAAATTTACTATACTAGTTTTAATGAGAATTAGCAACCGTATTCCATGGCAATAATTTATTGCACCTCTAGAAGCACCCAGAGAAGCTGCCTTCCTTCACCACTGTATAACACTGCCCCTTCAGGAAGAGAAGGTGCTTCTGTCCACAGCCTCAGCACCAGGCAGCTTCCTGGAAGTCTTGCTCGTACAGTGGGTGAAACCTGATGCCCTGTTTATACTGATGTCTTGAGACACTGATTCCTACCTAAGTCTTTTCAGAAGAAATGTATGATTTTGAGTGTTTCAAGTTTTGTCCAACTTTTACTCATTTTTGAGACAATTGCAAACAGCCTGGCTTTCTAGTCTGTATTTCTTCCAAACATCTCGAGGAAACCTACAGACAGAGTTGCCCAGACTTCTTAGTCACTTTCAAATGTCTTGAATACAGTAAATAGCTGCTTTATCTGAGATTTATCTTCAAAAGCATGAAAGATTATTACGAAGAGACAACAGTGGAAACAGCTAAAGGATGGTGATCTCAAATCTTTCCAGGGGTAAAGCATCCTTACAGTGTTGGTTTTCATATCTATTAAAATTTTCAAAAATGGGTAATGTGTCTGATAGTGACGTTGCAAGCAGAGATTTAGATTGTGCCCAAGTAAGAAAGCTGGAAAGCAGGAGCTTTCTTGGCTAAAATGCATATCAGATGAAACCTGGAGGAGCAAAACAATAATTGGGTACATGGCACATTTTCCAATGTTACATAAGAGAATATGAGTGAAGACACAAAAAGCAGACTGATTAAAGAACAAGAGAGATGTCAAAGTATTTTATTAAATGAAGCACTTCTATTAGGAGGGCAGTGACCATTTCAAAAGTTGACTCCTGTACATAAGTACAGCCTCTTGAAAATAGTGTATTTGGGTGTGCTAAAATGGTTCACCTTCACAGACACTCTACCAGGAACCAAGCGTTTTACTACACTGGTCAAGTGTGTATACGGAAGGAAAGGTGGCAGCTCCACAGAATGGCCCCATCACAGTGTAACTGGAGGATGGACTCCTCTAATACTGGAGCATTAGGGTATCCAATGCAGAAATCCTAGAAATCTACAATTTTGATCGAAGAGGTTTATGTGAATGATGCAGCAGATCTACAGTTGTCAAATTAGCCAGCAAAGGCAGTAGCTGTTGAGAGGAAGAGCTGCAGCCCTGTTGCAAATGTCGCCTGTGCTCCTGCATGTTCTATTCTTTACCAAAGTGGTGAAATTTCCATATTTAAAAATTTTGCCAAATTTCTTCTCCAAATGTGACATTTTGCCTCTCCTATTTAAACTACAACCAGTTAATTTTAAATTTTAGCAATCTGCTTTTTCCTAGGAGCCTTCTCAGAAACTTTATAGGTGCTTAACCCAAGCCTAAAATGAGAGGCTACCAGAAGCTACTTCTCTTAATTGCAGCAGCATGAACTGCTTGCTGTAATTCATTATGTTATATTTGGGGTTGAAAGAACTCACACTTGTAACCTTTTCCCTCAGAATGCAATATGTATTATACTGATAAAAGCAGTGGAGAGATTGGCACAGTGCCACAAATTCCCAGTGCCTTGCTAAAGTCCTGAAGATAAGTAGACACCTGGGGGTCTGCCTCCTATGCTGTGAAAGCAAAAGCCCTGCACCAGTTTGTACCCACAGAGACAGCTTCTTCATTCTCAGCAGTTTTTCCATTACTTTGTCAAAGTGCTGGGAGTTATCAGCAGAATATGAAGAAAATGGCTGCTCTAGAAATGATTTGCTTTTATACAGCAGATGCATCACGTTGTCATTTACATCTTTCTAACCTGTGGAGAATAAAGCAGAGCAGAAATGGCTTAATTCAATGTTTTCAAAGTGTTTTGAGATATTAATTTTGAAGGAGGTGCTACACAAATGGAAAAACCCAAGATCATTTTTGTGATATTACAGACACATGCAAAATAGGATTTTGTTTTGATGGTAACAGCAATGATGACACAATCCTCTGCTTTGTGTGCCTAATTGATCCATCAACAGACTGCACCACACCTCTGCTTTTCCTCCATATGGTGTACTAGTAATTAGGCCATTTGAGTCTATTTTCTGGAGGTGGCTCAGTACCTCTAAGTCAATTAAAGAATTTTTATTATTAAAAAACTTATTATGGATTCACTTTTTATTTTCAGTCTTTAAAGAAGAATATCAACTATATGGGAAATAATTTTCAGGATGATAATGCAATTGTTGATGCTTGGATTAACCTGTCAGATGGTAAAAAGCAAAACAGCACAAGAGGATCAGAGGAAGGGTGTAAGTCTTATGCAGAAGCCTTTGTTAGAGAAACTCCCAATCTTCTTAACATGTCAGTCAATTCCAAAATTGAAATGAAAAGCCTTAGCTTCTTTTTCCCTTTCTATTTCTCTCCCTGTATCTTGGAACTGACTATTCAAGGATTAAAGCATTTTTGAGCTCTAGGAAGAAAAAAAAAAAAGAAGGATGAGGTAAAAAATACTAAACATGGTCCTACAATTAATATGTAAATCAGGCTGATAACGCCTGGCTGAGGCAACAGCTGCAGTGCATGGACCAAGTGCTGCCATAAGCAGCGTGCTGCTGCCGTGCCACTGCCATGCTGGCCTTCGGCATCCTCCCATCAAAGCTGGGAGACTAAAGCTTCAGCAGGGCTGAGGACACATGGCTGTGCTTGTGTCTCTGTCTGTGATGGCTTTACCTTTGGATAAATGCCTCTCTCAGGTCCTGGCTGTGGTCCTGAAGTGAGCCCTGCTGCAGAAGTTGCTGTCTGACACTGATAAGCCTCCAGGAGCTGGGGACCTGGCCCCTGAGCCCAGCTGCCAGCAAATTGCAGGCACATCCAGCCCCATTGCAGGTGCAGACTAATTAGCCTTATTAAAGCAACTTAGTTTGCCCCTCCAGCAGTTAATATCTCAATTCAAACCTTCATTACTAGGGGTTAATAACTCAGGCAAAGAAACACACTTGGGACTTCAATTTGATGCAACATGGGGACTGTTTTTTCTTCCCAGTTGAAATAAATATTGTGAATGTAAAATCCTTTAAAAAAAAAAAAAGCCTCAAGTCATCCAAATCCTGTCCTGGGTAGTCATATTTCTCATGAGTGCTGTGGCAGGGAGATGCCACATCATTTGAGTAGTCAGACTCTTGCGAGGGGTACTTATTTTTCTGTCACTTAAGAGGCCATATTGTTAGCCCCAGAGAAAGCACATTTAAATGAGAAAGCTCATTTCCCTTACGGATAACAGGCAATTAGCACCACAACATTTGGATCACATTTCTGACATTTAGAATAACGTACAGAAGTCGCAAAAACTTGATTTCTCCATACAACGCGTTTGGATTGTGTTTTAAAATGGAAAACTATTCACCCTGGCGTGCTAGCCATGGCAGACAGGGCCCGGCAGGTCCCCGCTCCCTGCCATCCCTGCCAGTTGTTTGCAGCAAGAACTAGTTTTCTCAGGAAGATGCCCTAACATCTGGTCCGCATCTCTCAGGACTGGGGGCCCCTGGGCTTTCAAAACAGCAAGTTTCAAGCCCTTCACAACAAGGAGTAAATCATTATTGAAACTGTTCATTAGCTATTTTCCTTCCATTGGCTGCATTGCAGGAATAAACTCCAAAACAACCAGATATCAAGATGTATTTTTATTATTTTTGTTTTCTGGCACAATTATCACAACCAGTTTAGGCAGGGAACATGTTGTGGAAATTGTCTGCTCCCTGGATCCCACTTCCCTTTTGTTCACTCCCACCAAGTTGGCACAGCTCTCTGGCCACGGGCTCCAGGGGCTGCAGGGGAACGCCATGCTGCTGACACTCCCCACACTCCCTCTCAGAGCCTCTGGAGACATTCTTGGCCTTTTCAACCCTGCTTTGTTTCTGTCAGTCCAGTTAAGCTGAGGGCAGCGTTCTGATTGCTGAGCTGCTTTCTGTGTTGGTCTTCAGGAATGCTAAGGGCTTGCACAGTACATCACCTTTTCAGAAAAATGGGGCGTGTTGCAGACTATCCACATAATTACCCTCCAAAATAGGTTGGAAAATAGCAGCTAATAAATATCATGAATGTCTGCAGAAGGATTTCATTAAGACTGCGCTTTTGGAAATGAACTCCGAACTTTGTTTGATGTCTTCTTGTAAGTGATATTTTGAAGAAATCCCTTAGCAGTTTTGTGACTTATTGGCCCCACGCACATGAAGAATATTTGTGACATGGAGCAGCAAAGTATGTCTCCAGCTGAGGTGTCAAGAACATCCAGAACTGGAGAGAGCGCTCACAGGGTTCTGTTGATTTATTCATCCCATTTTCTCTTGACAGCCACAGACAAAAATGGATCACAAAGGACACCAAAATCACTAGAGATGCAGAAAGAGGAAGAACCCCTTTTCTTCCCTTACCCCTCCCGTGCTGTCTGTCACCACCTAGCAGGTGATATTTTTAAGCTGGGAAACAGTCCTTACTCCCATTTTTGCCCAACTCTGGAGAGTAAACAAGCAACACTTCACCTTACCACCAGGTCTCAGATTCAAGGTGGGAAATGGTCTGCTCCTTTCAACAGGATGTTATCACTTCCTGTTATTAGCTCTTACCTTGGTTTTAAACTGCCACCTGCTCTGTCAATCCATTACAAATGGATAAGAGAGAGGAATAATTTCATGGCTCTATGGTTAATATCTAACACTGTATGTTGCTTTTTTGGTGATCAGACCTTACCACTTTCATGTTGCTTACCTGTGGTGCAGAGCTTCTGTGAGCAGGAACAAGCCCCACAATGAAGGTGTGAGCCTTGCCAGCAGCCAGCACTGAGAGACTTGCACCCCCATGCTTGTAACAATGGAAATGATCTGACAAAACCAGCCTGTTGTTATCAGGCATGTCTGGAGCAGGGACTTGCTGATTATGCATTGCTGGACAGGATGTAGAAACTTGAGGTACCTACCCTAGCCTTATCAATGGACACCTTCTACCATAGCTAGGATGGTTTTCCACCAGTTGCCAGTAGACTCCCCCGAGATGTGATTGGTTTCCCAGTCATCTACAAAAAGAGAGGATGTAAACAGTTTTGCAAGGTCTGTGTATAGCACTGATGTATGTTTAAAAGGAAGGTAGCTCCTTGTAAACTAGCTCCAAGTGCCCCTTGGAGATCCACAGAGACAGGTTTGAAACTGTGGGTGCTGGCCAAATCTGATATTCTTTGGATGGAGGGCCCATTCCCCTTGAAAGCAGTGGGAACTCAGTTAGTGATTTCAAGGGAAAAAGATCCCTCACTCCCTAGGTCTCTAGGTGGTATTTCTCATTCTTCAGGATTAGTAAAGTGCTGCAAATCCTTGAGCATCAAGGCACTATGCCTGGTGACTAGGCATTGGGAAGCAGGCAAGGTGAGGTGGCCCTAGCTCTTAACACATAATCTGGATGCCAAAAGAGCCACCAGCATATTTACCTTGTCAAGAATTAGAAAGAAATAGTAGAGATAGCCAAATAGTACAAAGAGTCTTTAAAAAAAGGGGAGGGGAATAAATGCTTCTCTGCATTTATTCATATTTCTTGTGTTCATACAAATTTTAAAAAAAACCAACTAAACAACACAAACCCACATATTTCTTTTCCAAAGAAAATCTCCTGTGGTTAATGGAGGTGAGAACATATTGCACTGCCTGGTGCAGTTACATATGATAAACCATTCCATTTTGCTGGAAGAGGTAGGTGATTTTTTTCCCTCTTACTGATTCATTTTAAATCAGACCAATTAAAGTACAAACTCTTTTCTAAAATATAACCCTCTGGGCATAGCAAAACGATATCATGGTTCATTCTCTTTTTACATTACTCTCTCCTCCATTTATCTTTTGAGATGTAAAGGTATTTCTTAAACTCATTTGCTTTCACATGAAGAGAGCACACTGTTTTCTCCAATATCAGTAGCAAAATCTTCAGCATTCCTTTGAATTTCCAGCCATACAAACGAGTTTTCACACATGAAAAGAAGGAGATTGAGGTGGTAATGCAAAGTTAAAATCAGATTTTGATTCAGAATCTTTATAGGTTTTACTTGATTTTTGGAAATAACACAGCAATATTTTATCTCAATGTTTCTAGCTGAATCTTTTAATACATAATGTAATTTACAACCTTTCCATCCTGGGATTCAGCCACCGAAATTGTATGTGGGAGTGTTCTCACTGGGCAGCAAAAAGAGTATGATGGATCTATCAAGCATAACATTGCTTCCGGGTGTTGGCTCACTTTTATTAGTTACTCGTGGCCTTATCTATGTTCTCAGAACTTCTTCCTTCTCAAAATGGCAATTCCCAAAAGGAGCTGCCATTCAAGACAGAGTTAGATTGGCTAAGGTGCTTGTGATACATTGCTTGATTCCACTTTCTGAGAAGAGTCTAGATATGACTTACAGGAAATCCTTGAGAAAAAGCAACAAAAAATTAGTTTTCTAACTGTATATATCTTCACAAAACTAATAACCATATTTCTTACCTTTCAAAATTTTCCTTTAATGTGTAAATTAAAATGTATTTTGGCATTATTTCGTAGATGTTTTTGATGGTATGCCACTTTTTGTGGAACAGAATAACACTGAAGGCCATTGATTCAGTAAATCCATTTCCTGTCTGGAAAAACCTCTAGCAACTTTATTTAAAAGTAGAATCTAAAATTACCATAAGTGAAAGCTGAAATAAATTTTTTCCCCAAATGCTCACCATCTATGCATTGACAACAGTTTGTGAAATGCCAGTATCCTGAGTTTGCAGTTACCTTCCTCAGTGATAGATAAATAACAAAGAAATATAACCTCCTTATGAGTGATTAAGATATTTGTCTTTAAAAAGATGTATTTCTAAAGAACTCCATGTAACAAACAGAAGCTCAAAACAAACTTATGCTGAACAATTTCAAATAATGAGAGGGAAACTAGGAGCAGAATATCTGCTTGTTTCAAACATTTTGGCATTGTTGAATCTATTCTGAAAAACAACTCTAAAACATTCTTCAAGTTGAGTAGAAGATGATGGGATTCATGTGCTGTGTGTTCTTGGGCAAGTTACTTTTTCCAGATCCACAGAAAATAGTTTCTAGGTGGTGGTTTCTAAGTCAAAAGATGAATGTTAAGTTCTGTGTTAGAAATCTTTAGAAAAATGCCTTTAATTACAAATATGCAAATTAAAGGTTGCAGATAAGCGTTTCAGCACCAAAGAAGGTTTTATAAACTCCCTGATTTCATATAGCTGTATTTTGGTTGAGGGATTACATTTCAATAATAACTCCGTGCAGAAATATGCTTTGGGCAATGTCAGGTTATAATGTCTGTGAAGAGAGACACAGGAAGCTTTTGCTGTTATAGTCAACATTTGCATCTACTCAGGCAAGTTTTTATTAAGATTCTTGGGGGCTTTGGGAGCCCACAGCACATCAGCTGAGTACCAGGAGGGAGAGGGAACCTCTGGGTTTGCTCTTGGGTCTTCAATGTCACATGCTTTTTCTCCTCTATCTTTACAGCGCTCCTGTCTGTTGCGGGTGTTGGATATGCACGCTGTTCCCGTTTTTATCTCCCTCTGACTTGACTCAGAGGCAATGGCCAGCTGCCCAGCCAACAACTCCATTTCTCTGGGTATGGTAATTCTGCACACTGGGTCCTGGGACACTTGTGAGCACTCAGAGACATGCACAAGTTTCTCTGGGCAGGGTGGTGACTGGGATGGCTGTGCAGCAGCCCATGGAGGACAGCAGTCCTGGGAAGGTTGTATCTCCCAGGGACTGTCCAGCAAGCCATGAATCCTTGGCCTGCAACAAATTGAGACAGAGGATGTCTCAACCCAAAGGGAGCTACAAAGCTCTCACTGCTTTGTCTTTCAAGCCAGGGGTGACTGGAGCTGAGGACAGCAATTTAATACAGCTGGGAGGAGTTAGATGTCCTTTACTGCCAGATAATTAAAGCAATTATTTCTTTTTCCTGGTCTCCCAGAGCCACAGTCTCTACATGTGTGTCATAACATCCTATCAATCATGCAGGAGTATTCCTGAACAAATGGGACCAGCATGTGTGCATCCTCCTCTCCGCTGTACACCAGGGTTAGCTCCTGCAGCAGCCCTGGGTCTGTAGTTCTTCCTTGCTCATTACACCAAAACTCCCAAACCCCCAAAACCAGCATGATGTGGTCAGAATATACAGAGGCAACAGGACAGAGAGTTTTTGGGAATTGGATCATTTTCATCCCATGATCAGGGGTGGGTGGGCCAGAGCTGGGCTGGATTTTTTCCATAGGGGAGGAATAATTTTGAGATGCTAAAGCTCACTGACAGCCCATTAGGCAAAGGCAGCTCTTGCCAGGTCCAGTGATTTTCTTTAAAAGTCTACCGGAGCTCAAAGCAAATTCCCAGACACTTTCTGGCACTCTAAGACACAAATTTTCTCAGTCTTGCTTTGAATCTACTAAAGCTATGCCAGTTCTAAAAGCTGCTGCTGGAGCTGAGCAAAGTCTTGGCTTTCACATTCTTCACATCCACAACTGCTTGAGAACAGTGTGACATTCTGTCTTTGGCAACCAGGAAGAATTTCAGCAGAAGGGAGACTGACCTGGCAGGCACCCTCAGCAGCCTCTCCCCTGCAACACTCACCACAGCAAGCTGTGAGGCAGGGAGCTGTGCTTCAGGAGAAATGCAGGTGTGGGACCCCGAAGGGCTGGTGAGAGTCCACATCTTTCACTGTGGTAACAGTTGGGGGTCCCAAAAAAGCTAAACTTCATTACCTACAAGCTCCGATTATTTATAAACCAGAATTAATTAACATTAGCATTAGCTGATGGTTAATGTCAGACAAGCAGTTCTTATTCCATTGATTGTGAAGAGAATGTAATCAAAGGAAGGATATAAGGGCCTGACCCTCAATAAATATATTTCCTCATTAGAATGACCCTAATGATGCAAACTTCATTCAGAAATTCACCCCTCATGCATTTCAAGAACTTTTGCTTGGATAGAAGGTGTGAGACCAGGCCAGTTATTTAAAAAATAAGGCTTCTCATCAGTATTATTTCTTGTAGGGATGTCCAGCTTTGTTCAGAAAAGAACATAAAATGCATTTTAATACAAAGATTCACCAGCTAAACATGCAAGCCCCAAAAAAAGCTTAACTGCTAGAATTCAAGAGCCCTTCTATCCCTGTGAACTCATCAAATGAATCATAGCTCTAGGATACATTTCATTGCATGCATATGTTTAGAATGTAAAAAAATTAACCCTTGGGCTACTGTTGCTTTGGCAGGCAAAGGCATGCTGTATGTGAAGAGGGAGTGTGAACATTTTATCCTTGTTTATTATGGTAGTCAGAGTGTTAAAATGAAAACCACCAGCTAAGAGTAGAACAATTACTGTGTTATTTCATTTTGTAAAGGATGTGTTACTTGACACAGAAAATTCAGATTATAGTGCATAGGGTATAGAAAGCGAGAGGTGAGATCTGTACAATCAGGATTAGATGAAAGCTTGATGAGTTTCCCAACACACAATTAATTACCCTTATTAAAGACTCTTTTCCAAACCCTCAGGTGAACCACTGGTGTTTCCTTTCCTCTTGGTTCTGTTTTTCTTGGTTTTTCTACCAATGCACCAGCCTGCTCTGAGGTCACCAGTGAAAATCTGTTCTGTTACTAATCCTGAATAAACATCTCCCTTCATGTTTTGCAGCAACTCTGCCTGTGTTTTCCATTAAGAGCACCTCAGCAAAGGCCTTGGGTTTCCTTGGTGGGGATGAGGGGGCCAGGCACGCAGGGGCCTTGTGGCTTTTAGCTTAGCTGCACCAGCATCTCACCAGCTGCTCACTCCCCCTTACAAAAGGGAGAGGAACCGCTTTCCTCCCTCTGGGAGTCCAGTCCCCCTGCCCTGCTATGAGTACTCTGTGCTGCTGTGCACTGATACAGCAGTCACATTTTTTCCAAGGCAGGTAGGTCGGATTCTGCCAGAACCAAGAGCCCAGCAGCTCCATGGCGGTGTGCTCTGGAGACCAGCTCTGGGGAGTACCTGCAGGCAGGTTTCTGACCAGCAGGGGAGCCTGGTCTCATTCTGGTTTGAAAGGGGACTGGCTGGCGGTGGTGGGACCAGAACCCAAGCCTGAACCAGCACCCACAGCACTGTAGCCTCCCGGGAGCTCTGGCAATGGAGGGGACAATGAAATCATGCATTGCTGCTGTGCCCTCCAACCAGAGCATCACTGTCCTCAGTCCTGCTGTGGTGAGATCCCCATGGGTTGCCATGTGCTACCAACACTGATTCTGGAAATCTTTTTGCTACTGCTTCACATAAATTATCTGTCTTTTTCTTTCTCTATTTTAGACTACTATATGGCTGCTCAGTTCAGTGCCTCCATTGTAAAAACAATGGTAATGAGGTTTATGGGCAACTCTAGCCCACTTCCCTTCCTGAGGAGAAATATCTGCCTATTGTTGGATGTTATCTGGAGAAATTTGTGCATTCACAGATAGATAGGTATGCAAAATATGTATGGATATACATACACACACACACACATTGTGTATGTATATATGTGTGTGGGCTTTATTCTCACATGCAAATAAAAAGTATGTATTATGGTATAGATTTATTAGGCATGAAGTACAGGGTTATACATCAAATACATATAAAAGTTAAAAAAAAAAATTGATATCTCCTGAGTGCTGAGACTTGTGGAGAGCCAGCCCAATTCACTGAGCCCATCATTAGCATACCTAAGAAATACTCAAAATTGCAGCATATTAGCAAAACAGTCTGATTTGTGAAGCTGTCAGGTTTCTCAAGTTTTGAAACTGTTGTTCACAGACATCTGCAACCATGTCTCTCATAGAGCAGGAAGCACTGTTGTCTGACAATAGCTCTGTTTTCAATTTGGTACCTCCTTCTGTGTTTACAACTCTGAGAAAAAAAAGTAAATTATATTGAGAACAAGATTTTTACAATGGCTTTTGCCTTGTCCCCTCTTGAATTTGTAGGTGTCAGATTATTGATGTAGAAAGGGTGTTCTCTTTGAGACTATTGCTTTGAAGAACTGAGTTACGTTGAATTCTTCTCTTCAAAATTTCAGCCCTTTTCCCCTCACTTAATGGTCTCTGAATGTTGCGGTGATGTTCAAATCTTTTCTTCCTCAGCCATAAGCTCTTTGAAACACACTGTAAAGTAAGAAGTAGGCAAAATAACACTGAAGTTCTTGTATTTTCCTCCAACCTCCAATTTTCATTACTTCCAGACTTTTCACGCAAATCCTTCTCATTTTCACTATCTGGTCTTTCCTTCTCAGACATAGTTTCAGGGGTAAAAAAAAGAAAGAAAGAAAGAGAAACAGAAAGGGGAAAAGAGTAGCTTGGTAAAGTTCTGTTTAAACCCATGCAGTTGGCTTAGCTAGTGATCTAAATCTGAAATACATTAAATCCTGAAAACATAAGAGTTCTGTTATATATTGCCATGTTTTTTCTAGATGATATAAGGCAAAACTGAGTTCACATCAATCTATGTTCCACTTAGAAGAGTTAAATATTTTCAATATCACCTTTCTTGGTGACCTCTGCCAGATGAGCTCTAACAGAGCCAAAGCACTTTTCAATGACTGCTGTCTGTGCCACGCTCCATAGGCAAATTTGTACATCTAAAAATTAGATTTACAAATCAAAATTAATGACTCTTCACTCCTCTTATAATCAGCAGAGAGAAGAAAAAACCTTTGCAGAGAAATGCATGTGACTTAAACGCACACTTTGGAGTGAGATTAGTGAGAGGTTTTATTTATGTGTCCATTTCTGTCCAGAAAGGGCTGACAGATCACAGTGTTCCTCCACTGAAGTGCAGCAGGAGCTGGTGTAAGTCCTCTTTGCCTTCGTTTTCTTTCTCTGCCATAAAACTAGATAAGTGTTTAACTAAAGGTCCACAAAGCCTTCTGTGTAAGGTGGAAGCTTGGTTGCATGAATTTGATCCAGCATTATTATACCACTGTCTAACCTTGCACAGCCTTTTAAAAAAACTTTTAAAATAATTTGTTTATCCTTTGTTTTATATTGTTGTTGTTAAACACCACCACTATAAGGGAAAGCATGGTATTATATGCAAATTATTGACGTGCAAATATCCAGGGAACAGAAAACCTTTTCTTAAATGCCTATAGTTCTTTCCCATAATGTTTAAGATAGAGCATTAGTATAATAATTTTTTGTTTTATTTTGTTGATATATGTTGTTATCTTAATGATATTTAAATGTGTTTGCAAAATATCCTGAGTGGATATGAGTAGGCAGAGGTCCATTGGCTTCAGTGTTGCTTTGGCAGGCCAGTATTTGTCCATTTGTATTTAACTGACTTAGCAACAAACTCTGTAAAGTTTTAGAAAGAAAACAGAACTGTGGTATAAGGGTAGGTCAAAATGAAATGTTAGCAGTCTGCTGCAAAGGCAAATGGGACTACTTTGCTGTTTAACCACATTCCTCATTACAAAACATATCTCTGCAGACTTTGTGCTAGTAATTAAAAACGTCTGTTTTAGCATTTGATGCATATTAGGCAACGTTTCAAGTCATCCAGTCTCCAGCAGAAATAAATGTCCCCTACAACTAAAAAATGTCTTTGGATTTTGAGAGCGGAAAAGCGGAGAACATTTAATCAGACATGCTTTTGTATTGTCTTGTGAATAAAATAAAAAAACCCCTAACACTTACACAGGAAGATTTTGCTTTAGAATTTGGTATGATTGATATTGTTCATATATATTCATGGTAGACAGCTATGTAGAAACTCGTAAGCACTGAATGCCAGGAACAGATCATGGCACAGATTTGTCATAATAGTGCATGGATATGCTTCTGAGACAAATGTGTTAGTATTTTACAGCTCCCAGCCAGTTGGAGTTTGATTCCTGAGGTCTTTCCTGAGGATGGAATCCCATCTCTGGAAGATGTTTGTGTTATCTCAAGTTGCTTCTTGTCTTCTTATTTATATGTTTTAATTCTTCTTTTCTATTATTTTTTTCTTTGATTTTCAACCAACTCCATTTCACACCAACGGCCACTGACATTTCCATTTGTCAAAGTCTGTTTTAAAAGCATGGTTGAGCCTGTCACTTCTCAGGGTAAGGAGAGTGATGTGCTTTTAGCAATTAACAAATATACTCAAGTTGGAAACAAGGCAACTCTTCTTAAACCATGATCAATAGATGGTAGAACGGAAAGGATGCAATGTGGGAAACGATGGCTAGTGATCCTGTAAGACTGTATGATTTAAATATTTTCTGTATAGTTTGAAATTAAGCATGATGAGGATAGAGGTCCCTAATGATTGAGGAGAAATCTCAGGGTTGACAAATTCAGAGAAAATGAAAAGAGAATTTGTAATGAGCTAGAGTATTTGCTGTGCATCACTAATACCTTCCTCAAAATGAGTTCTGTTCACTCTGTGGTACTTCTTAGGTAAACAATATTATTTTAAACACTGTAGGGGCAACCACTGTTTACAGGAGCTTATGTCTAAGTTGACTTGTATAACATGAACACAACTGCAAAATAATTTGGAAGAAGCACTGTCTACATGCACATTCAACCATGCAATTAAGGGTTTGACACCTTACACATGCATCTTTGAAATTTTATCTTGATTTGTGGGCCTGTTACCACCAGGGTCTTTCTTGAGAGTACTTCAAAGTTAGATGAAACTACATTCCTCATGTTACTTTGCTTCCAATATAATGACTACTTTTTGTTGAACCATGGACAATTATTCAACTCTTTGCTCAAACAGGAAGTGCATTTCTGCCTAACTGTGCACTTTAAACATAAATATGCCTTGCATGTTTAATCCTGTTTGGGGATAAATAAAAATTCAAACTGCATTGCACATGTCCTCTGGGAAAAGTCAAAGCAAGTTCAGCTTATTTAAAAAAATGTAAATTTAAGATCATGCATTAACATCCTTTGACTTAGCTGAAATGGAAATTATAACTGCCCCATAATTGTAGGCCTGGGTCATGACAGGATCTTTTCTAATATTTAGTAATCATACATACCTGAGTTTTATATACCTCTATGCATATTTTTTCAGATAATCCAGTACTGCACTAAAGTACTCTTTCTCCAGATCATATACCCATTATTCTTCTTACAGCTTAATTTGCACTTCCTAGATCAGATTAGCACCAGTGAAGGGGAACATCTTAGCTTGAAAATATCCATAAGCAGGAGCACTGTGCCTCAAACATTCTCCTAAATGCCATATTCTCTCTGAGAATTCCTTTCCCCTTCAAAAGGTATTTGAGTCAAATAATATTTCAAAAACGATTTTTAAACCTTTTGGAGCATTTTCATGTTGCTCAAGTACTAAAGGTAGCTCCAGCAGCTGGCTTATGTCCAGCAGCAGTGACATTGCTTCTTTGCTTCTGCTTCATCAGGTGTGAAACTGCAAGTGACAACTCAGAGAAGCAGGGCAGGTTTAAACTCTGGGTGGTTTGAGTTTACAAGGTGTCCTCTCTAAGAGCAAGACGTAATCCTGAGACAGAAGTTAATCTCCTTTTGCTCTGGAGGACACATGTTCTGGGGGAAATTTTTACTGAAACAACAAACCATCAATAGCAAAGCTTCTCTTGCCTCCCTACCTCTTCATTTCTTGTTCCCTGCTAGAGGTGCCAGGGACTACTAATCCTTCCAACATCTTTTGAATCAGACTCAAGTTTACCACCTGACCATGCAGCTTGGTGAGGTGCAGGTAAACCTGTGCATCTTATCTGTGGCTTCAAGCCAGTCTCAAATACTCTAGCAGTTGCAGTGTTCCACAGTGAAGTTGCTACACTGATGGTTGTGCCCCATTGTCACGGCGAAGCAATCCTGGAATTTCCCTGGTTAGAACTAAATCCACTAAAATGTCTCTATTTGCCTCCTGAAGTAAAAAGAGGGTTATAAAAATAGCATAATACAAGAGTTTTGTAGTAGATAATGAACATTTTGATAGCAATGGCAGAGAGAATGAAAAAGCCTAATTATAGCATATGCAGGAAATGCATATTTAAAAGTGCTGTAGAAAGATGTGTGGGCAGGGAGCTATTTGGGTGGAGCCTTTGCAGTGTGATATTTTCCCAGTCAGAGATCTCATGTTAGCTACTGAACACATGAAATAAAACACAGGAGATAATCAATCCAGAAATTCTGGACATTTAAAACCAGAAAATAATACCTTGACTATATGATCCTAAACTACAGCCCAGCTTCTGAACTGATTTGATGCATCTGGGACAAATATGGTTTGAACATAGTCAAGTCTAGCAGTTATGTTTGCTTGGGATTCATAGGTAAGGCCAAAAGAAGTATCAGAGTAGGGCTCTGGGGATGAATTTTGCCTTTCAAAATGTAGCTCATCTTCTTAGTGCTCAATATTTCAAAGAAATCTGGCATGCCGCTTTCAAACAAAAGTCAACAAGCACTTCAGGAGCCACTCAGAGCCATTTTGTGGTTGCAGAGAAGCTACGGGATAGGGGCAAGCCCTGATGAAAACAAGAATTATGTGAATGAATAACATGTTCTGGATTTTTGCAAATAATGCATGTGCAACTAATACTATGTCCAGGCAGACTTCCTGGTGTAAACAACATTTGCTCAGGAGATCTGTACAGGTGTCACTACCCTTGGCAGCTTTTCAGGGATCTGGAGAATGGGATTTGACTTCCATGGTCAAACTGCTTTGGCCTGCTCCTTGGTAAGAACCTTGTAAAGCCAAAGCCACCCACTTGGTGACAGAGATCAGCAAGGGAAGGAAAATAAATGTATGGACATTTAAAAATGTCTGTGAGTTGCTTCCCACCCAGAATCTTCTGTGCGAACACATCTCAGGAAAAGAGATATGAGAGAGATTTGCACACTAGCAGGTGACACGGTAAACCTCTCTGAGACCAGAGCATCATGTCAGATAGAGACCTGACCTCTCTCTAATACATATGTGGGGAAAAGTCAAAATATTGATACTGTGAAACTGTTTTACAGCTCTTAGGTTTCTTTCTTTACAGTCATAAAATTTCACAACGTAACTAAAATCCTGAGGAGGTCATGATGCAGAACTAAAAGCCCCTTAAACTGAAGTAGACAAGAACTAAGGCAAAACAGCCATTGAAACAGAATCTTGCTTCTTAAAGTATTTGGCATTAAACCACACCCCCCCCCCAAACTGAGGCTGACTTTGATTTATGTTTTACTACTTTATGTATGTATAACTTCTTTGTTTACGTGTTCAGTTTTTATCCCTAAAAGAGTCAGCATCAAAGTCATGCCTAGAGGACATGTATAAAGTTTAAAACCAGGGCAGACAAGAATAAACAAAATCCATGTGTATCTGTGTCAGTCAGTTGCAGGACTGTTCAGGAGATGTTGTCTGTAAATATTCTCTCAGAAGTGGAGTGGGATTTATCCAAAAAGTGGCTAAAGAATATTACCCTTTATAGAGCATTTAGCAAATGGATATGCTCCAGTCCTTCCTGGAGTGATGTTGGCTGTTCTTGGGAACCTCAGCCCTTGCCTCTGAGGCATTTCTCTGAAAGTACTCCTGGGAGAGAAGTAACAACAGCTACTTTGAGTACATTTCTGGCTGGAGCCAGTGGGCTGATCCATTTTGGCAGTTCTGGAGGCAGAGCAGCCTTTGGAAGCCTTCACTGCACTGAGACAAGCTCAAGGCCTGGCACACCTCCAACCCGTGTTATTCAAAATCAGTGCTGTTGCTTTTCTCAGGTAGTGCTTTTACATTAGACAGGAAGAGGGGAGACAACTTCATGCCTGTGTCTTTGGATCAAGATATCTCCTTAATATAGATCTGCCTCAAATTGTTTCTTACCAAAATGCCGGGAATGCAATAGCCCAATAAGGTTTTTTGTGCAGACTGAAGTATCTGGATTAGACCTATTCAATTTATTTTGGATGACTGTATGAAAAGTTTACGAACAAAAAGTCTTTTGTATCTGTACATAATGGCTTTCAACCTACATTTATTTTGCGTTTTAGTCTTGAAACATTTAACTGTCTTCAAGGGTAATTATTCTTAAGTAAGTAATAAATAATCTGCAACTCATTGACCAAGAAATGAGTTCTGTTTTGTAGGGAAATTCTTAAAGAGCTCCTGCAGTTACAAAGAAGAGGTTGTATTGCCCTAGAAGAGGGGTAGCATGTAGGTATGGCATGTAAATTTGCCATGTGATAGCATGCACAGTCACTCTACGAATTCAGCTCAGAAAGTAACTGTTCTGCCATTGTCAGGCTTAATTCTGCACTTTACTAGATCAGCTTTATGACACTGTAAATGCACTGAATTAATAGTGGTACAGTGGTGGTACCTCAGCATGACATCAGAGTAAAGGAGTCACAGGGATTTAAGATCAGTTTTACCAGATAGACCATACAGGTTCATCCATAATTGTATCCCTTTTGTGATAATTTCCAGCAGCAGATGCTTAGGGGGAGAAAAACTTAGAACTCCATAGTGATATTTCTTCCTAGTATATTGCCATCTTCCAGCAGTCAACTAGGTGGTACTTTCCCAGGAAGATATGGTAGTTTTTTATTAACAACTCTTGGTATTTTTTATTTCAATGAAAGTATTTAATCACTTCTTGCACCTGTATACCTTCAAGTATCCAATATCCAGAGTATGAAGTCTTACATCATCCACTTCAAAGCTTCACTCTTAATGGGAAAATGATAATTTCTGTATTGTGAAAATAACACAAGGATATAACAAACAGGAAAGTGATAAAGTATCTCAAATCTCAACATTATATTTGAGACAAACCCTCAGATTATTTCCTAAAACAACTTTCTTGAACTGGAGGTGCCTCTTGTCTTTTTTTTTCCTCAAAGAAAGAAATTAGTAACTTCTAATGCTTCTGAATTTAAGTGAGATGTGACAAAGTAGATCTGGGCATACTGATGACACATACTACATTGGGAGGTGGAGCAGTAGGTCATTGGATCCCTTCTTGCAGGCCCTAAAGGCTTGGAAACTCCTGCATCTGATTGCCTACAAAAATGCAGGATGCATTTAATTCTGGGACTTCACATACTTTCTAAAGGTCTCCAGTGGGATAGACACACTTCTGGACACTTCTACCTAGAAGTCCTAGCCTATTCTCATGCAAAAAGTGCAGGGCCTGGAGATATCGTGTTGTAAGGTTCTAAAGGAGGTGCGTAAGGCCCAAGAACCTACAATTTGCCCCAGAACTCTTCAATCCCACTCCCACCGTCCACATGGACATGTCTCAGAGGTTCACAACTATATCACAGGACAGCAGAAATTATGCAGCTGTTGGGCTTCATATGCATCCTGTCCCACAAAGCTGGTTGCTCACTCCTCTGACACAAAAGTAGCAGCTGGATCCCCAGCTTAGGGGTTACCTTCAGATGAATCATAAACTGAATTTCAGATAACTCTCTGTGAAACACTGCAAGTTTTATAGACACTTAGGATCTCTCAACCTTATGACTTCCAGCTCAAAATCTCATCTGGAGGATATCTTTTCTCCCCAGACAGCTACCTGCTTATTACTTGATATCAGCTCATTGATAACGAAATAAGGATAGACAGGACACTCAGAAAAGACTGCACATCAATTTATTGTAAGTACACTATTGTGATGGGAAGTACAGAAATAGGCACCATCAAAAGAGCGTGAAGAAAGCAGACAATGAGGATACAGTTTGGATTTTCAGAGCAGATAGTCATAAATCATTCAGTTTAATCAGTTGTCTACAGGAAGAAACACTTGGGTAGCTGACTTGGATATGAATGCCTACAAAGCTGCTTTGTACTGTGACTAATAGCAGTGCATATCAAGTACTACTCCTGCTATACAAGTACATGCTTTCTTGCTCTGGAAAGATGAATAAAACAACCTAACATTTTTTCCTTCTGACCTAAGTTGGACAAGGGGACATGTTTTAGGATTTGGAAGACTGATGTATTTTTATACACTTTTTTCCTCCTCTCAATGTAAAGGGAAGACAAACCTCATCTGATCAAGAAAGCAAACTGCATATGGATGTGGTATAAAGAGAAAAAATCTTGCATCCCACTCAAAGAACAGAAGCAGCTCTGTATTGGTCTTAATTCCAGTGCTAGGACACATTTGGTTCATTGGAGAAATTAACAACAGAGTCCAGTGATTGAAGGGGGATGTATTTCACCCTCACCTACAAAACCCAAGAGACATGTAGCACTTGGCTGCACATCAAGCAAGCTGTTGTAAGGTGCAGAAAGGAGGAGGAAGAAGATTGCAGTGCTCTTCTTTAAGCTTGCCTTAGATATGCAGCTAAACAGACTTCAGGTTTAAGATCTCAGTTTTCATCACTATTGAAATAATCCTAAAAAAAGCAAACTACAAAAAAAAAGAAAATGCCAGGAGAAAAATCTGTGACAAAATGTTATTGATGGGGGAATGAGAAGTGAAGAATCTGCACAGAACTTTCCGGTAGAACAGTTACAAAAACAAATTCAATCTTCCGTGGCCAAGAGAGGTCAGTCAAATAGGTAGAAAGAAGTATGTCTAAGTTTCCTAACTTAGGTAACATTCCTTCCCATGTGGCCAGAGAGAGGACCACAAGTGCTCAGTCTGATCGTGACTGATAGTGGAAGAAAAGAGTGACAGCAGTCAAAACTCGCACAGGGTTATTATACATGTTGTAACCAATGTTATAGTGAATTCTTATAGAAAAGAAAAACTTACTTTTCCCCACAACTGTGAGAAACCTGAAGATAAAAGATGTCAAATATGTCAAAAGATGAGCTAGTAAGGGAGAAGACTGATCTGGCTGAACATAGAGCTTTGACTGGAACTCAGGGAGAGAAAAAAAAAGACTTAATTATCTCTGGAGAAAGGGGCAAGCAGCTCAGGAGTACTACAAGGATGCTGTGAAGTCATGCAGGGACAAAATTAGAAGGGCCAAAGCCTGGCTAGAACATAATCTGGCCACTGCCATAAAAAACAACACTACGCATCAGCAACAAAAGGAGTGCCAATGAGAATCTCCATCTTTTATTGAACATGAAGGGAAAGAGTGACAAAGGATGAGGAAAAGGCTGAGGTACTTAATGCCTTCTTTGCCTAAACATTTAATAACAAGGCCAGTTGTCCTCAAGTTACCCAGCCCCCTGAGCTGGAAGACAGAGACAGGAAGCCGAATGAAGCCCCCATAATCCAAGAGGGAATGGTCAGATAACTGCTATGCAACTTAGAGTCTCACAAGTCCATGGGGCAGGATTGGATCCACCCAAGGGTACTGAGGGAGCTGGCAGAAGAGCTCGCCAGGACACTTTCAATCATTCACTAGCAGTTCTGGACAACTGGAGAGGTCCAAGGTGACTGGAAGTTGGCAAAAGTGATGCTTTTCTGTAAGGGTCAGAAGGATTATCCAGGGAACTACAGACCTGTCAGCCTGACCTCAGTGCCAGGTAAGGTTATGGAGCAGATCATCTTGAGACCCATCATGTGGCATGTACAGGACAACCAGGGGATCAGGCCCAGCCAGAGGGGGTTTAGGAAAGGCAGGTTCTGCTTCACCAACCTGAGCTCCTTTCATGACAAAGTGACCCTTGGCAAATCAATATTTCTATTTCCTATTTCTGTAATCTTCACAGAAGCCCAAATTTACAGAGTTTGAATCCCACATTTTTTTTACTCGTTGGTTTTCAGTCTTCAAAGATGCTTGGATAAGTAGGAAGGAGAGCTTATGTGGGATGGTAGGCTATGCAAATTTAGAGCTCATACTTTTTTTAGTCCAAAGTCTCAGTGAACATCTTGGAATTTTTTGCCTAATATAGTGTTAAAATATGAAAGTGATGCTTCAGGCTTTGCCTACCTCTACTTGATTGACTGGTTAGGCTTTGCCTACCTCTACTTGATTGACTGGTTAGAAATGGAATAAAAAAATGTACAACAAACAATATTATCAGCAGAGTGCAGTTTTCCTGGTTATGCCACTTGTAAACATGTCGCTTGAACACCAAAAACAGCTGCCACATCACATTTTGTCTGCTCAAATTGCAGCCCTTGACACAACATGTGTTTGGGTGAGGTATCAGTAGAGTTTTTGGTGTATTTAATAACCTGAGAGCTCAGGCTGCACTTGTGTTTAATGAGGAAACCTGGCAGCAGGGACTGGGTCACTCTGAGCCTGAGACTGATCAGGGGCACTGGCAAAGCTGGACAGTGGGAAGACTTCAGGCATGAGACCCTGGTCTGAGTCCACAGCTGCAGCTTCTGCAGCAGAGAACAAGAGGCAGCATCCCTGGAGAGTCAGATACTCCAGAGAAATGTTCTCTGCATGCCGAAACGAGGTCCTACAGTCCATGTGGTTTCCTTTCCATGTGAATAGTACAAAATAGATTATTTGGGCCTTGCTCTAACCCTGCTTTGGGAAGTCAGACAAGTCTCTCCTGTCTCTCTTGTCTGGTCCACTAGAAGAGTTGGGACTTTCATGAGACAAGCCAACCTCTTTCAGATCTCTGTTTCCTGTACTTACCCAAAGCTTTGGTTTCTATGATGAGCATTAACAACCTTGTGGATAGGTTGTATAGCACATTTGCAAAGTTGGCTCTTCATAACTATACAGTACATCGGGGCCTTGTTTATTTTTCTGGAGTGTTTCCTTTTCTCACACTTGAAGATAATTCTATAACACATAAGATTGGTGTACAGAAGTGTATAAGATATAAGGCAGGGGTGGAGCTAAGTGCCATGGCACGACCATGTTATTCTATACCATGCACGCCATCACTGGGGCACGTGGTTTCAGGATGAAAACCCAGGAACCCCCATCCGTAGTCAGCCATTTTGCCTCCCTCTAGGAAGGTGTTAGCATCAACCCCTGTGGACTCAGTCCCTCTGCTACTCCGTCAGACCCGTGTCCCATTTTTCTTTGGAGCGCAGCTATGGGCCATGGTGCTGAAAGGGATAGTGGCAAAAACGCAAGTTGACCGTAGTGCTGAACTGACAGTGCCAGCAGGGAGGCTGCTGGCAGGGAACAGAATGGTGCTGGGGCCGACCCAACCCAGTCAAACCCAGCGAGTCAAGTGTAAAGGGGCCAAGCCGAACCCAATTCAGCTGAGCCGAGACTAAAGAAGCACAGTGGAACAGTAGGAAAATCCACAGGGAGACCCCACAGGACAGCGGAGTGTTAGCAGCAGCACCAGAGGCACCAGTGGAGGCTAAGCGACCCCTGCTCAGATGACCTAGCTTCTGGTGGGGTTGGTTTGTCATAATTTTTCACTGTTGTTATTGTGCGTGCCTTACTCCATTGCTTTGTGATTTTAGTAAATTGTTATCTCAACCCATAATCTCTGCTTTTTGTCCCTCCCTTTTTGCCCCCTTTTACCAGAAGGTGTGAATGAAGGTGAGTGGCTTATTTGGAGTTTAATTTCCTGCTGGTGTTAACACCAGCACAAAGACATAAGATAGATATATAAATATCAGTTGGTACCTTTGAGAACAAAATTGAATTGAGACCAAGGAAACCTTTTTTACTTCTGTGCCCTTGCTTAAGAATTTTACTGGGTTTTTTTTAGTATTTTAGTATTTTTGTTTCAAGTATGCATAATATGAGGTTTTACCTGGCCTAAGCAAACATACTTCCAAAGTATGTTTGGCTTATTATGTTTTACTGTCTTTTGGATGTTTTTTATTTTGGATTGTGCCTACAGAAATACTTTGAGACCAAAGCTGTATGCTAGTTGATTTTTTTGTCAGCATGTGTTTCTGCATAAGTGCTGGGGAAAATTTTACTCCTGGTCACTCTCTAAAGGAGATGCATGACTGTTAAACTCCACGTCTTCTTCCATCAGGAAGATACTGTGTTGTTTTCCATAGCACTAACAAGTCTGCCTCCCACTGCTAGCACTGATTTGTCTGGAAGGGAGGGCACTCCCTGTGATAACCTGGTGTTAGACCCTCAGTTCAACAGCTGTGCTAAATGAACCTACACTTGATTACGTATGATAAACCATCAATCTTGCACAGGGTTTCCAAACCCTCCACAACCTCCTCAGCAGGCATAATGGCAATCACCGTGTTTAAAGGTCACAGGTAGGAGCTTAATTTAAAGCTCTTGTAATAATGCAATTTAATTCTGGAAAATGCCATAGTATTGCTCTAAGGACTCCCCTACAGAAAGAAGACACTTAACTGCTTGTGCACAGCTTTATTTATTCCTTTTAATGTCATCTATGTCATCTTTTTAGTTTACTAATGTTTTCAGTTACTAAGTGGTAAGCAGACTTTCATTGAGGCAGTAAATTCCAAATTACAAATATCAGTTGCATTTTAATTTCTACTATGGAAAAAAATTGGTGTTTTTTAAGCTGTGTAGCTAAAAAATTAAATCAGTTTGACTATCACAAGGTTTTGTTTTGCTTTAAAAAATATTTTCCCATCAAATGAGGCATAAACACTTTACTAGGTTTGCATGGGCATGTTTTGGACAGAGGTGGCTTCTGTGAGAAGTTTCTAGAAGCCTCCCTTGTGTCCAACACAGTTTATGCCTGCCAGCTCTGAGATGGACCTGCCACTAGCCAAGACTGAGCCCCGTGACAACAGTAGTAGTGCTGCTGGGGGGAAGGTGTTTTAAGATGTAGTTCTTGTTTCTCATTACCCTGCTCTGATTTGATTGGTAATAAATTAAGCTAATTTTCCCAAGTCATGCCTGTTTTGCCTGTGATGGTAGCTAGTCAGTGATCTCTCCCTGTTGTTATTTTGACCCATGAACCTTTTGTTCTATTTTGTCTTCCCTGTCCATCTGAGGAGGGGAGTCACAGAGTGACTTTTAGCAGGCACATGCCTTCCAGCCATGGTCAACCCACCACAAACCCATCATTAATAGATTTACAACATGTAGTTTATTTTGATGGCAACAGCCACAGCTAAATAAAGCTGAAGAATTAGTTTAGTCGTGTAAGTACCACGTTTGAAACACATAGACTCTCTGGAACCGCTGGCACAAATTTCTTCAGGGTTGACTCAGCCCTTCAGCTCCTCTAGGCAGGCATCGAGTTTCATGTATCTACCATGCAGAGAGGTGAAACTTAAAGAATGAAAGCCCTGGATTCCATGCACAAGATTTGCATTAGTTGCTTTGCTGTTATTGCCACTGATGTTAATTACTTTTCTCCTGCTGGGTTTCTCAGTGCTAGCGGCTGCTGGGCTCTGCTTTACAGCAGGCTGCAGGCTGGCAGGAGGTACCAGCCAGCTGCAATTGTCCTGAGATACCTGCAAGACTGGAAACTCTGGACAACAGAAGACAAAACTGGTCCTTGACCCAAACTTGCCCTTCGTAAGACCAGCTTTTTAACTGGGGCACAGTGCTGTGAGCTGGTGAGATGCTCCCAGAGCCAGGGGAGTGGGGCAAATGCCACAGAACTGCCTCAGTGCAGCCCCACACAGCCCCATGTGCTTCTTGCCCATTCAGGGAAGTCTTCTTCTCCCACAGAAGAACAAAGCTGAAAGTACTACTGAGAAATGCTGACACAACAAAGACCTTATGGTTAATCAGAGTTACTAGGCTTGCCTATGAGATTCTAGTAGATGTCTCTGGCCCATGTTACTATTTACCTTAAAACAGAACAGCTGTCTGCAAGTGATGGAAAGCTCACCATACAACACTCAGGCACAAATTTCTTTGAGTGTTTAGGGAAAATTAGAAGGGTTTGGTGCATGCCAGTGGCATGTGGCATTTTATCATGTGGAGAGCTTGAATTTTTCCACAAAGAACTTACCTTCCCTTCCTCTCTAATGCATGACATGGGAAAGGGAAGAAAAATATCAATAAATACATTCACAGCTAATTAATCAGAATGAGGAACATAGAGTATAAAATTGCCAAACTTCTGAAAAGATTGTTCTAACTCTGATATGACATGCTGTTAAATCTATTTTCATTGCATTAATATACTCTGGAGCAAGAGCCAGGTGGCTTTTCCCGGGCCTTCAGAAACCTGCCCATTGCAATAGAGCAAAGTCGCAAGTTCCAGCACAGCATGGAAGAGGAACAAAATAAGCAGCTCTTGTGCAGAACTGCTGACCTACCCCCACAGATTCAGCAGACAGTGTTATTTGAAGTAGATCTTTGCATAAAATTCAGATTAACTGAATTACTCTGGAGGGCCTTGGAGGTCTGTGATGTGCCTGATTCAGTGCCCTACCATGGATCTTCCATGTCCTGTTGTGTGTTGTCCTGTTAGCTTAAAAGCAGTATTGCTCAGCAAAGAGTCATTAAAAAGTACTGTTAAAGATATCCCTATTTTACTGTGATAGAATCTACATTGGCATTTCAACCATTTCTTTTCTTCATAGAGTATTTAGAGTTTGACTCAAAATTCAGAGAAACCTGTGTGTCTTCCCATTGACTCCATGGACTTTGGATCACACCCCTAAAGTGTAGAGAAGTCCATGAATAATAACAGAGAACCAAGTACATAAAAAACTATCTTTCAAGTAAGTATGAGTTCCCATTTAAATCCCTGAATTCAAATTACAGGGTTTTTAAAGACCAGTATTCTTAAAAGCCAGGAACAAAGTATTTACATTAGCTACACTGAAAAGAAAAGGGGAACTAACAGAAGAAAGCTACACTACTCATCTACTATTTAAAATCAAAATGACTGTGATTTTAAACACTAATATCTGCATTAAATGTTTCATCTGATTTAAATAAAGGTAAAAATACTACATATTTCAGCACTAAAAAGACATCTTTAAATAAAAGATGTAATTATCATAACACAAAAAATATGAAAGAAATGGAAATCTCTAGCTGTACTCAGCTGAGAAGGTGTGGTACAGAGAATAGGAAATAATTTGGTTCTCACTGATTATAGCTCTTTGTATGAAAATACTTGAGGCTGAAATTAGTGCGATCCACAAGAGCAGGTGTTTTGAATTTTAATCTAAGATATAATTAGAGCCTGTAAAAAACACTATGTGATGCAGTAATTGAAAGGGCTAATGATGGGATGCTTTCTTTTTTAAAATATTTAAAAATAGATGTACAAGCCATTAAAAAAATCTTATTCCACAAATCTCTATTTTGACTACATATAAAGCTGCAATCCATTATGACTTTGATTTGAAAAACTTAAACCGTTCACTTGTATCTTTAAAAGTGATGTGTAATTATCAAGTTCTTTATCTCGCATTTTATGTTGTTTATATAAACATTGTTAAAATCTGTAATACTTGCACAATCACTCTGTGGGAACATATATCAAGGCTAAATATTGGTTTAAACCCCACCTGGATTAAAGAACTATATATAGACTGAGCTCAAAGTTTTGCTTTTACTGTTGCTTATTGTTTGCAAACAATATGTCTTTGGACTTCAGGTATCCAATCTCTTGTAGTGATCTCTCAAGTGTTTATAGTGAGATGATGCCAAATTCAGCAGCTCTTCCTGTTCATAAAGGATACCAGTATAGAGTCTTATGGCTTTGACAGTCACTGTTTTTGTAGTCAAGGTTGTCAACCAAAGGAACCGGTGCTGGTCAAAAAGTCATTTGATGTCTGATTTTGAGTTAAAATGGCAATGCAATCAAGCAAGACAGGAATGAATCAATTAGTGATCACAGTAAAGTGAGTATTTTACCTTTGAGTGCACAGAGACAGGCTTAAAGAGTTTGCCCAGAATTGATCATGTTAGGCGTCCAAATTTCTGCAAGCTGGTGCAGTGCAGTTAAGCCAGATGAGATAAAGTACCTGGAAGGACCAGTTGCTAAAAAGCCCTGGATGATGTAACTGCGATGCTCTGTTCTCTCTTTACCCTGGAAGCCCAGTAGAGTTGATGTGAAGCACAGCTCTCTGTGGGCCCAGCACCTGTTGGATCTGCATGCCATAATACTCTTATATTGATGCTACTCTCTTATGGAAGATGCATAGATAAGATTGAGGCCCCCTGTTCAACTAATAAGGAATGAAATATATATGTGAAAATATATATCTATTATTAAAATATTATGAGTATTGTGAATATTAGCAAGCTAAAATACCTCAGGAAGTCTGTCTTTTTTGTAATCATATTTGTTGAAGTCAGATATTAACAACAGAGTTTGCAATATATTAAACAGTTATCTCCCAGATGGTGTGAATGCCAGAGAAATGTGTATTTTATTTGTGCAGTTAAATGTACCTGAATTTCAGGTGAGAACTAGCCTTCAGGTCTTCAGGACTGAGATAATGCCAGTGTTCCTGGGATCCATTGCCAGTATGTCTCATAGTGGAGTGGGGTCAGAGGGTCCACGGGCCTGATGATTAATGCAATGTCAATCCTGCCACTGGGTCTCTGCCAGCCACCTTACAATGGAACCAGACAGTTCAATCTCTGCGAGACGTTTTCTCCACTGAAGCATGCTGGAAGGATTTCTTCCCTGTTCAAAGAGAAAAATCTTTCATTCTTAAGGTGTTTTGAACTCATTTGAAGTGCAGATGTTGTTTATATGTTGTGTTACAGGGAAAATACTTCATTTTTTCAAGTTTTCTAAACTTATTATTGAGAAGGGAAAAAAACCTGGGCAAGGCTCAAGTTTGCTAAGTGCCAAATTCTTCAAACTTTGTAATTTAAATCATCAGCCCATGTAAGTATTGGAAAGCTGGATGCTTTGTGTCCTTTTTATCTCCTATTCTATCTGTCAGGCACGAAGATTTCTGTGTGCCAGAGAAAGAAAGTGCTAGTTCTCAGCATGGCATTTCAGAGAGAGAGGCAAAGAGGGATGTTTTCATTAGGCTTCTCTTCCCTTGTTCTCAGAGCATTTTCATTTTTGAATTATGAGCAAAACTCGTAATAGGAATTCTTTCTATTTTCAGTCTTGAAGGCTTGTTTCTGCTATCACTGTTAGTAGTTACCCATGAGAAATGTGTTAAATGAAATCTTGGTTACTTCCATAGACTTCTTACTCTGATTAATTGCTGAGTGAAGTAGATTTCACTTAGATGCAAATGTGTGCACACTACAGAGCATTTTCTTCTGCTTCCATAGTACCCTGTCAATACTAGTCACTCACTCTGACTCAAAGTCAAGGCGTCTCCTGTAATTGTAAGCTTCCAGATCTCCATTTCCGTACTTTAAAGTTTAACAGGGCAATACCAAAAAAATGGCTGTTTCAATATTGATGTAAAATTGTATCTAGTCAATTGGAATGGCCTGTTGAAACTTAATTTTCAAAAGATGAATGCTATTGAGCACAAAATAAAAAATGATAGGCTGTTATGGTTTTCAATTCCATGGAGACGTACTACTGTCTGCACAGAAGCTGTGTTTCAAAGTAGAAACATTGAACAGACAGGGCTTAACAAATGAATTTTCAGTCTTGTGTTTAAGTATCACGGTTACATGAAGAGTTCTGTCCCTTTACATTATCCCAGCTCCAGTCTCAGTGGTAAATTTTTTATTTCCTCAGAGTTTTTTCTAATGCTTGTAAAATAATAACTGAGAGATTCATAGACAATCTTTAACCCTTGTGTGTGAATTGTGTTGGCATTATTTGATCCCTTTCATAGATGCAGTGTTTAAATGCAATATTTTCAAAAGTCCCAAATAATTTTGGGTGCTGAGCTGAAAATCTCTGATTTTTTGGAGCACGTGTGTTCAAGGCAGATCTCCTAGTGCCTGCAGTGGCAGCTGAAGTCTGAGAATAGTTCTACTTAGAAGGCACCATCTGATCCACCCCCTTGCTTAAAGCAGGGCCAATTTTGAAGTTATACCCAACTTTGAAATCAGATCAGGTCTTTCAGGGTCATATTTAGTCAAATCTGGAGTATCTCCAGATGGAGATTTCCAAATGAGTACTTAATACTTCTGCAAATCAGGACCTGGAAACACAAACCCAAAGCAACCAGAAAAAGTCATTCTGCAAGTTGCTGTCATGGAGGAAGCTTGGATAACACTGAAGGAACAACCTTCCGTGTCTTTCTGAGTGCTGAAAATCACGCCTTGTGCTGCTGGTAGGCATTGTGTGATATGCTTTTGGCTTGTTTCTTTAGGTATCACCCTCAACACTGCAGCAGCACAGTTTCTCATAAGCAGAAGACTGCACATATCTGCATTTAGTCCAGTGCCCCAAAGGAAATGAGCCTCTGCTGACACTTAAGGGCTCTTAGTAGGTCCCTTGTGTCTTTGAACAGTCGTAGACTGTACAGTCTTGTACTCAGTCGCTGTAATGGGGAATATGAACTCTCTGTGGGTGACCAAAGACAACTGAACTGCTGCCATAATCCTGAACACTTCTGTGAGTCCTCCTTCCTGCAGGAGCAACGACATCCCCATTTGAGAGATGCTGTTGGAGAATATTCTAAGAGTTACCATAGCCTTGAAATAAGTCATGGCCTTGTACAGATAGGTTCTCTACATTTCTTCATGTGTTCATAGGTTCTGGTTGGCACTGTGGAGGAAGAGAGGAGAGAGAGGGGGAAGAAGGGAAAAGGAACACAAACTTGGATGAGCTAACTCACAAGTGTCTGTATTTTTTCAAAGACTGCTTAATTGCAATGTATGAATGAACATGTAATATTTTAGGTAATTTGCCCTTTTATTTTCTGTAGTAAATACATAGAAAAGAAAATGTGCCAGCCATGGCTGGGAAGCTGCATGATGACTGTGAGGCATGTCCTGAGACTGGTTTCTCAGGAATTGTCTTCTGTGAGAGCGGGTCTGGCTGCATTCCACCACACTCTTCTTGGGCATGATGCAGCCAAGTGAAACCATATGCTCCAGTGAGGCGGTTTTGAGTACACTGCCTCTCATGGTGACACTTCTCCAGCCACAAGACAGTGTTGTGGCTTCTCTCTCATGGTGCCCCAAGATGGGTGCTCAAGCTTTTCCGGGGCAGGCAGGAGGCCAGGTGTGGTGCTTGAAGTCCCAGCAGGAGGGTACTCATTAGGATTACTGCATTCAGGGAGGGAAATCTGGCAAGTCTGAGACACCACTGGAAACCTGACAGGGCCACATGTGCACCCTTCCTGGGAAAAATATTCCAGCTCTGGGGACCTTTTAGAGTGGTTTGCAAAAGAGAGGATGTAGGAGCCTTGGCTGTGCTGACCTGTACTGTGGTGGCTCCTTGGCTTCCAGGGCACTTCCAGGGCCTTGTGTGAGTGGGTGCCAGCCAGGGCAGAGCTGTGCCGGCAACTGTCACACCCTCAGCACTGGAGACACCTCACAGCAGTCTGTGGCTGCTTCTGCACTACCATGAAGATGGATGTCCACTCTTAAATTCAGTGGGACCTTGTGGTACACAAGGACTGGAAAACACCAGCCTTAATCATCCTAAGGATAATCTAATCAAAGAGTGGCAAAAAATGAAAAAGTCAGGTACCATTGATACATAGAAACGCCAAAAGTGATATGTATAAAGTAACTGTTCAGCTAAAATTTGGATTTTGTCTTTTTTTTTAAGATATCTTTTTAAAAAAATTCCAAAACTTGAGCTTTCTGTTTGGAGAAAAGCAGACCTAATACAGAAGGGTGTGCTACAGGCAGCAGTCCAAGAGCACACAAGAGATTTGTAAAAGTAATGCTTCAGGAAGCTTGGTCCAAAAGCATGTTCCAGCAAATGATTGCACTGAAATTAATCACAAAGGAAAGCTACAGGAGCCAGCTAGCACTTTAGCATAAACTGGCATTACTTTTTTGGAATGACTGGAGCTGTGCTGATTTATACCAGCTGATGATCTGGTCCACAAATGTGTTCTTATTCCAGCTTTAATTATTTCCCAGAGTGTAAGGGTGTCTAGGGTGTCTATGTCTATCTCTGCTCATTTAAGATTTCCAGATGCTAGTCTGGAAGTATGCTTATAGCAAGCATTAAATTGGTCAGTTTGGATGGAGTACAGGCTTCCTGACATCCTCATTGGATACTTTTATTTCAACATACAAACGAGCTGGTTGATTATGAGAATCTCTTTTCTTTTTTTCTTTTTTGGTATTGAAATTCTCAGTGAGCATAAATGAAAAGGTCCTGTTCCCACAATCCACAAGAGCAGACTACATTAATAGTAGTTACATATATATGTTGAATGTATTTGTACATGAAGGTGGCTCCTTATATTGAGATTTGCAGTCCTAGGGAAAAAACAGCTCCCTGTTTATGAACTACCAAACCCTTTGATTTCAAACAATTTAAAGTGACATTTCTCAAGTCCTGGCTTTATGAATATGCCCTCTGAGCCTTTTGCGCTGCACCTGTACAAACAGCAACAAAGAGAAAACATGTGAGTGTGAAAAGGGCCTTTAGCTTCTCCCACCTACTTAATGAAACTTCCCTGCTTCTTTTGCAAGCAAATGAAAGAGAGTAAATTAGTGAGATGCTTTTTCAATGGCAGCAGGAGTGATAGGAGTGTCCTCATTTGATGCTGTAGGGGATAAGACTTATAAATGGTGCCATAAAAAGTCCTTCTGGGTTGTGAAAGCTTGCAGAGAATGAGGCAGCTCAGCCAGCTCTGTAGTTTAAACCAAAGTGTTCTGTGCTTGTCATGTGTCAGATCTGGTTTGTCATGACAAAGAGTCTGCTTAAATTTTTGTAGATCAACAAGTTTCAGCAGAGCAGCACAGGTTATTACCAAGTCAGATTCTGGACGGAAATCTCTGCATTTCCATTGCACTTAGAAATATTACCAGAAATTTTGCTTCTGCCTTTAATATCTGAGATAGCTGACAGTCTTTTTAAGCAAGTAAACTTTAAACCAGATACATATCATTCAATTACATGCAGTTTGGATTACTCCTTTGGACACTAGAAAAGAACTGGTTGTACCAGATCAAGAGATCTTGGCTAATTTAAACCAGGTAAAACCAGGTAGTTCTAGTTGAAAGTGAAACTATCATTTTCAGTTTCAAATATGCAGTTCACTGGACTGGGAAACCCATGAACTTGAGTGTAATAGCGAGATGGAATTTTTGAATGACAAAGGTGCAGCTTTTCTCTGAGGCCTCAACTGAAATCAAGGAAAGGGATCTAGACTTTGCTGGATGATTACCCAGCACAGAAATAACAGAAATAACCTATTCAGAACAAGTAGACATCCTAAGTAGAATGGAAAAAGAGAGTAATGTTCAGCTAACAGAATTAATTCTTAGAGGTCAGGAGGTATATGGATAAAATAACAATTGCCAAAAGACAAACTTGGTTGGATTTTTCAAACACAGCTAAATCAAATAGAGATTATTTTAGCCACACAAACAAAAAGATTATTTATAAGCACTGCACAGCAAAGATGGTGAAGTTAAGAATAATATAGATATGGCCCCAAGATTAATACTTTGGCTCAGATTTCAACAGGGATGATAATGTTAAACAAGGCTGTGTTGCTAATGGGAATATGAGAATGGAAACAGAATTAACCACATCTAAGGTGTACGCCAAAATGTGAAGAGATTAATGTGACTGAATCATCTTGCAGCAGTGGCATATCCTGGAAGAACTGTGAAAAAACTGGTTAAGGAAACTGCAAGTCTGCTAACAAAGATTTTGAATGTGTTTATCGAGAAGAAAACTCTTCCTTGAAAAAGCAAGCATTGCATCTAATTTAAGTAAAAAAGAAGAAAAGTCTTATCAACCACAGCTTTGGCTTCTATAATATGTGAAATTTCAAAATACATGTAGGATAAAAGCAAATAAGGACATGAAGATGGAAATGAAATGACAAGAGAACATCATGTCTGAATAACCTGAAAAATTATTTTATTTTTAAGATAATGAGATACAACTCAGTTACCAGGAAAGCTTTTGACACAGAGCTGCATAGGAAATTGCTCATTAAGCTGGAGAAAATTTGGATTAGCAGAAGAATTGTGAGGTGGATAAAAATGAAAGATCACATTGAAAGGAAAAATACCAAACTGAAAGGAAGTTACTCGTGGAGTTCTTCCAAGATGTGTCTGGGGACTGATCCTATTTAACATTTTTAACAACTTTGGCAGAAAAAGTAGTACTGTGCTCATGAAATTTTCTGATAATGCAATATGTAGTGTGAATGTGGAGGAGGACAGTATACAGGACGAATTGGATACATTTCAGGACTGGAATAATAGAAATAGGATCGAGTTAAATAACCCAAAAGGTGAGGTCAGGCACTTTAGGACTCATAGTTTTTTCCCAAGCAGGAAGCTATGAAAAAAGACTTGGGAATGAACTATTTGATTACCAGATGACACAATATGTGATGTGCTCATGGAGAATATAAATGTGGTCAGATGTATTAGGTGGGGAACCTGCAGCAAAGATAACTATGGATGCCATTTTGTGACACAGATTACTGCAACTGGAAAGAAGTAGGTTTCTAACCAGAAGAGTCCTGCATTTCTGGAACATCCATCCATCAACATAAATATGCTGTTAAGACATAACCTTATAAGTTTCTGGAAGATGGTACAGCAAAGCAGTTGGAGGAGATAGACACAGCAGTCCAGGAGAGCTCTTCTGGGTCTGATTTCCTGTACGGCTCATGCACAGCTCAGACACTCAGTTTGTTAGAGTCCCACACAGGCTAGCATGAGCTTGAAACCTATGAAAAAGTAAGCCCAGATTTGTTAGAAATATCAGCAGCTGTTAATTGTGTGACTATCTCAATCTCCAAATGCATAGCTGTCTCTATAGAGGCAAATGATCCTCATGAACACTGTATCTCCTGTAACAAATCCTCTTAGGTAGTGACTCTTGACTTACGGGCAGCTTCAACAGTGCATCTGGCAGCAGTTAGCAATGCTATCTTTAAATCACATTTTGTCTTTTTATAGGTAATTTTCACAAGATAGCCCCCAAAACATGCTGAATAGATTCTATAGAATCTTAATCTCTATGATTTTCATGTAGTATTATCAAAATATGAGACCTATTTTCAGTAGCTGCGCTTTCCAACTGCTTACCACCATTTTTCTTCTGTGTAGGGGCCTCTGCACCTCTGGCCCACAGATGGGTGAAGGTCGATGGGGACGGTCTGTGCCCTATCCTATACTCCAGAAGCTTGGGAGAGTCTTGTTTGCTAGAATTTTGATTTCTGCTAAACTGATTTCTCTGCAGTTCATAATCAAAACAAAAGAGCCCTCTATTTGATAAGTACCCTCTATTTAGCTGTGATGAAGTTCTCAGATGAAGGTTTCTGCTGCACTCCTCTTACTGTTTGTAGGACTGCTCCGTGAACCTATTAACTTATTATTTAGACACTGGATGGGCACACTTCCAGTAGACTGGATGTTCGCATTTTTTATTTGCTAAAGATTTCTTTGACCTTGGTGAAAACCGAAAGAGAGGAAATAGCATTTGAGGAGGCAGAACTTAAAATGAAAAACACATGAAACAAGAACTCCCTGAGGAACAGAGGAATGGAGCACTGGCCGAACTTGGGGGTGTATGCTGTTCAGCAGCCTTGCCAGGACATATGCAGGGCAATAGTTGAACTTTAAATTCTCCGTGTGCAAAGGCAAAGAAAAAACCACCAAACAAACTGAGATGTTTAACAATGGAGGTTGCATCCCTGAGATGCAAACCTTTTCTTCTTTTAATCACAATTTTTAAAATGTGGGTTATTTTGTGAATTCAACAATGGATGCTGTTGACTCCACATATGTCTTTCATTTTGAGATAGAAAATTAAGTCGCAATTGCTTTCTACAGTCACTTTTTTTTTAAGAGTTAGAGGCTGCTTAGTGAAAGGCATGTATTTATGACTAATTTAAGGTATAGAAGATTTGTTACAGTGGCCCACACCTGTCACAGTCAGTGATTTACACATGTACTGACTTGCCATGTTTGCCTATAGCTAGCTTAAAATTACAGACCTGGTACACATAGCCTACACAGTTACAATACCAAAAATACCCACAGTAAAAATTTGAATTTTCTACATACCACAGTCCAAAGAACTTTACAGTGCAGGAGCTTTGGCTCACATTGTGTTTTTGTACAGGCATGTACTTGAGATCCACCTTCTCTAGAATATAAGGCTTATTTAATAACAGGGACAAATAATAGAAATATTTTGCTGACTGGAATAGTGAATACAGTTCTGATTTGGTGCTAACAGAGACTCATCCTTCTGAAACTCAAACCAATTTCAAGTCAGGAAAGAAAAGTGTCAGAAAAACCCTTTTAAAATCTCTGGCAGAGCACCCGGAACACAGCTCATCAGACTGCAGCAGTATAACAGTGACAGGGTACAGCCAATCTGTTGCTTGCTGCTGATTCATGCCCCACAAGAGACTGTATGCAGAAGGCATTTTGGGAACTGCTGATCTTGATCACAAATACTGCCTGTGTATGATCTTGAAATAAAACCTTTACCCCTTCTGTGAATAATTTTAACAATTTTAATTATTTTAGTAATTTTCTGTAAATAACTTTAAATATGACTTCCTCCAGCTTGAGTAGTTAAGTTTTACCTCCAGTGTTATTAGCAGGCTCTGAAGGTGTTCATCCTTGGCTGTTTTCTATCCTATGGGAAGGTAGACCTGTGGATCTCATACTGGTGATAACATGTCAGGCAAGGCCAGGACTGGAGTGGACATGGGATGTGCAGCCTAAGACTGATGACAACATCCAGACTAACATCAGGCCCGACTAGCTGAAGGTCTGTAGCACCTTTAATACCCATGATAAATCCTTATATGGTGCAACAAAAACCAATCCCACCTCATTTCTTCAGGATAGAGGAGAAGAATGTAGAAGATCCATTCCTATTTCCTGCCCCAGCCTCCCTGTTCCCTTCAGACACCCTGAAGCAGACTGCCCCATTCAGAGGGCAATTCCTTGCCTGCCTGGAGACCCACGATCACCAGGCAAAGACAGAAAGTCATTGCTAGCACCATCTCCCTAAACTGATCTATTTCTGGAGGGGTTTAATACTACACACTGGTCACCTTGAAGAAGAAAGGTAAAAAATAAAATATTGCACGCAAGTAAATAAAGAAAACAGAATAGAAAAACCCGAGTCTTTTCCCCTAAGAAAAGGTCATTTCCTGTTGTAAATTTTTTTTTAAGGAAATCAAATAAATAGTATTTTGATCAAGCTTTATGGGACTAAACAGACTTATGGAACATCCCTGGTTGACTCAATGTGCAGTTCTGGCTTGCATAACTCCCATGATCTGTTGATTCCTTTCCACTTTTTCTATTCCCCTCTCCATTGTCTTCACCCCTGCTTCATGAACCTAGAAGGCTCTGGAGACTGGGGTTTCCTCACTTTTTCTGCAGTAGCAAACCCTTGTTTTCTTACTCTTCCATCACCTTTCTAGATGCAGAGTCACAAGGGAGGAATGCTCAAGGTCTGTGGTGGTTTATTTAGTTCACTCTTCATGGGAAAAATATCTGGGAATCATTTTTCTGGGTTCAGACAATTACCTGCACATCATTTGACATTTTCTTGATGATATGACGTGTATAGCATTTAGGTTTTTTAGACTGTTACATCATGTTGTTTGATATATACCTAATATCTGCAGTGTAATTCATAAAACAAGCTGTGGCATCTCACATACCCGTATATTTACTGAATTTCAAAGTACAAAGTCTTGTCTTTAAAGCATTGTTTACTTTTGTCTGCATAAAACCTAAGAAAAACCTCATATGATTGTAGATATGAATACAAAACCTAACTGTGAGAAAACATAAAGCAACACTCTCTAAGTCTGTATCCACAGTAAAGTCTCAGCTAAATAAATGAAAAGAAAAACATATTTTCCTGTAACTGAAACTTTCAAATTAAGGAGTATTAGATATCTTGTTTGACTGAGTGAGACTGGAAGTCAGCAACAACTTTCATTTGGATTTTTCCTTTCGTGTGTCTTCGAAATGTTCTTGTTATTGAATATCATATGTCTTGCTGTGTTTCTAAATTCATGTACATTTCCTGCTAAGAACATATGGAAAAGAGTAGATGGTTCAGAGTGAAATCTGGATGACATAATAAACTGTGAGAGAGAAACTCGAAGGATTAATACAGATATAAAGACTGAAACTATGTCTACTGTTAAGCACATACCACCATTCTTTTTACAGTACAGACCTTTAAGAGGAAAAAAATAGGAAAATGCAAAAATCAGACCATTACAGAATGTTAGGATTTTGTATATGTGTATTCTGGATGCAATGGCAATTTAGAAATGCCAATTCCTAAACATGTCTTCATTTTAGTCAGCTGTAAGAGTGGGCAGAGCCTGTGTAAGTTTCAAGTGTGATTCTGGTCCATTTTCTTCTCATTTTCTAGGGTCTGGTTTCTTCTCTGCAAATGGAAAGCTACCAGTACTCTCCCTCACTAAGGCAGGTGAAAAATGCAATGTGCACAGATTTGGTGTTGAAAGCAATCTCAGGAAGGCTAATAAATACTGCAGCTATTAACATGGGGTACCAGTAGATTGATAGGAAGTGGTGTTGCTTCTCATCACATTCCTGCCTAGAAATACATTTCTGGACAGACCCTCAACTAGGACAAAAGTTTATATTTAAATATCTGATTTCCATAGAAGTGTAGAGCTTAAAGGAAGGGGCCACAGCTCATCTCCCCATCTGTCTGTGCAGAGTTGGTCTCTGCCAAGGGCTGACATGGCCTCACCACCCAGCTTTCCTTGGCTAGCCACAGTCACTTGGCTAGTCCCTGTCATCTGGGGCTACTTCCAGGCTCACTTCCAGAAATCTGTAGCGTTCAACCTACCCTGGTATAGCTGAACTTACATCTACTCTTAACCTGGCACACTGATCACTCCCATATCTGTTTTCTGTGATGATACAGGAAAACCACAGAGGATTCCTCTCAATGAAGCAAGGGTATTTCTAAGCTATTCTGCGAGATCCATACCAGTCACCTTTGGTGCCTTAGATTGTGTATGGAGAGAAGGCAGTTTGTGAGAACAGTTTTAGGCTCCTCTCTTCATATGAGGTGGTTCACCATCAGGAGGTGGTGCTGCTTCTCTCAGTGACTCTCAAAGAAGCACAAGACTAGAAGCCTTGTCCTAATTCAAACTATTAATCTAACTTTCAAATTCCTTAACTAGAAGTAATGAACTGCAAGGTTTCCTAAAATTGCAATATGTATTGAACTGAATTAAAATGTGCACTAAACCCAGCTTTTGAATAATATACTTTTAAATTTCCTTACTGAGATGGTTCTCAGAGTTGTGAGGGCACCCTGTGACTACGTGTCCTGGAAGAGGATGATAGCATTCACTGAGCAAGCAGTGGCTTGTTGGTTCTGAGAGGCAGCTCAAAGAGTGCAAGCCCTGATAGAAAATGTAGTAAGGATTTTCTAAGACAAGGTCCTTCCTCAGGTGAAAACAGAATAGGGCCTGGAGAAGCCATGATGTGACTTCTGTCCAAGATGAGCTGAGAAAGCCATCTGAGAGGTTGCTGTGGGAAAGATCCAAGGGAGATTAGGAAGGTGTGGAAGAGGAAAACATCTGTCTGGATCTGGTCTGTCAGGATTTTGAGGATTACGGGATTAAAAGTTTGGATGTACAGAGTAAGCAGGAGAAGAAAAAGACTTGAGATATACAATACAATTTGGCAATCCGAGTCCTTATGTGTGAGTACTAGGAGAGTATGGCAACATCCCATTCCTTCCTAAGACTAGATAAGGAAGAGCTCAGGGGTATATGAGCAAAGGTCTACCTAGTCTGGAGAGGAAAGAGAGTTATGGATATGTCCCTGGTGTCCCTGTCCATGGTAGGAGGTTGAAACTAGATGGTCTTTAGGGCCCATTGCAACCCAAAGCATTGTATGATCCTATGTGAGAGAAGGCTTTATCTCTTTGTCAGGAAGGCTAGAACACCTCATGCAACTACTGAGGTGAAATGGATATATAATCTACTGCATGAGGAGAGCACAGCATGGGTAAGGAGGAAAGCTGAGGCCACGTGTTGAAAATGAATTTATGCTCTGTACAAGCAAATTCAAGTCTGCTCTCCAACAATAACGAGTGGATATTCACTCTGTTTTCTCTGTGTTATATGTTTTAATGCATCTCATCCTGTCACTAGGGAAAAAAAGACTGATGTGTCTAATTCATACTATTGGTGATAAAGTAAATGGTGTTCAAGAGCTCCTCACTGTAAGAATAGCAGTTCAACCTCTGCTGCAAACCTTAGAGACTAAGACTTTTAAGGTATGTAATGTTCACTTTTAAAAATGAGAACTGACCAGATATCTTCTGTAATGAATGCCTTTCTTTCTGTGCACATTCTGGGCTAAGGGTAATAAAGCTCCTTACAAGGGAAGGCACTAACAGGAAGAACTTGAAGCTGTTACAAATAATATAGTGGAAAATATCCCCAGGCAGCTGATCTAATTTTGATTTTCAAAAAAATCTGTGTCTAGTATGAAGTTGCCTGTAATTGTAGTCTTAGTGATCTTTTCCATAAGTTATTGAAGTGATTTTTTTAGTCACATCATGGTAAAGTTGGAAATAAAGACATTGGAAAGAAGGGAAAAAGATCATTCTTATCTGGCTCCCTTCTTAGAGTCTCTCAGATTTTAACATGGCAGCAATAAAAATATTCCATTATTTTCTGCTGGTCGGCAAAAGGAAGCTGTCCTGCAGAAACTGTTTCCTGGACATCAGAAAACACTGGTATAGTAACACATTCAAGTTTGCACAAGTGAGGATTGATTGGTATTAATTTTTGCAGCTCACTAGTGTTGCCCAAATCCTTGTATTTTCTGGAGTTGAAGTAGAGAAATAAAGTGCTAAGAGTTTGTGTGTCTTTAATTTCCAGTCTATTTTCCTGAATAAAATTATCCACTATTTTAACTTCTATTCTTTGCACCAGTGTTATGTCAGCATGGACTAAGTCCCCACTGCAGCAAAATGTCTGTTTTCTTAAGTGGTCATTTTGCCTGAGGAGGGTCTAAAGGATTGTAGTCTTGAAACTGTTTATCTGTGCTGATTACAGTAGAGAAACAAAAAATATCCATAAAATCAGAAGTTAATCTTAGCCAGGAAATAAGTAATATTGAGTCACTAAACCTGGCAAAGGTGGCTGTATAACAGAAGCTGTTCTGAGCCAATTCCTGTATATACTCCACTGAAGCATAGCCACGGCATTTAATTTGGGTACAAGTGCCAAATTAAACATTTAATTGACTTTTCTTTTACACTAAGTTATCTTAACTTTGGCCATATGTTGCTATAGGTACTGCTATAAATACAATTAAACCAAATATGAAACCCAGACACTGCTTGTTTCTGTGGGAAAAGAGTGCCATTTCAAAGCTATTCTTTCTGCTGCAATAAAAAATAATAACACCAAAAAACGTCCACACAGAGAACTTAGAGAATTGTAGTTTCTTTTCTACATCCAAGGGTGGGAAATCATGCCATATTTGGTTAATTGTCATTGTGGTAAAAATGTGTTCAGGAACACAGTTTTCTATTGGGCAATAGGTTTTTTAATCTGCTTTAATGTTTTACTCTTTTATGTGTAAGCAAATTCTGAGAAGCAGCCCTACTAAACCTTTCAGTCCTCTGTCATCCTACTAATGCATCACAGAGAAGTTATTCTCAGCTTTCACTGAAGCCATTGTATTTCTAATCCACTTCAGTCTGGGAAAAAAACACCCTGCTTTAATTAAGAGAGCAACAAACGTAAACTAACTTCAGAGAAGAGCTAAAGTCTTTCTCCCCCTGAAAATTCATATGCTGAGTGGTGTGCAGCAGAAGTCCCTTATACCTGTCCCGGACAACATGTTAGCACTGACTTGCTATTAGAAGATGAGAGTCTGATATTATGGATGCAACTCTGTTGAGGTTTGCTGTGATATACATTTACAGCCCCAAGAGGAGAATCTTGTCCCTGGTTTCCTCAATGCTTCTCAGTTGCTCCCAAAGAGAATAAATTTTGCTCATGTGACATCTCAGTAGCATGAAAAAGGAGATTTTCTGAAAATTGTGTCCACAGGATTCACTCTGCTTCTGCAATTTCTGTTTGCTTTCCCTGAAGATTTCACAGTTTTACATACAAAACACTGTTCCTGGAATATCTTTGGGGGATAGGAACTGGTATGCATATTTAGTGATTCTCTGAATCCCTATTTGAAATGGGCTAGATGCATATTTTTTAAGTTAAGAAGCTGAAAAATTAGGACACCTAGTAAGAAAACCTTACAGAACACAGACAGCATAGCTGGGCCACTGAAAATGCACTTCCGAATATTAAAAAACAAACATGCAGAAGTGGTCATGATAGCTGTTTCATGTTGTTCCTGCAAGATGCTTCCAGAGACTGTGGTTTCTTTCAGCCCTGTGAGTTTGGTCCAGAAGCTTTACAGGCAGCAAGGGCTGCAAACTGAAGCTGGCACAGACCATGACAGGTCACTGGTTAGGGATCAGAGTGCAACAAGGGGTGTTCTGTGGATGTGGAAGTGGGTGTTTCTTGGCATTATTTACAGATACCACTCTCAGGTGTGGCCCCTCTCATCAGGGATGGATGCTGTCTGAGGAGGCAATTCAGGAAGGAAGCCTGATAGCATGTGGGCGTGAGTTCTGCCCCAGGGAAAAAGGGGAATTGTTTATTTCAGCAGCAGGAAAAGAGTTGGCTCTCCAATAGGGTTAGGCATTTATTTCCAACAAATAGATTATTCACTAAAACCACGATTTTTACTGGCCTGAAAATACGCTTGAATCAAATCCACATCTGTAGAGCTGTTTAAGATGGGTTTTTCATGGGTTTTTTTTGCTGCCCTCAGAGGTAGATGTGTATAAATTTATTTCCTCAGGTCTAGGTGGGTTAGTGGATGGAGATGGCCTCCACAGTCACCCAGCAATCTGAACATTCATTGAATCTGTGCAAAGCTCAGCTTCAAGCTCACTCTTCTGCCTGAGGAGGTTTGAGCATATCAGTCCCACCAACCCTGTAATGGACTCCACCACCATGCTCTAGGGCAGAGATTTCTAGAGCACATACCACCCATAGCTCACAGGTGGCTTCAGACAGACAGAAGCAGAATCTAGTCCAACAACACATCCCCAGAGAAAGCATTTTTGGGATACATACACTACCAAAACCTCTGGGAACTTTGAGGAAGGGGCGAATCTCTGCTCCTGCTACCAGCTCGTTTCACACTTACTGGTTGAGAGAGGATGACTCCAGAGCCTGTGGCTGTTGGATGTTCACCAAAGAGGCAAGCCACTGTAGTCCAGGCATTGTATTCCAGGCCTTTTGCTGGTGTCTTTTTAAGCTGTTTAAGTTGTACTCAATGAAATGGTGGCATTGGGACCAGCATGAGTATTCCACACTGGTTTGGGAGCCAGGTGCCCTGCTGGGACAGCAGATCCTACCCCCACATAAGGGGACGATGCAGAGAGCTGGGTGACAAGGCAGAAGAAGGTTGCTGCCTCATCTCCTCCATCATGGCTCTGTAGACTTCTTCAGTCCTGTGCATGGATTTCCATTTCATAGAGATGCCTATTTTTGGTTGATGGAGTCTGAATTGAGGAAGACTTTTGGTTTTGTTCCGGAGTTTGAACTGTGTAATTTGGGGGGCTGTATTTAAATTCATTTACTTCAGTGTCCAAACTGAAAAAAAAAAAAATCTTACACCCCTAATCACTGTATGAATTTATCTCCACTGAATGAGCCTTACCCAGACTCTATCATTTTTGTGCCCAGATGTGCTGAGCCAGAAATCAACTGACTGAGCTTGTATAACAGTATTCTTCTATAAGCTTGTAAGATCTGTGTCCCTTGGTTTTTGGCTGCTGGATTTTTTTGGCTGGATGTTAAGGTATTGTTAAGTGCTGCCTTACTGTTTCTTTCAGATTTTGCTGACATAACTGATTCTGGTGTCACCAGAGGGATGCAAGCATAAGGCTCCTCATTTTAAAAGAGGGAAAAAGTTTCAAACAGAGTCATTTGACCTTTAAAGCAAACTACAAAGACAGTCTATTTCCTAAGGCTTTTTGGGAAGAATTGAGGGAATGAATGGGACAGGATATATTTTACTGCTTTGAATTACTAGCTGGCTGAGTTAATTTAATTTTGTTTTGCGTGAGCTCTTCTGTGTTGGACTTGTATTTTAAATAACTGGTAATGTGCCAAAAGCTATGGATAGCCATTGTCCTTTGTATTTTAATTGTACTAAATAAAATGAGAACAATGGGAACAAAAAAAACCCTAGAGGTAGGTCATAAATAAGCATTATTTAGTTTCTAACAGACATGTTTTATTTTCCCAGTTATAATGGGAGACATAAACAAGGCATTTAAACATGTCTTGAACAACTGAGAAACAAATAGTGTTGGGGCTGTTAGTGTCTGAAATTAAGACTTTTTTTTCCTTAAAAACTAATAAAAATTAGTCTTTACTGTTCAAATGATGCTTTTTTTGTTAAAAGAATAGACAAAAGAATGAGAAATTAACAGGACCTCCAACGGAAACTATTGATATGTGGCATCTGGGCAGCTGAACACAGAGTTATGCTTTGAGCCAGAGAGAAGCAAGAAAGATCATACTATATTTGACAATATCCAGAAAATAGAGACAAATCTCAGTAAGTTCTCCAAGGAGAATTCGGTTTTGAAATTTTACATTGAGCCAAAGAGCTTCCCATTTTTGGTATAATGGAATGACTGTAGCAAAACAGCATCATTTATTTGCTTTCTGTTTTGCATCTAAAGCCAAATAGGTTGTCGGGGTGGGTTTTAAGCGTTTTCTGAAGGAGAAAATACTGACACTACCACCTGTCAATACTACCATGTTGCTGACAAATTTCATCTGCTCCCCTCTGCCTAATTGCTCTCTCCCAGCAGCCTAGATGCAGTACAGGATGCTCCGTCTGCCTCGCATGTTCTGCTACTCACAGCCAACTTGCCCTGACCTCTGTAAAAGCCGTGTCAAGTCTGATGACAGCCTGCAGTACTGGCATCTTATCCTGTGTTTATTTCACTTCTTTTTGTCAGTAATTTTTTATTCCCAAATCATCTACTTCATTGAAAGCAACCAAGCTGGTATCATTTCATGAAGTTTGGTTTTCCTGCATTGGCATGTTTATTGGTTGCTTGATCATCTGTAGAGGAGGGTGTTTAGGAATCCACATCTAGTAGCTCTGAGGAACCACTCACTCCGCACTTCCCTAGTGATTTCTATAGCAAACTCTCACATTATTTGTGGGCTTAAAATATTTGCGACTAAAATACGAGGACAAACAACCTATTGTGTGACAGGAAGAATGGAGTCTGCAGAAATGCCCTCAAGTTTTCTGTTGGTTCTTTCCATTTAGAGTACCTGTATATGGCTAAACAGCATATAAATATTGTACTATTTGCATTTTACCCCCAAAGTCTTCTAATGAGTCTGTGCTTTATTTTTATAAACATTTTATAAGCTGCCTAGAGGCTTATATGTGCTGGCAGACAAAGTTTTTAGTAGAAATCATCTCACATTTCATTAAAAAAAAATTTCCCCATTGATATTCTGAGAATGAATTTTCATGTTTGTTACATGGCTCATCAAACAAATGGTTCCAATTCTGCATATTTAATGCTAGACAGATGTTGAGTTAGACAGATATTACCACACTTTTTGGAATTCTACATGATAGAGGATATATTTTTGCAGGCTGTGCTGCACATCGGACAAAAACCTTATCCAAAAAGATATAACATTTTTAAATCTTAGTATTCCAAAACCAGAGATGCTATTGCACATTTTTGGCCAAAGTCAAATGAGAAAGCAAGCAGCACACTGGAGCAGTTGGGATATAAGTTCCTCATTAGGAGCTCAGGACTGCAAGTTGATTAGCACTCTGGCCCCAGTCCAGAAAAGCAGTTAGACTGAGAAAGTCTGTAGGAGTTGGGTGTTTAATTCCTTCAAGCCTATTTTGAAAGTCTTAGCCTTAAGCATTTACTTCCATAGGTGTTTTCATGTGTCTAAATTAAGCAGGTTGCTGGCAGGGAACCTGAAGGCTTATCACCACATAGTAAGTCCCATTCACCAGGCTCTTCTTGGTGTGGGGAGAGCCACTGGTGCTGGACACTGCTGCCATTTTCCTTGAAAACAGAAAATCTCTTCAGGCTCAGTGAAGTGGCAGAGTCTGATGACAAGCACTGCAAACTCAGTGGCATTGTGAGAGAAGCTAGAATGCCAGGCCAGTGAAAAGAGGGGAGTGAACAAGCACTGCCCAGAGCCAGGACTCCCCCTGGGAAGTGCTCATAGACCCCTGCCTGTCCTGATATGGTTTTAGGAAAGTACTTAACCTTCTAAAGCTCACATGAAATCTTCAAGAGAAGGATGTAATTTCTTATCTCGGATTCTTTGTTTTGGTCTTCAATCACCCTTATTCAACTGCTGTTTCCTTACATGGATGGAACTCATAAAACCTGATGTCTTCTAAACTACAGCCTTTTGCAACCATGTGCCATGTGGTGACAAGTTCTCAAGGAAACAGGATATTTGCAACTCTCCACATTGCTTTGTTTGATGGGTAGAGATAAAGTTGGCATTAGTTAAGATTCTGTCTGGTCACAACTTATAGTTCTGCACATAGAAGTAGGTCTTCTCCTACCTGTGGTTGCAGATGTACCCTGTGGGCACAGGCTAGCCCTTCTCTTTGGTGCACTGCAATCCACGCAGTGCTCTGTGCCATTTTCATAGTTTCCTACTTTTCAGCTGGAAGTATATTCCTAGAGGGTATGTCTAGAGTGGAGCTTGGGCATCACTGTATTATGTTGCTCTCCACTGAAGATAATATATTCCTCTTCTCCCCAGGACTAATTAACTCAGATATAATTCTGAGCTAGCAGAGGTGTGCAGCTTCCAACACTTGAGTTAGATCTTTCACAGGTAGCTCAGCTATCTCTACATGGCGCTTGAGTTATGCTGGTGAGACATATTCTGTGATCCTAAGCAATCCTTTTTAAAGTGATTCAGAGCAAGAAAACTACAGAATGTAAATATTATAAAGTGCTGTATGTAGCTGTTGAATTTTGTCTAGATAATTTGATCCATATCCAGTTCAATTTTAATAAACTAACATCTATTTTTGAATTAGTCTCTTTGTGGCTTACAAAATCTGTTCTAAGCTTCAAGATCTATCTTTGAGAAACTGAAAATTAAATAAGAAATACCCACAGGAAACCTTCAGGTTCTTCTTAACATCTTAATTAAATCCCTCAGGTTGAGGAAAATTAATTGAAGATTTTTACCACTTTCCCCACTAACTTTTCCTACTCCAGGGATTCAAATAAACAGAGTTTACAAATTCATTCACTGTTCTCCTTTAAAACTTCATGAAACTTCGCTTTTTAGTAGCAAGTTAATTAGGAATACTTATTATTATACTTTTAATGTGGGTAAGACTCCTGAGGCACTGTAAACATTAATTAAGCCCCACAGTACCCTCTGAAGTAAGATAGTACTTACCCACAGTTAGACAGAAAATAAAGTCTCCCCTCCTCTCTTAAACTCTACCCCAATATCAGCAAGCCTACTATAAATATGTTAAAAAAAGAGGGAAAGAGCATTACAAAAATATTTCCTATGCTCTCATTTTGCCTGAACACCATTTCTGAAGGCCACAGAGTTAGGATATTTGGTGCAGTGCTATTTGCAACCAACTGTTATTTAGGTCCTTACCATTCAAAAATTTGTTACCTGTTACATGAAATTTTGTGTGTCTATGTAAAATACATCCATATTTCAAAATAAAAAGGAGTTTACATGTGTTTCAGTTCACTTGATAAAAAATTATTTTGGATAGTCCAGACATTTTTGGTTAAGTTGCATGTTTATGAGAATTTAATGGTTTTGAACCATTCAGGGATTCTTTGAAGGCCTGAGTACAACTGTACCACATGTCACTTCTACCAATATACTACAGCAGAAAAAAGGATGTAAAAGCTTAATACATCTGCATCACAAGAATATTGTGCCAGAATGCTGGTGCAGCTCTCGTAACATGATACAACAGACAAATCACGATGGCTGCAAGACTTTCACACGGTTCTGGTGTATGAAAGCCACTAATGCCAGCTGCAGTTTGCAGGGCTGTTGCTTGTGAGCTTTAGGGAACAGAAAATAGCGCAACTGAAGCCTTCGGGTGTTATAAAATGTTACATTTTCAACTGCAGTGCTGCATTCCCCTGATGAAGAAAACAGATCCAGAAATGAGTAATAATTTTAAAGTCCCACTTTTTCCATCCCAGAAGTTGCTTCCCTTAAATTTCATTGATTTTTTGTATCTTTTTGCAACAGTAGCCCACAAATCTTAATTTAATTATTAAAATGCCTGGTACACCTATGTGTTGCAGTAAGTGCCTTTGTTCCTCACAGAACTGACAGTTTTTGTGTTCTTTTAGGATTTCTGTAGATTCAAACACCAACCTGTCCAGGCACAGTAGACCTGGTCCAAACTCCATCAACATAAAAGAAAAGACCCTCAGTGGGTTCTCAGCTCACCTTCTGTTTTGCAAATTGTTTTGCATCTAGACTTGCAGCTAAACTGGCAAATCAAATAGGACTTGTGTCCCCACAGAAAAACTCTCTTACCCCAATACCCCCCCTCCCAAAGGGTGTGTCCCACACACATGCTGCCAGCTGGGTGCAGGCCCTTGACAACTTCACTCATGTTCCTGGAGCAGCTTGGGCCAAAGCCAGCTGGGACCCCTTCTCCTGGGAATCACTGCACAGCTGCGCCTCAGCCTCTGTTTAAGTCTGCTAAGTTTAATGAGATGTGCTTTACATGGGGAGTGAATATAGACACAATGAGCACAGCACCTACCAGATACTGAAATCTAGGTGTGAGTGAGGGCGAGGAGGAGCACAGCAAGGTCACTTCTCGGAGCACTGGTAGAGTTGGGTACCTGGCCCCAGGCCTACAGTCCTTGCTGTAAAGTGTAACGGTTTATTTCGTATTTTATCTGACAGACTGGGGTTTTAAGAACACTTATGTATACTCTGCAAATAATTTTACCAGAACCGCATCAGCCAATGGAGTCACTGGAATTAAGATTAGATTTTTTTTTTTCTGAGAGAGAGCGGAATCAAGCTGCAAGCTTTGGACCCAAACCTCCCAACTCTGGCTGTAGTCCATCAGTTATTTCACAGATCTGCTTCATACTACAGTGCAGTAATAAGAGAGATAAGCTTGTGGGCAAGTTAGTAAAAGAAATTAGTGTAGCCAAATGATAAGTGGAAAACAGCTTGTATGGGGTGATTTTAGTTACATTTAACATACCAATAATCAAAAAATAATTATGTGCCTTCCTTCAATTATTTATTGCAGTGTCAATCACACTCACACTCGTACAAATTATAAATTTTACTCAAACATCACAAGTTTGGCCAAGATTCCCTGAAGATTATGGGAATATGATATTAACCATAAACTGGATCAGATCAAAGGTTCAGAAAACTGTATCCAAGACTGTGAATTAGAAGATACTTAAGAGAAAGCATAAAAACAAGACAAGCATATAATGACACTACCATAACCCAGTCTTGCAACTTCAATGATTTGTGGTGCAGATGCTTCCTGAGCCAACTGTAGTGGCTTTCTATTTAATAGCACAGATGGATTTTTCATCCATGAATTCATCCAGTTTCTTTATGAACTTTTGCAAGCTGCTTGATCTGCAATGGCCTGTGGTCGTAAGTGAATTAGGACCATGTCTTTTTGCTCAATTTGAATTTACCGCCCACCTTCATCCAGTCTTTTTTTTTTTGACACTCTGTAGACCTTGCAATGGAAAAGACAATGATTTTTTTCCCCTTTAAGCCTCCTGCATTTTACCACGCTTTTTCCAAAAGAGGGAAAGATGGCACAGTGGATGTCATGCTCTGATTGCCAAGTTTTGCATCAGGGATTCGGGCAAGTTGCAGGCTCCTTGGAGAGGGCAGTTGTGAACTGGCATTGTCTGTCGCACAGGCTCCTCTCCCTGACCCACCACTAGGTTTGTGAGGGAAGGATGCCCATTCTTGAGTGCTGAGTTGCAGCTCCCAGCAGCTGCAGCTAGTGGGACCTGCCTCCTGGATCACGCATAACCACTGGTGCCTGTGCCTCTGCCCCGAATTTGCTGTGTCTTTCTGAAGGGGGAAGCTCTTGATCATCATCAATGGACAAAATCTGGCATAACTGCTAAGGCTTGGCAGAGGCTTTCATGAAATGCACTTTCCCTAAAAGCTCTGAGGGTGGTGGGCTTTCATCAACGAGGAACAAGCACTGCTTGGCATAGTGTCCTTGTCATGATCTCTGATATAGCTGTGGGAGGTTTTGTGTTCTGACTAGGAAAAGGTAACCACTGAACTATTTCTGCCCACATCAGCATTCTTCCCTTTCTGTGTCTGTATTGCTTAGCCACAGAAAATTACAAGAAAAAAACCCAAAACAAAACAGTGTGAAAGCAACACCACTAACAGTCTCTTATCTATGCTGACTGAAAGTTAATCCATATATGCAAGAATCTGATGCTTCAGCTTACTGGGAGAGACAGACACATAATAGAATCTCTTGAGCAATATTGCTTCACAATAACAGAGCTTTGTCATCTTTTGTCTGACTCTGACCTATACAAGCCTTTCTGTGAGGTTAAAATTCCTAGCACAAACTACAGGAATCTACCTTAAAGATCTTGTAGAAAAATGAATTTGACACAGATAAAAAAAATTTCTAAGCATGTTTTGAGGTCCCAGGGAATTGTGTTCATTAATTATTTGAAAGTGATACTACACACAGGATGAAAAATCAAAAATCTGTGTAAGGATGGAGTTTTGCTCTAAATAATGTATATTTATGTAGAATTGTTGTCTCTTTTTTTCTTCTTTCATTATAAATAACTTCTTTTTTTTTTTCTATGAGACTGGCCAATTTTAGTTCATCCCAGTGAAAGTCCTTATTCTAAATATTGCTGCACCTTCAGAAGATGTATTGTGAAAAGACGTGGACTTTGCTGTCTGAAAACATAGAGCAAATAAATTCCTGTCATTTTCTGAAATTTCTGTAAAAAGAGGGTCCAGGTAGCTCATCTTGGAAGGTAAGAGCTGGAAGGGAGAAGACTGGCCTAAAGCTTTCCCTTTTCTTGTCCCCAGTTCAGCACTATCTATAAAATGTGACTTAAACATTCATTGGAACAGGTCTTCTGGTATATTTAGATACATGCCAGAGATACATTACCTTCCTGAGAAGGCAGAAACTGAACAGATTAGCAGGAGAGAATATCTGTGGCTCCTAACTCACCAACACTGGAGATTTCTGTCATAAACTACATTCTACTGGTTTCATTTTTACTATTTCTGCCTCAAAATAAATATAGGAAGCCTTTTTTAGAGAATTTTGTGTCAAAGAAGATGAACCTACAGATTTTTAAAATCTAACTGAACAACTCTGGTTTATTTGAAAGCAGCCTCATGCTGGTTCTAAAACCTGTGAAATTTTCCATTTATCCGACCTAAGTTTCAAGCTTGCAGTGAGACCATGTCTCAAAGACCAGTGGTGGAGCTGGGTGTCGCCTGTGGCCTTGCAGCAGCCACGCAGAACTCGGGAGTACCTATGATGATGAAGCAAAGGAAGAGAATCTGAAGACCTGAAGGTGTGGTGCTGATGGGCTGGTATGACCTTTTACATGACACGTGACTCTTGCCAGAAAAATGTACTTGCTAATTTCTGCACTGTGCTCAGCACTCCTCTTTGAAGCGCTGTCATTTAGAAAAATGGATGGTGTGTGTCTGCAGGAATTTATTCATCCCTGCACGCATTGTTCTAGTAGTTAATCACTCTGGCAGCTAAAGTTCAGAGTCTTATTTCTAGACTGAACTTTGTCAACATTCAACGTCTAGGCGTTGAATCTTATTATAGCTTTCCTTCCTGCTAGGTCATGCCATAACCCATCAAATTCTCCTGGTTATGTTACTAAAATCAAGTCTACTCCAATATTTAGCTCATACCTAATTTCAGTCTTCAAGCTCTATTGTGAAGGCTGCAGAACTCTGGCAACATCAGCATGCTGCTCTCTCACCTGCTCTGTGCAAGGTCTCCTATACTGAGAAGTACAACCTTGACGGATGGATTTTGCTTAAGTACTTTTATATGAATTTGATTTTTCTAGAACTCTCCTGTAACCCAGTGCTGATGCTGTTGTTACTTCCTTATTGTCCCACACAAACTTTTATCAAGTTCAAGACACTGATTTCCATTTAGTGAATATATCATAAAATAGGAGCTGTGTTAATCTAACAGTCCCCAGTAAGTATTTTATATTAACTGAGACAAACTAGTTGGTTTTTCTGCATATTTGCACTCTTACATTCTCATCAGCTGTGCCCTTTGTGGAAGGCAGTTTTAAAAGTTTCACATATCAAACTATCTTAATGACAGACTGGATGTAGCATTTAATAACTCTTACAGATCTTATTTCAGTGTCCAAAGAAGAGCAATAAAAAAAAGCAGGTACCCAAAGTCGATGCCAGGAAATAGCTGGAGAAAATGTAATCTAAAAAGTGATAAGAGACACCTCAGAGCAGAAACACTGAGGAGAGAGGTAACAACAATACTGGGCAGTGTTAAAACTTCTTCAGATACCACTCCTTAAGGCAAATACTCTCTGGGAACCAGACATCTGTCTGGAATATCTGGCCAGTATCCAGCTCTATTAGTATAGTAGACATGACCATTGATTCCTAGTCATATATTATATGCCAAACTTTGTCTTTAAGAAGAGGAACAGAACTTATTTAACTCTTGGGTGGGAGAAATTCTAATCATATACTATGAAACCCTATAAAGCTTTTTTAATAACACTTTTAATAGAAGCATAGACTAAAATAAATAAATATAAATACTTGGCTTAGAAATACAGAACAGGATCAGTATTACAAAACTGGATCACCCAGTTATTCTTTGCTTTCTTTTGAACGTTAACACAGCTCATCCTACCTGGTGACAGGTACAGTTGCTGTCCTTACCCACTTCAGATCTCACTTGTATCTGGTTAGACCCTCCCTCCCCTTTCAGTCCTTATCACTGATCTGCTTTCTTCAGATGCGACCTACAGCAACAGTGCATTATGATGCTCCAGCCATGCAGGATCTGCCAAAGATTTAATGGAAAGTAAAGGGTCTTCTTTTTTTTGCAATCCTAGAGTTTGTTGGAGGCCTGTCGTCTTTCTAGGAAAGGTTTTTCCCCCTTTAAAATAGACAGAGATTATATTTTTTATGTTATTTTTCTTTTCTTTCTTCTTAAATATTAATGGTGGAGAAACAGCCTACTCTTATCAAAATAAATGAAGGCCCAAAACCTGAGCTTTAAGATCAGCTTGTGTGACTGTGTCATGAATTTGATCTTGGACAGGGTTTGTAATGTTTCAAAATAAAGTAACTGATAATACATATTTTGATCTTGCATTTTCAAAAGGAATTGAAGCATCTGTCTTGAAAGGGTCTTTGGCAAGTAAAATTAATTTTTCAAATATTAAAAATGAGTGCAGCTGGCACTTCTCCAACATGAATAAAATTTCTGAACAACCTTCATTGCCATTCATCTTGAGCATTCTTTGGGAAGACATGGCCTTCCTCTCTAACCCCATCTCTAGATATATATGTGTAAGTGTTAAGTGAAAACATAGCACACATTTCTGGGGATGTAGGAGGGGAGATTAACATTCTGATGGTTTAGTGAAAGACATCAATGAGTTTGTTAGCTCTTATTTCCATAGCTCTTATTCACAGTATACAGAACTCTTATTCACAGAACTAAAAAGAACCCAAGATATTAGAGGCCACCCAGTGTTTTTACTCTTACAGATTTGCTGTTATTTTTGTTTGCTTTAGTTCTCATACAGAGTTTCTCATCTTGTTGAATTTGTTTCTGTCCTTACAAAGTGATGCTGTTAATAATGCAGTGCTCAACATTAGCATATATATAATTGTCATTTCCAAGTGTTTAAAGTTGCCATGGCATCTTAGCGTAGTTAATACCATGGCAACTCTAATCAGGCAAAAGGTAAAATCATAAACCTTAATGATGACCAATATAAATGGTATTTTTATAACACTTTTTACTTGTGTTTACAGACATGAAATGGTTAATATCTACAGTGGGTTTTTTTGAGATCAATAACAGAGTCTCACATGGCTCAGTCCAACATTATATACTTGGGGACTGGAGAGAGCTGGAAGAGAAATACCATAAAACTAAAGTTGTTTATAAAAGAAGATTGACTAAGACATTAATAAGGATCATTGTAGACTGCCAAGCTAAAGATCATCAGTCTGGTTAAAAATTCCTGCAATTGGCATAGAAATAATGATATTCATTAAAATAATTGTGCATGTTTTATTTGCCTCTGGGCTCTTTAGCTATTAGGATACACTTGGGTCTTGTTTCTCACTTATTTTTCCTACCAAGAAAGCTTTAACTTTACAAGTAGAAGCTGAAAGTCTCACCCACACATGCCCCAAGGAGTAGAAGCTACAAGAAAAACAGCTAATATTACAGGTCTCACATTAAGCCACAAGGGCTGGCAATGGTGAGCAAAGCAAGGAGGCTCCCTTTTGCATATCAGCTCAACTTCGCAGTGGGACAAAGCTGCAGATGTGCCCTCACGTTAGCCAAAAACATTCCACTCCTTTCCCATGCCTGTCACTTCCTGGAGGTGGAGTATTGAAGATGGTTCTTCTTGTTAGAAGAAAACACTGCTGTTCCCTCATTTTCCTCATCTTCCTAAGCTCTTAAGCTCTCATGCCCGTTTGAGTAGGAACACCACCATTGCAGCATCACTATCTCTATAGAAGAACTTACTTTGAGAAAGACAGAGGCCAAGCAATGTGCCCCCAGTTGTTTTCCCCACAGACCATGCCTAAACAGACCAACATTATCCTTGCTGATTCAGCCATAAATTTCTTTCTGTAGCAACTGAAAATGCAAAGGTTAAATGAAGAGAAACAAAACTGACATAGGCAACAGCTGTGATAAAAATACAAATGCAGTGAAAGCCATATATGTTAAGGAAGGGCTGAAACTCATTCAGATGAGACTAATTTATAGATGGCTGAAGTGAAATATTAAAAAAAGTTCCTGTAGTAAGAGAGATGAGAAAATAATCTAATTGGATAATGTTGAAGTTCTGTTTCTTTATGGTGGGAATAATAAATAGCATCACTAATTTTTGTTAGTAGCACACAAAGAGAAGTCAGACTGTCTCTGATGATTTTAACATTTCTAGGAAAACAAACAGTATAGGGGGAAAAGTAATCAATTTTTTTTTTCTGAATCCGAACTTTAAAGATACCTTCTTCAAAGAGTAAATTATTGATGCTGTGAGTGCTACAGAGTGACACCACTATCAACAGAAAGTGCTCTGTTCCAGTGTTCAGCACAGTTGCAAACTACAGTCTTTTCTTTACCTTGCTGCACAGGGCTCCCTGGTGTCACCATGGCTGGCCTCCTGTGGAGAAGGATGAGCAGAATACGGGGGCAAGAGAGGTTGCATTTTAGTTACAAAAGTCAGGATATATGTGGGGATGTTTAGTGCTCCAAGACAAGTTCTGGGATATTTTCCTCCCTACACAGGACTACCACAGCATTATCCCCACCCCAGCTAGTTCTGACATCATGTTCTTCAGATCTTCCCAGCTCATCTACTGCTGGCCAAAGTGTGTGTTTGAGAGAGCCCTGGTTCAAAATGACACCTCTTGAGTGGGCTCCCGTGGGCTTTTCCTCAGGCACTGTGGCTGCCTGATGGCCACCCCTGGACACCATGAGGGCTGGGTGGTCTCCTGAGGAACCCTGTGCACTTGCATTTGCCAGGAGGGTGGGCATGTGTGGTTCTCCTCCCCAGGCAGAGCCCAGGGTCCATTGCCTGGCTCCAATTCCTAGCCTGCAGCAGGGATTGTGCTGCAGCATCTGACTGGGCATGTTCTTCAAGGTCCTTTGAAGAAGGCCGTGAACACTGGTTTTGGAAGCCAGAGAGACCTGGAAATTTCTGCTGGCTCCTCATTTCATAAGGTGACAATAAAGCTTGGAAGGACTGGATTTCTCTTGAAGAGTTCACGGAATCACAGAATCAATTAGTCTGGAAAAGACCTCTGAGATCATCGAGTCCAACCTTCGACGAAACACTGTCACGTCAACTAGACCATGGCACTCAGTGCCACATCCAGTCTTTCCTAAAACAGCTCCAAGGATGGTGACTCTACCACCTTCCTGGGCAGTTGATTACAATGTCTAATCACCCTTTCCGCGAAGAAATTCCTCCTAGTGTCCAACCTAAACCTGTCCTAGTGCAGCTTGACACTTTTGATCTCATGAACTCCTCTGAAGACAGTAGAAAGGGAAGAAGCTGAACATGGTGGGATATGTTTTCTGAATTGCTCTCCTTGCAAAAAGCAAATTTAGATGTGATGAATCAGCCCTTGCCTCTAGTAGCCCTGACATGACATGCCTGAAGTATCGGTGAGGTAGACTGGATTCCACCCTCTGCTTGACTCTGTAAACACTTGCTGGCTGAGACCTGTTACTCATTGCCACTGATCGCATGAGAAAGAAACCAAAGTCTGTGAGGGTTCACATGATGGAGTCATTAGAGTGGGAGTGAACAGGAGTTACACAAACCTATGTTCTTCCTGAGAAAATGACATGCATAGATTAAGTGTTGTAATTTACTGTAGATCTGCCACGTTAGCTTAGTGTGTATCTACAGCATCTGTCAAGATGTTACGATTTTATTGATCCACATTATTTTTTCTCCACTAGCTTGAGGATTAAAGAGAAAAGGTTTGGATAATGTGATGATTAATCACAGGTTAGATGTTTGCAGTTTGAATGCATAGATAGCATTAAAGGAGTTCTGTCTTACATCCCAGTGCAGTATTTCAGTTTGAACAGGACTTTTTTCCATGTCATTATTTCATTCCTATTGAACAGGATATATTTTCCATGTCATTAACTCATCCCAGTTAAAGGTGGAGACCTTAATATTTTTTTCTTCAAAGCTGATAATGCTGTTGTGCATTTGGTGATAACATACCTCAGTATATCCTTCCTTAGCTAGAAGACAGAAGGCACCTAGAGTGTTTCCTGGACTCGGGAAGAGCATATCCTAAATCATATAACTAACTGAAAGAAATTGGAGAAGGTAGTCAGGTTGTTTAACATCCTCCTTTATTGAAATGCTCTCGGTACTGCAATGTTTTTAATTTCAAGGGGAAGTCTAGATGTTGATGTTGATTACTTTTGATCCCTGCTTTGATTTGGGTGGGTTTGTCCTTGGGAAGTGTAATTACATATCTGATATAGATCTGTTCAAACAAGGTAATTCATAGTCTACTTTAGATCCTGCAAAGCTGCCAAATAAAGAGATGTCTAAAATTACCCTTTCCTTTTTCTGATCAAGACATAATAATGTGCAGGTTATTTTGTATACAGACCATTGTCTTCTTCCTTCTGAAGAACTGGATGATGTATTATAAGAAAATCTTACCTGACAGTGCATCAGGTTCTAGAAAGCTGTAAAGATTTCTTCCTTAACAGTGAAAACACTGGAAAAAAATTAAGGCTCATGATAGTTTTGTTTTGGATACAAATAAACATTAAAAGTACTTTAAAATTGCATTAAAAATAATCTTTAATCTCTTCTGCTGATAAGAACTCATTCTCATTTGAGTATTAGCCAAATTGTGATTTTCTTATTCACACAGCAACAATTTTTTTTCATCATCATTTGGCCTACTAATATCTACAGGATTACTCATGGTGTAAAGCTTTATTCAGTGTATAGGCATCTTGGTCCTGCCTGTGGTGTTTATCCGGTTTCACACCTTGAGGTCTTTTCTCTATCTACTAATCTTTTTCTTCTCTCTCTTTTCTCTCTCTCCCTTTACTCATGGAACATATATGTATAGCTGGGGACATTTCAGCAGGTGGATAGCCTGAAACTTGGGTGATTAGTGTGACATTTGTCAGATTTTGTCTTTGATCCCTTTGTTATTTACAACTAGCAAAGGCTTTCATATTCCTTAGGAAGGGAGTGGGAATCATTTGAATTTGCCCTTAAATGGATAAACTCCATCTCCAATTAAAGTATTTGAAAAAAAAGGTCTATTTTTATCTATTTGTTATGACAGATGGGTCTCTAACTGTAGAACAAATGAGTGCTCCATGTGTTGGATTTACACAGCTGAGTGACATTGCGCAGTATTTGCTCTGAAGTCAGAGCCCAAATTGAGATTTCCATCCACAGGGACTCCGTCACATCTGCCAGGGAGGAGTCCCTGCTGCTGGGTTGCTCTCCTCAGCCTCTGCTTACCCTTGATCTACAGCATGGCTTAACGTCAGGTCAGTTGTCAGAGAAGCACCCTGACAGAGGACATTTTCTTTTGGCACAAAATCCCATGAGAATAGTTTCAGGCAGCTATTTCAGATCTCATTGGCCAAAGGATCAGAGTGCATCCCTTCTCCACTTCCTTCCTGCAGCATGAACTTCCTCTTAGCTCCCTGATTCACTGTTCAGCAATTCCAGTAACAACGTCTCTGGGTTATGGAAACAGTGCAGGACTCTTGTATCTTCCCAGTTTTCTTCTGCTGTTTGGCAGGCTGCCACCAGGCTGCTTTTGACATACAAGTCATGCTTTGATGTTCCATACAATCTCCATCTCTTGGCTCCAGCAGCTATTTAAACACCAGGCAGTTGTTCCTGAGGAAGTGCTGGCAGTTTGAAAATTCAGAAGATAATGAGGCAAGGACTCCTTGCTCTCCAGCAGGCTCAACCAGCCACCTCAACGCTGCACAGTCACAGCTCTGTCTTGACTTTGGGGAAGACATGACATTAATCAGCTGAGGCAATTGTCGGTATTCCTGTTGCACAAACTCCTGCCATGACCAGCAAATAATGGAATTTATTCTTGTTTCAAACCCTCCTATTGTTCTGAGAAGGAGCTGCTTGATGTACACTAACATCCCAGAGAAAACTAGCAATGTCAGGTCTTAGGGATTGTGAGAGCCTGGAAGGACTGCTGGCTCAAAACATTTTGGGTGCGTGTGTGAGGGGAAGGGGCAGGTTGGGCCTTGGTGAGGTGATNACTGCCCTGCACACCCCACAGCCCCGGGCCTGTATCCCAGCCTCACAGGTGCTGCCCATTCCTGGCACACCAGAGGCAATCCTCCACACCTGCCTCTGGAGCCCCAACCCAGCTCCTGAGGGGCCAAATGAGGAAGTCCCACTTGGGAGAAGGGCCCAGGAAGGCCAAGGAGTATTTACAGCAAGATACAAGGCAAGCATGTCTTGACCTACCTCCTCTTGGAATTTCTATCAGCTGAACACTGCTGGAACCAGGAGTGATAGTTATACTTGTTCTTGTCTGGTTTTTTCTCTTTTTCCTTCTTGTAATTACTTCTACTTGGAATTTTTGAGTAAATTAAAATCTAACAGACTTGGAGGTTCCTAAGTTGAATGGGCTAAGTTAATGCTTTGGGAAGTGTTTTATGTTGATTGCATGCTGCTCTAAACAAACCTTTAGCCAAAATTCTCTTATTTTCTGAGGTTGCCAGTAAAGCTTTTTGTTGTTTTGACCTCTTGAGAATACCTTGTTAGTATTTCTCCTGTGCTTCTAACTCAGAGTACATGAACAACTGTAAGCCATTTTAAAAGCCTTGTTCAGAGATTTTTTTGGGACCTTTAGTCTGATTTTTTGTTAGACAGAATGATGCACAGTGAAAGCTGACCTTTAGGCATGGCAGGGACCTGTTTCAAAGTGCCACTACAGATTGCACAGTGAGGTGTGGCTGCCTTCCTTGGGCGTGAGAGTGAACCCTGGCTTCTTGGAGCATGGCTGCCCTGGGTATTTTCCCCTTTCCTTTCCACTTCTGCCTTTTCATTCTCAGTTGAAAAAGAGGTGGAGGCACCCTTGGTATAGGGTGGAGGAGCAGAGAGCAGACTAGAACAGGACTTGGGGGTATTGATGGCTGAAAAGCTGCACATAATATATTGCAGAGTCATGTGAACCAGAGAGGCAACTGTGCCCTGGTCTCCATCAAAAGCAGCGTGGGCAGCAGGTCGAGGGAGAGGATTCTTCCCCTCTACTCCACTCTCACGAGATCCCACCTAGAGTACTGCATCCAGCTACAGCGTCCTCAGCTCAAGAAGGACTGTGATCCATTGGTATAACTGCAGAGGAAGGACACAAAGATGACAAGAGGGCTGACGCACGTCTCTTATGAGACGAGCTGAGAGAGTTGGAGCTGTTCAGTCTGGAGAAGAAAAGGCTCTGGGGAGGCTTTATTGTGGCCTTTCAGTACTGAAAGGGGGCTAATATGAGAGATGGGGAGAGACCATTTAGGAGGGCCTGTAGTATAGGATAGGGGGTAACGGCTTTAATCTAAAAGAGTGTAGATTCAAACTAAATATAAGGAAGACTTTTTTTTACGGTCAGTGTGGTGAAACACTGGCTCAGGTTGCCCAAAAAGGTGGTAGATACCCCATCCCTGGAAACATTGAAGATCAGATTGGATGGGTCTCTAAGCAACCTGATCTAGTTGAAGATGTCCCTGCTCATGGCAGGGGGCTTGGACTAGATGACCTCTAAAGACCCCTTCAAACCCAAACTGCTCTATGATTCCATTTCCAAAGAGGCCAGTTCTTGTATTGGTGTCTGGTATATAACTATATTTGGTATTGGCCACAGACAACTTGGAGTTTCAGGCAAGACATTAGGAGGAAGAGCCCTGTTTTATTCAAGTATAAGTTTTAAATTTATCTGTTTTTAAATATGTCTTTAATTTATCTCTTTTCCCCACTTCACTATGTACACGAACATTTCCAGTCTGTTTAGGAACAAAATGGTTCACTTAGGATACCATATGCACTGGGAGCAGTGCCACCTTGGGGGAACCTTTGATTCTTCCAAGGTGGTATAGAGTGAACCTTCCAGGGTTCTGTATGGGGAACAGACCTGCCAGAGAGATGTAAGCACACTATACATGCAATAAGAACCTGAAAACCAGGCATTTCTGGCCTTCTCAGAGCACCAGGTTCATCATGGCAGCTGCATCATCTAAATGTAGATAAGCATTGACTTGATCTCAGAAGAATGATAGTTTCACGATTTTCCAACACTGCATTAATAAACAACTTGCAATCCAGTTGGACAAACTGTCAGTAGTGCTAGACAAATAATTTACATGGCAACAGCATGTAATAGATTTTAACATTAAAAAATTCTTTACCCAATATCAACAATGAAATTTATATACAGATTTTTCTAGAAACTTATGAGGTGTATCTGACCATCCAGCTTGCTTTATGATTTTCTGATGCTACTGGATTATTTTTTTTTTTATTTAAGGAAATATGTTTTCTATTCAGTTGATATTTTTTCCATTCTCACATTCAAAAAAAATTTCCAAGTCTTAAAAGAAGATGCAACACAAAAGTAGTTTCTGGGTGAAATACATAATTATGCAATTATATGAAAAGTGAATGCATAGTGCTTGCACCTATTTTTATTTTTCTTTGTAAATATTATATTAATTATATAATAGTTTATATATTAATGAGTTTATATATTATATCATATATTTATAATTGTGTGTCAATTTATAATATATAATTATATACATTATATTAATTTACTATCTTGTCATGGAGGAATTATCTCTTCTAAATATTTCTCCTAGGATATCAATGGTGTAGCTGGTTAAGGACAGCGTCTTAAAGCTGAATTCCAACTGAGTTCAAAAGCATCAGGTTGAAATTTGTCTCATGACATTTGCCTTCGTGTTTGTCAGAGGATATATGCAAACCACCTAACAGAAAAGAGAGGCTCCTTGTTTTCCTGAGTCTTAGCAAGTAGGGAAAGAGTTGGCTTCTATAGAGTGTGAAAGCCTAACTTAACCATTCTAAGTAGCCCCCCAGGCTGATCCTCCCTCCCAGCTGGTAAAAGGAGAAGCCTAGGAGACAAGTAAATTAAGTTCTGAAAATTCAGTACAACTAATAGTCTGGTAATGTGTTCAGCCCTTGTAAAACACCTCGCACAGCCAAAGGCCAAATTCTGCAGCTTCCAGCAACATGCTTGTGCTTCAGTGGCCACGACCAACAACTCCGGGTGGACTTCAGAGCCTGTGACAGCTCCTGGCTGTGCAGCGAATGAGAAGCCTGCCAAGGAGTATCCATATTGCACGACCCAGGATGTGCATGCTGCACGTAACGTGGTAATAAGCCTACCATGCTCCTTTAATAAAACTGTATTTGTTTGAATTAGCACTTCTTTCAAATAGATCCCTTTGCCCCCTGAAGTCAATTTTGAGAGAGTTCACAGTTCCTGATCATAATGTGCTGTTCTCTCGTCTCCAAGTGTGTGTCTCTGTGCTGGTCTGGTGCGAGATACGCTGAGAGATGAATACAATACATTACATCCCAGTAAGACTGACTAAGGAAGTGTGATCAAGGCCACAGAAATCACTCCAGGAGGTCTGAGTGGAACATCTGACAAAATATTACAAAAAGTATGGGTTTTTTTCCAGGAAATGCAACAGAAGAATCTAGGTCAGATTACTAATCAGATAACAAGTCCCAGTGATTCTTCAGACTTGGAGAGTCTTGTCTAGATGGGATAAAAACAAGAGCAAATGTATTAACCGTCCAACTAGAACGCTCTGTGGATGAATGCAGCACTGGTTTAAGAGGGGTTGCCGCGTGGACATGTGAATGTGCACCCTGGTGGTTAGGATTAATGGGAGGTAGCTGAAAAAGCTCCTCAGGCCCACAGTAAATCAGCACTTGATGCTACCATATCTTCAGGTGTAGGAAAAAAATTACTCATATCATGTCCGATGCTATAGGGAGGGATATGGTTTTGGCTTGGACTCACCTGAACTCTCTGGGTTCCACACACACAAATGTAAGCCAAGTTCATGAAAGTCTCCATTATTGATGTGTGGCTTTAATGTCTTCTGGAGCCTAAAGCCTCCAACTTGGAATGGTTAGCTGGCATCTTAGTTGCCAAAAAATCTCAAAGCAGCATGCTGACTGGATAAGAAATCACCCACTAGAAGGACATTGATGTCAAAAGAGGAACAGCTAACTTCCATAGAAAGCAGCAAATTAATAGACAATACCCTGGTGACAGAAAAGAAGAAAATTTCTTAAAAGGTGTTAGAAGAAATCTTGTCCATAGGAAAAGAGAGGAAAGTAAGAAAGGCATCAGACAACTCAGAAGAAAAGGGATCCTGCAGACCTCCAAGAAAGAAAGCTGCCTTTTTCCCTTTTTGCTCAGAATTGAGGGCAGCATCTGACAACATCAAATCTGCCTGGGAACTCTAGCCAAGAAAATGGGAAATGGCCAAGAAACTCTAAAATACTGTCTCTTAATAATATGGAAGAAATTTAAGTCAGGAGAATTTTGATTTTACTTGTGGAAAATTCATAAACAACAGAGGGTCAACCACCATATCCACAGTACATTGTTGCTCAGCTTCAAGCTGGAATCATGCAGTGACCTGAGGCCATGGTAGAAAGAAGGAAAATGACTGATTTCCAAGTGTGTTCAGCTTAATGCAGTTTGTGCTACTTAAAGCTCACTGTTCACAACATGAAGTCCAGCTAACTGGTGTCAACAGGAATTTCTCAGGTGGCCATAGGCAGAAGGGGTCTGGGAGCAGCCCAAAAAGGCCTGCTAAACAATAATCAAGTGAACAAATTTCTACTGGTGGACATGAGTGTGACTCCATCCACCGTCATTGCTTCACTACCCTGTGGCTGCCGACGCACATTATGGCGAGGTGCATCTAGTGTCTTCAGGGAGATGAAAACAAGGTAAAGCTATGCAGCACCAGAAGGAGCTTTTGCTAATATGGCAGTGCTTGTCAAGGGCTTGTGAGCTTGCATTTGGTAAGTAGGTGTGTTGCTTATCTAAGCTAGTAAAACCTAAAGGCAGACATTATCATATTGGCACATACACATCAGAGTGGCAAGACAGTGTGGTTTGTTTGTGAGACTGATAGAGCACAGACATAAACAATTTCCCCTGATAAGCTGCACCTGTACTAAAATAGATTCTAAACAAGGGTTTTCTAATCTGCACCTTGGCTGAAAGTTATCTTCCAGGATGATGGGCTTGCTAAATGCTACAAGTGACTACAGCACTGAGGACTTCTGCCTTTTAGAGGCATGGATGATATCCTTTCACAGATTTGTTCCCTGCCTGGAAATCCTGTAACTGTAGTTGTTTTTAAAAGTTTTCCTGATATTTATTGTATTTAAAATTTTTAGATACTTTCCTGTGAGGGTGTGCCCTCCCCAGGGGTTTCTGTGCTGACCCATGCCTGAGCATCTCCAGATTCAGCAGCAGAAGCAATGCTGGGAGGAGTGGGGAGCTCACTGGCACCCTTTTTCAGCTTCCCCTTGCTCCTGCAACCTCATGTGAGCATCTCTTCCCCTTTGCCAACCTTTTACCTTCATCTAGGTTGTCTACTTGAGATGGTCTTTCTCTGTGGGGAGTTTCTTGGTAATTAAAATGTGTTACAGACAACACTGGCAATAAGCAAGGTTCACTTTCACTCAGCTTTGGTTTTAGCTGTTCCATTTTCCATGAAATTAATATTTTCAGAGGACTGGATTATCCATGCAATTGAATTAAAAGGACCAGGATCTGACTTTCAGCTCATCCTTTAGTCTTGGAGATATTTTATTCTCTGCTGGAAAAATATTCTCCTTCAAACAGTACTTACAAACCCTCTTACTGAAAGAGCATCTATAGCTAATCTTGTACTTCATGGCATAAGGTGCTTTCTCCATATCTTTTGTATTATACTACTATGAAAAAGCTCACTTTTGTAAAAAGTCTGGTTCTGTTACCTTAAGTCAAGTGAAGTTTTAGAACTTTACTGCAATTTTTTAAAGATAGTTTATAATAGCTAAGATTATCTAAATTGCCTAAATGAAACCCCTCAAATTTGTCAGGTTATGAAGTGCTAGCTAAGTAGCAGTGAGGAAATAAAAGATTTGAATTTACTTTAGACTACAGATAGGAGCATATTTATAAACTCATGTTAAAATGGCTTTGGAAAGGGAAGAAAGTCAGGGAGATTCATTCTTTTGGGTTTTGATCCTGTAACGTGCAATTCCCTGTGATCAGGATCAGTCAGTTAATGAGACAGAGCATTCCAGAACTCAGCAAGAGTAAATGAAAAAATGCTTTGGGCATGTTTGGTTTTAATACTAAGAAGTTTTGGTGGCCGATATGAATTAGCAGTTCTGGAGATCTACTTGCACTTTGCTCTAAAATTCATAATTTCAATAAGAGTTTATCATTTTGATTTAACAGTTCTTTAATACAATTAATGCCTTGATGCTGCAAATTTTTCTACTGCATTCTTGCCCAGTATAACACAAAATTGTTCTTGGGCTTTGAGACAGGGTTAAACACTGACAATCTGAAGATGTTCAGAGTTGGAATTCCAATTTATTTTCATTCAGACCTGAGATCCAGCTCTGCGATCATCACAAAAACCGGCATATAGGTCAGAATGCACGTATATGTGTATGTGTGTGTGCATGAGGGTGTCAATACCTCCTGGTAAAAAGGGGAATTCTTAAAACAGAATACAGACACAGAAAAATAGTCTCACTTAAGAAGTACAGTAAAATCTGCTAGGAAATTACAGAGAGTACACCATACAGCTATCTAAAATAATTTTTTTAAAAGCCCCAAACATCCCATATGTCATCACCATAAACCAAGAAAGGTAATCTACAAATTCATACAAAAATGAATACAGAAAATATATTGAAAAAAAAATCAGAAAGCAAAGCTCAGCCCATCTTAAGTTTTTGAGGTTGCTTATAGAGCAAAGGATCCATGACTTCTAGAAAACAATTGTTATTTGGTAGACAAATGCTTAAAAACTTTAAAGCCATAATAAATAAAAAATAAAATGAAAATAAAGAAAAATAAAATAAAGCAACAAGCTTATAAACAAATAACTTCCAAGCTGAGTTTATTTCATGAGATTCAAACAGACCCTTTGTATTAGGTGGATTTCAAAAATTCTTGTCTGAAATGACTGAATCCTCTTTATGTTACTAGTTTTCTGAATGTTTTATGGGGGTTTGGGTGGAAACATAATAATATGAAATGCTTAGAAAAGAAAAAGAATTGTTCTTTTAAAAAGTGAACACTGAATAATTTCTTTTTTATCTGAAATATATCATGCAGCACTAGGATATATGTTTGTGGGGAAGAAAATCAGCATTAGTACTTGTCAGGAGTGAATAATAAGAGACTTGAAAGGAAAACTTCTGTCATATTAAACAGCAGTCCATGATTTCATCACTTCCTTCATTATGTGATCACTATCACCTGGTGCTTTGGAACAGCCTTTACTCATTAGTCAACAAATAATTATTAGCTACACAGATTTTTAAAGGTATCCTCTAAATTTTCACCATATTCAAAGGAGGGTTATTTTCAAATAATCAAAGCTTGCAAGATACCACCATCAGCTTTAAAAGAAGATGTGTTCTGTTTATATACTCACCAGGGTCCAGATAATTCTTGTGCATCTGCAGATGAACAATGAAATGCTATAGATTTATTAGAATACTTTTTAGCATAACCTGCCTCATCATGGGGTTTTTTTGTAAATGTAGTTATTCATACTTTTTAAATTTTCAGGTTCAATGTTGCCACATGAATGAAGTGAGGTTGAAAATATGGCACATAAGCAGTGAATACAATTTTGGGCAGAATCTTGCTTCATTTGGCAGCTCACTGGCCTCACATAGAGCCAGCATTAGATTTCTGGAAATATTTCATCTTCTTGAATGTCACATTTTAGGCATGTACTGGTGCAGTCTGCAACGCATGCTTTTACATTATCTATAACATAGTAACTAGTGCAAACAATCCTTTGAACAGAAACCATTAGCAAGTCCCTCTGCAGACTTTACAGCAAGAAATGCTCTGGTTTTGTGCAGAAGTTTGGGAGTGCAAACAGAATCATAGAAGCGTAGAATGGTTTGGGTTGGAAGGGACCTTAAAGATCATCTAGTTCCAAATCCCTGCCATGAACAATGACACCTTCCACTAAACCAGGTTGCTCAGAGCTCCCTCCAACCTGGCCTTGAACACTTCCCACAGGGATGGGGCTGTTTTAGGGCTTTATTCCAACTTGATCTCTGCAATCTTTGTCCTCTAATCTCAGCTCTCCAACAGGCCCCTAAAGGATAAGGAGGGAACTGATTAATACCCAAACACCTCAATATATTCTAATTTAAGGAAACTAGACAGACAGTAGCAATCAGAAAGTGCAAACCTGACCTACCTTGTATGACAGTGGCTACTGCCTTTTATACTCCCAGGGTGCGTTCACCAGGGTCACTGGCTGATTCAACAGATCATCATGCCCAGTTTCTTTCTGGCCTTTTTTTTTTTGTGTTTCAGTAGCAAGTTTCTCCATGACACTGTATGGAGACAGACTCTGTCAAAGGACAACACCATGTTACAAAGGCAGATACTGTGTCTCCCTGCTTCTTGCCATTACCCGCTGGGTTTTACAAACTCTGTTTATGTAAAATAACATTTTTCACATTCTTGTGGGAACAATAAGGGCCTTGAGATGAGAAGGATATTTTTAGTTCTTGTTTGTGATTATGGTAAAATTATAAGGTCTCATCTCAGAGGTTTCTATTATTTCTAATATCTGAGGTTATTCAGTCAAATAGAAATTTAAAACTGAATTTCTCTGAATCTTCCCAGGATCTACATGAACTTAATCCTGAATCTCATGTATACTTAGAAGAATTTACTGTGTAAATAAGTGGAAGATAAAAAAGGCAGTAGTTTCCTTCAGACTCACTCATGCTCTGCACCATGCAACCATGTTTTCTTATTCAAGTAAACTTTATGCAAAAAGAATAAAATTAACAGATATTCAGAACTCCATTCGGGAACAACTTTACAACTTTACTGACTGAGTACTTTTTTGTTTTCAGTAGTAAATATTGACATGCATTTTCTCAAAATATCAACCCAAGACTCTGTTGAAAAGTTAGTTTTCTAGTTATTCCAATATGGAGCTTATTCCAACTGACTCAAGATACTAAAATGCCAGGTATTGAAGATAAAGTTTAAATTTAAGATCTGCTTAACTTAGGAATGACCCAGCTGAAGCTAGGCACATGCTTGACTACCTTGTTGAACTGGAGCCTAGCAAATACCGTCATGAATGGTAACATCATAAAACTATTTCAGATCATTAGCTCTACGGACTAAAAGTATAAAAAAAGCACCTTAGCACAAGATCTATATTTCTTGCTTATGTGTTGGTGATTTAATTTTCTTAGCCAGTCATCATGCTCAGTAAGGGTAAATATACTCTTAGCATATAGTTAGATTTTTGAATCCATCAGCTCGGCAATGCATTCAGGGAACAATGCTATCCCTTTTGTAGTAATCAATTTTCAGGTTGTAAGCAGCTAAGATGAAAGCAATACATAACTCATTTAGGTAATGCTGCAGACAGAGTCAGATTAACTACAAAAGGCAGCTTGGCATGTCACCCACAGTCCCCTGAATTCCTTCAGCTGCCTGCAGCTGGAGAGGCTTTGTAAACTATGGATGAAAAAAAGAGAGAGACAGTATAACAGAACACTCTGTAAAGGAAAAAAGCAAGAAAAAATAAGAATTATTTTGATCAAAGTGATCAAAGTTTTCTCTGGATAATTAGCTCACACAGTTTTCTGACTGTATGTAGTTTAAGCTGTCTCCCTTCAAATAATCTCTGGCACAATAGAATTAGTGCCATTTATTTCAGGGATCCCGTACAAAACACAAATCCAAGTCATTACAGTTTGAATCTCATATGAGAAAATGTTACATTGCTAAATTCACTTAACACAAGAAATATCATTCCAGGTTTAGCATAGTTTACCTATATTCTTATTCAATACAGCATATGCTAACCATACATCAAACTTTCTATAAGGTGTTATGGTAGACACAAATGCACAATTCTTTATCTATGTATATTTACTGATACTATTTTAGCAAGAAATGAAATGAAATTTCCTAAAGAAAAGCTTTCCCATTGCTTCTGCAAGATATGTCTCTCCTGGAGTTGTTACTGATGGTTGAGAGCGAAGTTGTGTGGGTTGAGCTCTAATTGCATATTCATTCGGGCTTATTACGCCACAGCGCAGTGAGTCATGACTGAGGTTGATAAAGGCAGGTGCTGTACCTTCCCTTCTGCACTGAGATTGCTTTACATTTTAATTATGTTTTGACAGTATAGTCGGCCTTTCATTAGCGTTACAGGGCTGTAACATCTCCTGAAGGAGGAACCAGCGCACAGTTTCCATCACATGTGGTTTTCCTTTGATACTGCCCTGACTGCGCCGTGAAGGAACTGCATTCTGCATTCACATTGTAAAGGAGCAACCCAGTCGAGCTCCACAGGGCTCCGCTTCTGACAGCCAACTGGTACTTCCTCCATCCCATTAAGGCATAAAGAGATGAAAAATGCAATCTAAGCATCTGTGCAGGTTATTCATATGCAGACCGTGCTGTGGATAAATGCTGGAATAGTCACTTGCCTCAGCTGCTGAGCTCTCATTAGGTGCAAGAACGGGTACAAACTTGCTGATATATCACCAGGAAAACAAGAAGCATAGCAGAGCTGGTGTAATGGGGAGAACTATTTGCTGTTACAGAGAAGTAACAGTACTCCTTCCTCTAGATCTACAGAGAAAGGAGGTTTGATGCTCAGAAAACTTTCCCTCTCTTGACTTCTCCTTTTTCATGGGGTTTGCTTTAGCACTGAATGATCACAAAGTCCAGCTCCATCTGATCAGCCTAGCAAAGTGCTCTAAAAGCAGCTTAGAAAAGTTTTTGGAGGGAGGAATTGTTGGTCATATATATAGATTCCAGATTTACAAATCCCAACCAGCTTAATTAATAAAACCCTCTCAAAAATCTTGTTTTGTTTTCCATGAGTTCATTGTAAATATCTATAGCCTTATACTTGTATGACATTTTCTTGCTGAATAATGCTATTTTTCATGTTCCAGTAAACTTGTTCAATACATGATGGAAAACTTTGGTAAGGCTCGGGGATTCAGATGGCAATACAACATGAGGCACAAAATTATTTTCCTTTACCTTATACTGCAATTTAAACTATATTTGATTAGATTGGATTTAGAGGAAATACTGTGAGTTAAAAATTCATTTTTGAAAAATCACATTCAATGCATCACCCATTGCATTTTGCTCTTCTGAAATAATCCGCCATCTGTTGAATGCGTTATTAATAACTTTGGGTTTAGGGTGTGATTTTTAACAATTGGTTGCAGTGAGTAAAATCACAGCAGAAATTCCCTGACACAACCTAAATTATGAGCAAGACAATGGAAATCTGCATCTAACATTTGTCAAGTTGGACACAGGCCTTCTATTGTCTGGTTGTCTGCACAAAGTTTGTGCTAGGCATTATGCAAAGCCTGGTTGTTACCAACTGGACTATCTGCAAAGCAGATTCTTTTTAAAGCGTGCCTCAGAATTTGAATAAAAAATATGACTGAATTGGAAACAACACTGCTTTTTCATGAAAGGTTTGTAACAATGCAAATTACAGCCCTTTTCAAAGTGTAGTATTTGCCAATTAAAACAAAAATGCTGTATTTTCAAAAAATACCAAATGGTTTTCATTCTGAGAATGAACTGATACATTAAATGAGAGAGAAATTACACAAACAACCTCTGCTTTCCTGAAGTCTTGTAAAATAGCTAATGCAGAAGAGCTACAACAGTATAACATGAAAATTGCAGCAGGTCACTGCACAGAAAACGATACCATAGACCCTTGGCTTCTCCCATCTTCCTCAGTGTTTCTTGAGAGGGAGCAGCATGTTGGAAGAAACAAATTTTTTAAATTAATGATGATATATGTGTAAACGAAAATGATTTAGAATACCTCTAAGGAAAATAGGAGCTTCATGCTTCTTTTGAGTTGTCAAAAAAAAAAAAAAAAAGTTAAACAGTAGCCACCTAAAAATAGAGAAAGTTGAATTACTGAAGAGGAAGTACCCAGTGCTGAAGAGGGAAAGTATCTGCAGGAAAAATTGGTATAAAACCAGAAACAAAACCCTACACAATTAACATGTGCCTTTACTTGGGCTTGACACCTGTCATAAAATCAAACTCAAAATTAACATGAGAAGTCAAAGGCACTGTTGTCTAATGAAAAAATATGTGCCAATGAATGACCAGTTAGGTATCAAGAAAAACAGGGATGATTTTTATCTGTTATTTGTGTAAGAGTTATCAAAAAATGACAGATGAAAGCTTCAGCCATTTTTTCTTGTCTTTGGTCCTCACAGAGAAAATACGGCTAACCCTACTGACAAAATGGGAAGAGACCCTGCTTCAAAATAACCTGTTGACATATGGAAAATGATGGAAACAAATGCTGCTGAGAAGCAGAAAGAACATCTGAAATGAATCATTTGAAAGCTGAGCATATGTAGGTGGATCTGGCCAAATTAGATTTTGCTAAAGGGAGGAAAAAACCCCTTTAGGGGAGAAAGAAACAGAAAGCAGAATAAGATAATTGTTAATTCTCTGTAATACTTACACAGAATGGAAATCAGTTTACAAAGCAAAATGTAGGATTTATGAAGCCAGAATAAAATCTTTATCAGGGAAAAAAAAATCTAGCAATTCTTTCTCTTGATTTAATTACAATTCTGTTAGCTACTTTTTAGATCATGTCCTGGTAAAAGGGACGCAACCTGTTTACAATACGTTTGCCCAAAATGTAAATTCAAAATATATTGTGCTGCATGCAGGAATCAATTTAGGCAACTGCTCTATTAATTTGACTAGATGAGTGCTCATGAAACACTGGAGCAGTTCCTGGTTTCATGTCACAGGTGACCACCAGAACGGCTGCAACCTCAGCGCCTTCAGCACCAGGAGAGCAGTACTGTATTTGACTACAGATGGAAAGATTTCCTTCTGCAGTAACCTCTAGAAGAAATTGTAAGACAAGTGACTTAATTTTCATTTCTAAAAGCACTTATTGGGTTATTCTGAGAAAAAAAAAATATTGGCTGAACATAAACAGACGTGGATATATTGATATGCAGATATTTTTGGCCATGTAAAATTTACTCACAAGGTGTCAACTACTATGAAATTTACTAGAAGGCAAGGCACAGGATTTTTTAATGTTTTTATTCAGTGGAACTGAACTGTATTATCTTCTTTTGTGAGGCTTTATGTAGAGATTAGGCCAACTTCAAATGAACTATGCACAATGATTTACCAAGTTGAAGCAGCAATGGCTGCAAATTACACAAATACAGAACCTCCTAAGAATCCAGTTTGAATCACTGCATCTGGTTTCCAGAACAGTATATACTGAAAAGCAAGAAGATTCTCCTTATGCTGTTATTTGTTGTAACTTCTCTGAAATTTGTTTAGTAAATTCCTTTCATACTGGCCCTAAACATTTATGACACTAAACAACACCCCTAAAATTAACAGAATTAAGTCTCATTTTCCAGATGTGAAGTATCTGCTGCAGCCCTGACCCCTTCTGGCACCTTGGAATGTAAAATTGTTATCTAGTGCACTCTTGAACCCTGCTATCTGCCAAGAAGAAATTCAGTTCTATGAGGGTTTCTTTTCATTCTAGAATAAGATCTCTAGATATTATCTAACTACAATCATATCCTTATCCATGTTTTGTAAACCTGGATAACAGATTTCAGGAAGGTGTCTGGTGCCAATTTTGTTATTACAATGTGAATTATAACCATCTGAACCATCTGCACCAGTAATAAATCCTAAATATTTTCTTCTTTGAGATTTTTCTTCCACCTGCATCATCTCACAAGCTAAAAGTGCCTTGGTTTTGCTGGGCTCTTATATGAAATGAAGAAGTTATTCCACACATGCATTAACTCTCACTTTGAAATATCCAGGGCTTGTCATGCTAACTTTTTTTTGTACAGTGTGAATTGCATTTCTGCAGCATGTGGTATTTGCAAGACTTCCCATTTGGACTAGGTTTTTCAGGTCTGATGAAGTTCTTTGATCCAATAAAAAACACTGTTCCTCTTTGAGATCTGCAGTGAGATTTTCAAGGACCTCCACCTTGCAGCAGCCGTGGGCTTCTACAAAACTGCAATTAGACCTTGCTCAGCATTGTTTGAAAATACTGATTCAGCGCATTTCAAAGTCAATTTGACTCCAGTAGGAAAATATATTTAGTCTTTACCAAAATCAGTACAAATGCATCTATTTTTTCCATGGAGGATCTTTCAGATGATTACAGCTCATGGTCTCAAATAGCTATTGCGGTCAATAACTTGCTTCTAAACATCTGCATAACAGCTTTGTTAGATCCCAGGAAACAGTGACTACCTAAGTTTGCTGGAACAAGCATTCTTTCAGATGCATATGATACCAAGGTTTACATATTTATTTCCACCTGAAAAATCAGTCATATCCGTAAAACTCCATGAAAGTCACTAGAACTGCACAGCCATGTAGGAGCATTTTTGAAATGCAAAGAATATTTTAAGAAAAGACTGAGTAGCAGACAGCAGTCAGACCAAATCATGGTACAATACTTTGTTCAGAAACAGACAAATGACAAATAATCAAAATTTATTTACATCTAATTTGATGATGCATCCTATTCTACCAAGTGGTAGTTTCTAAAACTCCAAAGTTACTCTAGAAAAAAAACCCTGTTCTTTCTTAATTCTTGAACAGGCAACACTGCTCTTCGCTGTCCCAGATGGAGCACTAAGACATGCAACATGGTGTTGGACTGCCTTGACAAGTACTTCTAAACTTGAACAGTGTGTCTAAAAACACTAAGCTCTCCTAAAACCTGGGTGAAGAATATGTCATCTCTGTCCCAGGAAATCCTAGCTTGCAAACCAGCTTTGCTTGCAAAATATTTGTGGTATGTTACCCAACTTGCACACATTGGAATACTTTTAACCAGAGCTGCTCCAAAGTACATTAGTGTGGTAATTCTCAATGAATGGCTTGTAGTTGCATCTGTTGCGTTATTTATGATGAAGATTTTTTTCCAGCAACATTTACTGTTCTTTTACTAATGCGCTAGGTGTGCATCTCATTTCTAGTCTTCAGAGTAAATCTTTATATCTAAGAAATAATTTTCTCTTACCTCTCTAGACCAGAGACATTGAGTTTTCCTCAAATAGTATTGTTATTTATTTTACGCATTCCTTTGTTTCTTTTGCTATTTTATTATGGCAGTACCTCTAGGTACAATACATGGCAGCACCACCCTGGTATTATTGTTAAGGTAAAATTGTTAAGGTATCAGGTAAAAATATAGGGTCAGAGTTCCAAAGCCAAAGTGATTTTGATACAAAAAGGATAAAGAAAAAAGTAGGAAAAGTTATTTAAGCAATAAAGGTAAGCTTCACACACTGTACACACTTGCATCTATGGATTGCCAGAGATGACTATTCATGGTCACAAGGAAAGAGATGAAGGACAGTACACGAGGAAAAAATATGAAAGGACAAAGGGAATTAGGTGCTGGAAAATGGGAAGCAGAGTGGACATAGTGTATGAGATTGAGCAGCTGCAATCTGGGAAGAAGAAAAATCCAACAGCAAGGTCGGTGGCACAAATATAAAAAAAATGCAGAGTTTTTTCATGCCGAGAGGTACTGAACCATGGAGCAGTAATGCAATGCTATATATGCAATTCAAATGGAAGGATCTTTCCAGTAACATGAACTGACAAAATGTGTGAGGAATGACTGGAAAGGAGAAACATGTCTGTTTATTTTCCTCATTGTAGTCTCCATACTGATGACATCCCTTAGCTCTCTCAGTGGAAGCACAACCATGCAGCTGATGTTTAGTGTCCTGGATTCTCATGGTTTGTCTGCATGTCGATAAGATGTTCCTGCATTTCTTGCAGTTCTGCTTTTAAAACATTGTGCTGTTCATGTTTCATCCAGGAAATATTTTTATAAATCTCTCACATACTTTCAGCAAATGCTTGTGTATGTTGGCTGGCTTCCTGGAATAGTTTTATATATATTTCTTCTGAAGGGCATCTCCTTACAACAAAAATGTGCCTTATAACAATGAAACTTCAATCTCCAGTCTTACCTTCCTAAAGTATCAAATATTGATCTCACATTATTGATGGGTAAATCCCAAAATGGCAATTCCAGAAGGCCCAGCTCACTGTAGAATTATTTAAGAGATAGTTAATGAAGCATTGGTTGCTAAGATCTGCCACCTTACTTTCCGACTAAAATATGTGTTTCAAATTTGTTCTTCCTGGTTAGACACAACTGAACTACAGTTATTGCATGACAAGAACCTGGAAACCTTCCAGCTTTCACTCATCATTGGAAGACTAATTATATTGTATTAAAAGACATTTAAGTAATGCAAAATAGGCCCCTATAAAGTCTGTCATCATTATCAGAGTTAGTATTTCATATTAAGTGTTTAACCTCATTCCATTGTTCATCAAAATCAAACACACAAAGAAAATCTCCCACTGTCGCATGATTCGTTTCCTCTCAAATGAACCCATTGAAATGCCAACATGCAGGTTAGTTCAGCAAACATCCCTTCTGGCGACAGCCAGCCTCCCCCTGATATCTCTGCTTTTACTCATCAAATGCTTTGTTCATTCCCAGCTCTTTGGACACAGTTATTTGAATCACACCAAGCTGGTTGCCAGTGGGTGGGCAACCTGTTCACCTTCTCTAAGATGCCTGCCAGGCTCACTCCAGGAGAGCTTATAGAGCAGCCCCTGCCAGAGGGTCTGCAGTATCAGCCACTGGAGGCTTCTGGGCCTGAAACATGGAGTAAGAGAAATCTCCTGCAGGCAAATGATAGGTTGTCCACGAAGAATTCTGTAGGTGGAAGGCAGCTGAATCATGGTCTGTGCTGTGATTATGACTGCTTTCACAGCTGCCTGTAAATAGGACTTGAAATATAACCTAAAGGGCCCTAAATGATTCTGATGCAAATGCATACAAGTAGACAATCAGAATAATATTACACCTCTCTGCAGCCAGTACTTTGGAGCACTTTCAAAATGATCAGACTTACTGCTATGTACTGTCTAGCTCATACTTCCATTTCCTGCTTTATTGAGAAGCATCTGGGAAAGTGGCCAGGAACAAGTAGGTTTCTCCAAAAGAGATATTCAAGGAGTTCTTGCCTTCTACCAGCTTCCTCCAGGGCTCCTGAGATGTACGCAGGAAGACGGCTGAAGGTTGCATACCTTGCTGCAGTCCTCTCCCACGTAACACCTTTCCTGAAGGCTCCTCAGCCGCTCTCAGAATCTGCCCAAATGTGCATTCATCACACTCCTGGGTTGGGTGCAATGACCCCAGGCAAGATCTGTAGGAGTCCTGAAACTAATAGATTCAGCAGAGGTCTTTTAAAATCCAAATTACAGGAAAATAAAGGGCTGAAACTGAGAAGTCTCAAGTTCAGGAAGAAAGCATGGAGCTGTCGAGGTTTCAGCCTCTCCTCCAAACCTTTTCAATGGTAGCCCAGTTCATGAGGAAGTTGTGTTTCAGCAGACCACCGCATTGCTCTTGCTCAATTTCCCCAGTGTCAGTGAGTGTGGGTGTTACATGCACAGCCTAGCCATAATTAGGAGCGCCCTCCCAGACTTCAGCTCTCCTGGTCACACCGTCTATGGGGCATCACTTTTCCAAGAAACTCAGGTAAAAGTTAACTTGCAATGAAGTCTGCAACCACTGATCAGTCCCCCAGCTGAGATGTTACATTTATATTTCGTAGGCACAAATTCCAGGTCTGTTGCATCTACCCAGATGAAGCTCAAAGCTTCCTCTGAATATGGTCAGGCCTTAAGAAGTATCATAGTTGTAGGTGCTTGTTACAGAGCTAAAACACCTCAATCAATTTTTTTTTCCAGTGCTGAGGCTGTGCTTTCAGAGTTAGTCATCTGCCTAATACAAGGAAAAAATAGCTTAGTCGGGATCCACTGGTGCACTTGAGCCCATTGAAGGCTTTGGAAACAATAGTCCAGGTCTCTACTGGAAGTAGAACAGGATGAATGTCACAGCTGTGGCTGCACCACTACTCATATATTCTCAACATCTTCTTCAGATACAAGTTAATAGAGTTCATAGAATCATAGAAATGGTGGGAATAGACCTTAAACATCCTCTAGTTCCAACTCCTTTTCCATAGGCAGGGACAACTTCCACTAGACCAGGTTGCTCAAAGTCCTGTCCAACCTGGCCTTGAACACTTGCAGGGATGAGGCAGCCACAACTTCTCTGGGTAAACTATTCCAGTGTCTCACTACTCTCACAGGGAAGAATTTCTTCCTAGTAACTAATGTAAATTTACCCTCTTTCGGTTTAATGCCTTTATCCCTTGTCCTATCATTACATGTCCCTGTGAAAAGTCCCTCTCCAGCTCTCTTGTAGACCCCCTTAGGTACTGGGAGGCCGCAGTAAGATCTCCCTGGAGTCTTCTCTTCTCCAGACTGAACAGCCTCATCTCTCTCAGGCTGTCTTCATCAGAGAGATGCTTCAGCCCTTGGATCATCTTTGTGACCATCCTCTGGACTTGCTCCAATAGGTCAATATCCTTCCTGTGCTGGAGACCCCAGAGCTGGATTCAGGATTCCAGATGGGTCTCACCAGAGTGGAATAGAGAGGGAGAATCCCCTCCCTCGACCTGTTGTCCACACTGCTTTTGTTAAGCCCAGGATACAACCGGCTTTCTGTGCTGCAAGTGCACATTGCTGGGTCATGTTGAGCTTCTTGTTCATCAACACCTCCAAGCCCTTCTCCTCAGATCTTCTCTCGATCCATTCTTTGCCCAGCCTGTACTTGTGCTTGGGATTACCCTGACCTAGTTGCAGGACCTCTCACTTGGCCTTGTTGAACTTCATTAAGTTCATAACGGGTCTCCTTCAATCCTGCGAAGGTCCCTCTGGATGTCAGCCCTTCCCTCCAGCAAGTTGACCACACCACCCAGCTTGGTTGTCAGCAACCTTGCTGAGGTGCAGTCGATGTCCCTGTCCATGTCACGGACAAAGATGTGACACAGCGCTGGTCCCAGCACTGACCCCTGAGGAACACCAGTCATCACTGGTTCCCACTTGGATATCGAGTCGTTGACCACAACTCTCTGAATGTGACCATCCAGCCAATTCCTTATCCACTGAGTGGTCTGTCCATCAAATCCATTTATTTCCAGTTTAGGGACAAGGAGATGTGTGGGAGGGTGTCAAATGCTTTGCAAAAGTCCAGGTAGATGCTGTCAATTGCTCTTCAAGAAGTGGTCTTGGCTGTCACAAATTGCCTCCTTATTTTTCATGCACCTTAGCACAATTTCCAGGAGGATCTGCTTCATGATCTTGCAAGGCACAGAGGTGAGATTGGCCTGTAGATCCCCAGGTCTTCATTTTTTCCCTTTTTAAAAATGGGGATTAGGTTTACCCTTTTCCAGTCAATGGGAACTTCATGGGACTGCCATGACTTTTCAAATATGATGGATAGTGGTTTAGCAACTTCATCTCCCAGTTCTCTAAGAACCTGTGAATGCATCTCATCAGGTTTCATGGACTTGTGCAACTTCAGGTTCCTTATGTGGTCTCAAACCTCATCTTCTCCTACAGTGGGTGGTTCTTAATTCTCCCAGTCCTTGCCTTTGCCCTCTGCAATGTGGGTTTTGTGGATAGAGCAGTTGCTGGTGAAGACTGAAGCAAAATAGTCATCAAGTTCCTCAGCCCAAGTAAGCAAGTCTCCTATTTCCTTCTGTAGAGGGCCCACAATTTCCCTAGTCTTCCTTTCATCACCAATATACCTATAGAAACTGTTCATGTCACTCTTAATGTCCCTGGCCATATTTAATTCTATCAGGGCTTGAACTTTTCTAACCTGATACCTGGATGCTTAGACAATTTCTCTGTATTCCTCATATATAATCTGTCCCTGCCTCCATCCTCTGTAGGCTTCCTTTTTGTGTTTGAGTTTGTCCAGGAGCTCCTTGTTCATGCATGGGGGCCTCCTGGCATTTTTGACTTACCTCCTCTTTGGTGGGATGCATTACTTCTGAGCTTGGAGGTCATGCTTGAATATTAACTTTCTCTCTTGGGTCCCTCTTCCCTCCAGGGCTTTATCCCATGGTACTCTTCCAAGCAGATGCCTGAAAAGCCCAAAGTCTGCTCTCCTGAAGTTCAGGGCAGTGAGCTTGCTGTGCACACTCCTCTCTGCCCTAAGGATCTTGCATTCCATAATCACATGGTCACTGCAGCTGAGGCTGCCCTTGAGCACCACATTCCTCACCAGCCCCTCCTCATTGGCGAGAACAAGGTCCAGAACAGCACCGCTCCTGTTGACTTTTCTATCACTTGGAGAAAGAAGTTATCATCAACACATTCCAGGAAAGCTCATACTAGAAATCTAGGGTTACTTACAGCAATGTCTAGCAATGCCGCCAGGGAAGGACACACATGTGGATCTCACTAGTGGGAGGAGGTGGATTTCCTGCAAGCCTAATCAAAGAAAGAGAAATCACATGATGTGATACCTATTACACTTGTGTGCTGTGAAACAAGAAAACACATATGCTTTGTACTCAGCTCAGAGAATGATGTGTGTGAGCAGAAACAACTGTGCTGCAGCCCCTCGGTGTCTGCTCACCGGGACCCTGTTCAACACAAGCTGATAACAAGATAATAGGTATTTCCTGCTTAATAATTACATGAATAAAAAGCAGAGCAGCACATGTCAGACATCAGCAAAATGTGGCCAGCTCCCAGCTGGGGAAATACAACCTAGCAACAGATCATAAACCAAACACAAGAACAGAAGCACTGGTGACCAAAGACAGAAGTCTTTGTAAGTAATGAAGACATTTTGTATAGTTGTGAGACAGACAACCTTCAGGATGGCAAGTAACCCTTCTGCAGCTATCACACCAGCTGCCTGAAAACCAAGAACAAGAGAAGACACTTTTCTCTTTTTTCAGGGAGAAGGACTATTTTGAGATACCCCAAGTTCAATTGACTACAGATAGGAGAAAACAGCTGCACCAAGAAAAACAAACAGCTTCCTCTCAGCGCCAAACCAACTGGCCCAGAACATGCCATAATAGCATCTCTGTTCTATCATCATGATTTATTTTTTGTATTTTCACTACATCAAAGAAGTGATTTAAGAGGTAACACTTGCTGGAGTGATTGCTGCCAGAAAGTCCATTGAGTGTTCTCCCTTGGACTAACTGAAGTTGCAGCAGAGCCTGAAGCAGTGCTTAGAGAGGTATGAGTTGTCTCCTCTATGGCTGTTCAGTGAAAAAGTTAGGGATGTTAAATGTCATTAACTTGTCACAGCTTAAATTCTTCAAAATGGCAGAGGGGAGATCACAGGTAGGAATGGGGGAAAAATCACTGCTTTGATACTGTCATGTAGGAAGATGGGAAAGCTCCTTTCTGGATCTGTAAAAAGCTTCAGCTGAAAAAGTTTGAACATTTTATTTCAAGAGACTAAAAGTAAATATTTTGATACTTCATTTTGAAATGACAGATATCCTTTTGATAAAAATGTATATCTCGCAGAAAAGAAAAACATACAAGGCATATTAGTAGGAAATCAAAGCCGTATTAAAAAATGTTTCACTTTCCTTCCGGAAAAAAATTACTACACATCTTTTAGTTGACATGCCTTAAGTTATACTGGCTAGTATTTTTGTTAGTGAAGAAAAGAACAAGTCCTGAACATTTTTAAAGTTAAGCTCAGTTGGAAAAGTTATTTCAACTATTTTCTTTCAATTTAGCTTCAAGTCCATTGCTTGCCATGTTTTAATGGAGACAACTCAGTGTAATGATATCTCACCCAAGGTAGGCCCACTTGGAAGAAAAATGCCATTTTTACCCCTTTTTTTTTTCCTTCCACCAGACCATTGAACCGAAATAAATCCCTGAGGAGACCTTACATCCTTCCAAATGCAGCCCAAGAGTGACATTACCCAGTTTGGGCAGTAAATATCATCACCCCATACCTCTTGTCATCCCAGGTGGTGCCGGTGCTGAGCTGGGTGGCCGCATGCAGAGGATCTGTAAGCAAACAGGGGGGCAGGTGTAGATGGGGTCAGCCTCCAGCTTTATTTCTAGGAGCAGACAGGTTGCAGTGAGGGGAGCAGAAGCAGAAGGGCACAATGGACAGTGAGACCATGGTGCCACCTTAAAATGCCAGGGCTGTGCCATCCATCCTGTGTTAGGGCTCCTGGGCAGGACTGTGTTTGGTAAATGAACTTGACTGACCACCACTGTCTTTCCTCCCCCCTCAACAGGTAAAATTGCAATGTTTAAAAGGACAATATAGAAGAAAGTAAGGAAAATTGCAAAACAATCAACAAAAACCAATAAAAACCCAGCTGACATTCTTTGCTCAGCCAGAATGATCCCCAACCACCAGTTTTTCCTGCTCTGCATTCACATGTCCAGCTCCTATTTTGATGTCTGGTCAGAAACAAAGCCAGTAGGGAGGTCCCCAGTGGGATGGTACAAGGACACCACTGAAGTTACCAAAATGAGACTTTGGAGACAGAACCTGTTATTGGCTCACTCGTAAGCTTGTGAGTGGCTACAGGCAATTTCCCAAGTCTTGTTTCATTAAAGTCATTCCCCAGGAGCTGAACTTAATTACTTCAGTGGGATTCACTTATGTTCTTAAGTATTTTCCCAAATCAGGACCTTAATTGCTCTGTGCCTTTGCTGCCCATCTGCAAGATAGGTTTAACGTTTGCTTTCTCTCGCTCCCCGACTATTTAGATTCCCGTTCTCCCAGTTGAAGCCTGTCTCTGTCTGCTAAGCACTTTGTCTGATAAGGCTGAGGTTTCACACAAGCTATTTTTGGGCCTTGTCACATTTCACACTTAGAGATGCCACGCTCCAAAACCTGGTGGCCTTTGTGTGGTTTTTGTGTCCGTAACAGTGACAAAATAAGTTGCTTGTTGATTTGGGAGCAAAGCAGCAAGTGGGTTTTTTTTTACTTTAACACCATCGCAAATAGAATAATTACATGGCACTTTGAGACAATTTGCTAAAGATGCTCACACATTTCAAGAGAGTAAAATTACTTTATCCAAAGCAATTACAAAATAGCTAATTAGTGAAACTGTGAGCTCTTGCAAATGTGCTTTGTGGAGATGTTGCTTTTAATGTCAGACAAGAAGCCTCCAGTTTTATGAGTTATTTTCAGGTAATGAAGAAACTCTTGCAATGCAATAAACACATTCTTTTCATCCGGGATTTTCTTAGCCAAGATGTGCATAGATTCCCAAATTAATAAGTCAGTGTTCTTGCCACATGCCTTCCCTACATCCTCATTGAACCATTGCAACTTTGTCAGGTGAGCTGCAAGATAATCACTGGAACAGCTGGGCAGCAGCTTCTTGATAGGGAGGACAGCCAGGACTTGGCACAAAACATACGAGCGACACCTCCCAGGTGAACATGCTCACTGCTGCATTCTCCCCAGAGGAACTTTGTTGTGCACTCAGGACCAGTGGCCGTAGAAAACAGCTTTGAAAGAGTTTTATAATTCTGCTATAAGGATTAATCACCAATTAATTCTTTCTGTTATCACCCTGCACGCTGACAAAAGACTTGTGGGTAAAAAGGGGTTATCTTGGCCCTGCTGCTTTGCCATGTAAAACAGTGGGATCTGTGAAAACAGAAGACACTGCATTTCAGTGATTCATGTTTAGATTCTACAAGATGTTAAAAAATGAACATGTGCAAAATGTCTTCTCAAAAATACTGCTTTAAAACTCTACAGGGAGAACAATCATGTGTGAAGAAAAATGCAATTTCTGAGTTGTTGGAGTTTTGTTTTCAGATAAAATATATCTATTATGTATGAAGTAATTGTTGCAGGCTATAAAATTATTGTTAAACATAAGTGATAGACAGGAATGATATAGCTTTACAGAATTAATAAAATACAAACTGGAGGCAAAGTGAGTCCCTAGGTTTTTTTCTCTTTTTTTGAGAGCTGTTAAAGTAATTGCTGGCAGAACATTACACCTCAGTGTAAATCTAGGGACATTTTGCAATAAATAACTTTTATAAAAAATTCCAGACTATGAATTTAGCATAGAATTTTAAACCATCTGTGCACTGTCACTCTAACACTGAGATCTCACTTATTTGTGTATTTTACCCATATGATCTGATGTAAGTGGGAATAGGAAGGAAACACTAAAGAATCCATTAAAATCAGAGATAACACAGATAAGCATTTTACTCCTTGTGGGTATAAAATTTCTTTCATTTTAAAAGCACATCCACATTTAGGGTCCTCTTCATTTGTGTCATAAAAGTTAGGATTTATGTTCATAAAGCTAAAATAGTGTAGATATTTTGCACATTAAACTTCACAAAGTGGAAAAATGGACAATTCTATTCTTTCTGCCCATATTATTAGGGAAGGAACTATGGAATATACAGGTGTGTTCTTTAATTATAACTTGTGTTTTACAAATTCACTTGTATTTTGGATTGATCTTTCTCTTATAAATGAATGAAACTGCAGCAAATTGATTTCAAAATCAAATGTCTTCTGTTGGCTGTTTCTTACTCTGTGCAGGTCTTACGGTGTTAATGCCATGACTGAAATACAAGAGCATTATGCAAATCTGATCTACAGACATATAGTAAACTCATGTTGTTAATAATTGACAATTCCAAATGTGACCTCCACATTTCTGAATATCTAAATTGTAAGTAGGTGGTATTCAGTATAGGAAAACAGAATGCGATGAACTAAAAAATCATGGATTGCTAAGTATCACATGTTAGCTCTTACCAATGACATCTTCCTTTGCTGGTTCATCCATTGCTCCAAGCAGTAAAATAATAATGTTGGCCTCCATTAAAACATTTGACTACCTTGGATACACTCTGGACTTGCTGACAGTTCGTATGTCTTAGGCCTGAAGGGAATGATTTTTGCCATCTCTCTGCTGTTTGCATAAAGAAGACCCCATTCCTTATTTTTAAGTGCATCAACAGCTTTTTTTTTTAGTGTTTGGCTAATCAATTTATTTAGGACTTCTCAGTCATGGTACATGAATAGCTACGTATCCCCATATACTCACTACAAATCTCTCTTTTAAAATATTTTTCAAGGAGCTGACCTTCACACCTGTCACAGTTAGAGCTGCATAATATAGCATAGCTCATCCCTATTGACAACCATAGCATGATTTCCAAGCAAGACAAGTTGCCTGGCAGAAATCAACAGCAAACTATGGTCTGGAGGATTTTCCTCCCCATTTTCTTAATGTCTTGCCAGCTTTATTAACAAGTTGTTGATAAGAAGTAATAAATCTACTCAAGTGCTGACAGGGACAATCCAGACAATTGTTTCTCTCCGATTGAGGTAGAACAGGTTTTCTTGGTTTGTTTATTTGTTGAACATAATCTAAAACTTATTCCCTTCTGTATGTGAGAAATTTACTATGTGTTGCCCTCTGGCAGATGTTTGAGACAGTGTCATCCCACACTAAAGCTGTATATTTAGAGATACAGCTGTATATTTAGAGATACAGCAGGGTCCAGACTTGGTAATCATCATTAATCTATGTGTCAGCCTGTGGTTTATGTGCCTGCTCCAGCATAATAGATACTCTCTCACCCAGATGGGAGACCCACTTAACCCTAGGACATCACTAAATTATACAGATGCTATACCTGCTAGGTCTTTCCCGTCAGACCTGGAAAAGATACAGCATGTGCAGGTTTTGCTAGGCCAGTATTCCTGCCAGCCTCTCCATTGCTAAGGTTGTATCTCTCCAATCCCTTTTCAGGTAGCCATATCTTGAGAAAGACAGCCACTAGCTGGAGGAAGCGTGTCCCTCTGCCTTAGCCCTAGCCAGCAGATGCACACCTTGCATGTTCCCTCTTCAACACCTCTATAAAACCTGGGACAGATAAAACTGTTCAGACTGAATGGTTTATATTCAGTACCTATGTTATTGCAATGGTGTAATATGATGCAAGTATAACTGTATATAACAAGTAAACTCAAAAATTACTCTAAGATTATGGATATTTCATGTACCTCAAAGGTAAGTAGAGTTGTTCTCTACCATTTCTAAAGGTGTGCATCCATTCTTGTGCTCTTGCATTCATTATAGTTTCTGTTTTGTAGGAAGTAAACTTGTTGCATCATGGCCTTATCTGACTTCATTGCCAAACTTGATCATCTTTTTTGCCTTTTGCTGCTCCATCCTATTGCCATTTCCCACCACTCACCAGAATGTGCAACCATGGGATGCAAACTGCGATGAAAATGGTATGAAAATATTTAAGAAATAGTCTCTAAATTGCAGATGCTTCTGACAATTAAACTACAGTGACAGCTGAACACCAAGGACAGACATAAAACCAGAGATGGCACTCTTTGACTTCTGCAGGAAAGAAGAAACATTTGCTGCTTTCCTTTCAGAGCATTAGAAAACATTCTCAAATATTTTGGAAAGAAAGGCTGTTATTTCTTGGAGAGTGATATTGCCTCCTTATTCTAGGAGATGACTGTGCTGGGGAAAATCTCATGGAAGGAGAGACTGCCTGATGGTGAGATACCATCCAGACGGTAACACCTCACTGCCAGTTTTTCAGACACTCTGAAATCTAAAAATGTGTTTTCTCCAAGTGCCCTGTTGGCTGATAACCTCTTCTCTGGTGCCACCAAAGTGTGGAAGTGTTTGAGATTTACCAGCAAAGCCCAGAGAGACTGAATTTCCTGCTTCTGCACACAAAGAAATTGCCTGAAGGTGTGACAGCATCGAGATGGGTGGCCACGTCAGCCCAATGCCTACTTGAGGTATACCCTATTCATCCTTGCTGTACTTGGAAATGCTGCTTACACTGGACTGGTCTTCCAGGATGGAAGACTGCTCCCTTCCCTGCTACATAATAGCATAGAGAAGTTTGCGTTGGAAAGGATCATCGAATCCAAACCCCTTCAATGAACAGGGACATCTTGAACTAGATCAGGTTGCTCAGAGCCCCATCCAGCCTGATCTTGAATGTTTGCAGGGATGGGGCAGCCACCACTTCTCTGGGCAACTTAATACCCTACATTTGAAGGCTTATAGCATTCCAAGGAGACATAACAGACACAAAGATTTATTGCATTGTAATAAAGGGATTAATACTAAATGGAACATTCATTAATATGCAGGTCCCCCACATCTCAGATAAGAGCTGTCGTCCCAGCTACAGATTCTTATGGGCTTTGACCCAAGATAGTTATAATGAATATATAATTAATCCATGTAAAATGAAAGAGGGACTAGAACCTGCATAGCTACAGACCAGCAGTTGGGAGGTGGCAAGGGGTAGTGGGAAAGATTGAAAGTAAAGGGAGATTCAAACTTGAGTTCTGCTAAAGAAAGAACAGAAATCTAAATTTTTGTAACAGGAGATGATGATAGAGAAAATCGTTTCTGTCCGTACTTTATAAGAAGGTCTTGGCAAGAGGTCTAACCCCTGGGACAGGTTGCACATCTGAAAACTGTGCTCTTGTGGAAGTCTGTACTCAGATATGTGACTGCACAGCCACTCCGTCCTCCACAGCACATCCCCCTAGAGTCTCTAAGGAAGATGTCTCCTCCCTGGTCGGCTTGCAAAAGTTTGTGCGTTCTATCTTTGATGCTAAATCCTCCTGTACACTGTAATAGCCTGTGGGTCTAACTTAGACTGTAGATAACACTACAAGCAGCATATTTAACATGAAAGTGCTGCCATAATTAAAATAATAAGGCTGAAATCTTTTTGAGGAGCTATCCTAAAACATAATTTTGCTCATGTTTTTTTCAATAAGAATGTCTACTTTTCCAATACCAAAGATTCACAGCTGCAACATCTAATTTGTTTTTTGAACTGGTGACCTTGACATAGTTTAATTTTCTAAATTAGCTCAGGGTGATGTCTGCAGCATGAATTCTTCCTTTTTTCTAACCATCCAAAGTACCATTGACCCAGTCCTACAAAACTGAGTAGTCAGCAGCAAAATTTAACCCCCATGCAAAGGACTAGCAAAGCATGCACAGTACTGCAAAATTTGTTATCAAAGACAGGTCATCTGTTCCTAAGCCAACATTTTTTCTCTATTTTCTTCCACTGCATTATTGTCTCTTTCTCCCTCCTCAGAATGTGATAAAGAAATCAAGAGAGTTAGAGCAGCTATCCTCTATAAGCTTATTTCTGCCTGGTGGATGCGGGGAAGGCTGTGGATGTTGTCTACTTGGACTTCAGCAAAGCCTTTGACACCCTCTCCCACAGCATCCTCCTGGAAAAGCTGGCAGCACATGGCTTAGACAGGTGCCCTCTTTGCTGGGTTAAGAACTGGCTGGATGGCCAGGCCCAGAGAGTGGTGGTGAACGGTGCTGCATCCAGCTGGCAGCCGGTCACCAGTGGGGTCTCCCAGGGATCAGTGCTGGGCCCAGTCCTGTTTAATATCTTCATTGATGATCTGGATGAGGGGATTGAGTCCTCCATCAGTAAGTTTGCAGATGACACCAAGCTGGGAGCATGTGTTGATCTGCTGGAGGGTAGAAGGGCTCTGCAAAGGGACCTGGACAGGCTGGATAGGTGGACCAAGTCCAACAACATGAAGTTTAACAAGTCCAAGTGCCAAGTCCTGCACTTTGGCCACAACAACCCTCTACAACGTTACAGGTTGGGGANCTTTGCTTTGGCCACAACAACCCTCTACAACGTTACAGGTTGGGGACAGAGTGGCTGGACAGCAGCCGGGCAGAAAGGGACCTGGGGGTACTGGTTGACAGCTGACCAGAGCCGACAGTGTTCCCNACCAAACATGAGCCAGCAGTGTTCCCAGGTGGCCAAGAAGGCCAATGGCATCCTGGCCTGGATCAGGAATAGTGTGGCCAGCAGAACTAGGGAAGTGATTCTTCCCCTGTACTCAGCACTGGTGAGGCCGCACCTCGAGTGCTGTGTCCAGTTCTGGGCCCCTCAGTTTAAGAAGGACATTGAGATGCTCAAATGCGTCCAGAGGAGGGCAACCAGGCTGGTGAAGGGCCTGGAACACAAGCCCTATAAAGAACGGCTGAGGGAGCTGGGCTTGTTTAGCCTGTTAAAAAAGGAGGCTCAGAGGAGGCCTTACAACTCTCCACAACTGCCTGAAAGGTGGTTGTAGCCAGGTGGGGTCAGTTTCTTCTCCCAGGCAACCACTGACAGAATGAGAGGACACAGTCTTTAGCTGCGCCAGGGGAAGTTTAGGTTGGACATCAGAAAAAAATTCTTCACTGAAAGAGTGATTGGGCACTGAAATCATCTGCCCAGGGAGGTGCTGGAGTCACCGTCCCTGGACGTGTTTAAAACCAGACTGGATGTGGCAGTCAGTGACATGATTTAGTTGATGAGGAGGTGGTAGGTCATAGGTTGGACTCAGTGATCTCAGAGGTCTTTTCCAGCCTAGTTAATTCAGTGATTCTGTGATTCCTTTCTAGTTTAAAGCAAGAACAACCCTGTTTTATTTTCTTTCTAGCTCATAATAGCAGCCTCAGGCTCCACTACTTTGTCACGCTGCTCTACAACTATCTAAATACTAAAAAACACAATTATTTTTTAGATTATTTTAGTGCTTGGTCTTTATTTTAATAAAGAGTATGGTTTGGCTCCTATTTTTTGCATAAGTCCACTCTTATGTATTCCAAATTTAGTTTTATTTGGTATATTTATTTTTGCAAACACCGCAGTGAAAGCAGCTCAGATATCAGAAACTGCATTCTGTTTCATCACCTTACAAATGCCAACAGTGCATATGGATGTTCCATAAGCTGCTATCACCAAAGCAATCGTCTGTAATGGTTGCCTTGTAAACACAAGTTGTGTGTATTTTCCTTTCTGAAGTCAGGTGAAGTTCTTTCATCTCAATTCAGATGTGATTTACTGTAAATAACTAATGTTGCTAAGACACTAATTCGAAAACAAGTCTCAACTACAACACTGTTAGTATTAAAAATCCTAAATAGATGTTCATAGTGTGTAGAACACACTTTAACATCCTTTGATAAGGCCAGATAACTTTTTTTTATTTCTGGGAAGTTGACTTGCCAGCACTGGCAGGTCAGAGGGCAAGAGGTCTGACATGTTCCATCCTGTACTTGTCACACACTCGAGGGATCCCTGCACACCAGTAGCTGTTTCTCCATATGCCTAGGAGAGCAGGCTGCTGAAATCCAGAAATGGGTGCAACTGAGAGGTCTTAGGGAGGATCTTTTCTTACGTGTAAAAATTGCTTTATCTTCAAAAGACATTAATCTCACTAGGGGATGATTTGCTGAAATAAGGTTGTTTAATATGAAGTATGGGAATTAGACACAAAATACTGTGCAAGAGTGTGTCTGTTGGAAGGAGAAACATGGCACTATAACTTCAAGTTGGGGGCATTATAGGTTACTTTTTGGTAAACAATCTAAAAACAATACTCCTTCATTTTAACTCTTCCTCCTTTTCCAATACGTATGCAACTTTGCCTGACCTGGGTAGGTAGCTGGTTCTCGAGACAATGAAGAATTAATTTATCACCAAGGATTTGAAAGGGAATTGAGGAAAAAAAGTGGTGAGAACCAAAGATTTCCTGAAATCAGGCTGTGGGCATTTTGAAACCTAACAATCCCCATAGGCCTCGATTCTTTTTGGAAGTTGTTGTTCATGCTTGACCTAAATTGCAGACACAACCTACTTCACGCTGTTACTTTCTTTACAGAGTATAGAATTTGAACTTCTAAAAGAAAACAGACATTCTTAAATTAACATTTGTATTAGTGTTGGGGCCAGGCAGATTATATGGATGCTGGCCAAGGGAGGGTGCAGCTGCAGCCAGGAGATGTGGGGAGACTCCATTCCCCTGTCGTGAGAACAAGCACATGGAAAAAGATATATGGAAGATGAAGGGTTCAAAGTGATGAGAAGGAAAAAAATTATAAGGTATAAAGGGGAGAAATGGGAGGGCCAGGCCATGTTGTCATCATTTTAATTACACTGTCTGTGGTAACAGTAAAATTAATTGGCAGTACATGCAATTCATGGAGTTTGGATTGGCTTATGCCTAGAGACAATGAAACAGAGGAAGAAAAAATTTATGCAGTTTTAGAATGCTCAGATATGACTACACAAAGTACCTGAAAATACATGAGAGACCAGAGACTTTCTCTGCTTTTTGCTGCAGCAACAAACTTAATTTACAGTGTTCAACTCAGCTGTGAAAAGATGGGAATTAAATGAACCCACATTGAATAACATTGGACAGACTACCTGAGAGACCTTCCTGAGCTTTGGCAAGCTTTGGTGAGCAGGTACTTGCAGCCTATTGCCCACAGTGGTAGAATGCCAACTACACTAAAGTCTGGTGTATCCTTTGGCAAGTGCTCCTCTACCATATGAAATGTTTGTAACAGGCTGTTTTTGAATGAACAAGATTTCATGACAGTAACAATCAGAATAAAGCTAATTACATCTGTTTGATGGTAGGAACTACTTTAAGATAATTTGCAACAAGATCCCTAGGGAAGTTTTCCCCTTTGAAGTGCTTCTTACTCCAGGGTTCCCTTTTGAAGTAGCTCCCCCTTTGGATTGCTTTTGAAGTGCTACTTTTTCTGTTCTTAGGTCTTTTTGGAGTTCTGCTTTGTTGCACCTTTCACATTGGAGTTTAACAGCTGAAGATCACTAAGTAGAAAGAGAGACTTTGATTTAGACCAGTTTCTCTCTCACACCATGCAGAAAGATCTGCCTGTATCTCCCCAGAAGTAGCCATATAGGGAGGATTAAGAAAGCTATTCATTCATCTTCTCACTGGCACCAGCTTCGTGAATAAACTGGCCACCATCCAAACCAAGGTGCAGAAATGTCTCCAGCTGTCTAAAATGCCTGTTTTGCATGATTGCAGAACAAATCTTTTTATCCTTTCCTTTTTCCCATCAGCTTAGATATCTGTTTTTCTCCTCTCCTTCCTTACAAGGTATAAGTCTCCACCTGTCTCCTGGAAAGCCCTTAATTCTAAGGAAGTTTGTAAAGCCATTAGCTGTGATGAACAATTTGGAAACAACACTTGACTCTGGCAGTTAGGTGTTCCCATCACTAGAAAAATATCAGCTCTCACACCTTCATCCTGACCTAAGTGTTTGGAAATGCTGTGAATGGAGATAAGGAAGCAAAGGTTTGAGGCTGCAGAATGTTTTTAGATCAGATAAGGCTGAGATAAGGATGGGGTCAGGAGAGCTTAGCAGAAACACATGAATCTACCAGCGACCAGAGAGGAGCATCTCTACCCCTTCAAAGTGCCCTATCACACCTCACTACATGCTATATAACATACTATGGGTACAAATGGAAAGAAGGGGAATTTAGGTTAAATAGTAGGAAGAAATTCTTTACTGTGAAGGTGGTTAGGCACTGGAACAGATTGCCCAGGGAGGTTGTGAATGCCCCAACCCTGGCAGTGTTCAAAGCCAGCTTGGATAAGGCTTTGAGCAACATGGTTTAATGGGAGGTATCCCTGCCCGGGGCAGCAGGGGTTGAGACTAGATGATCATTAAGGTCCATTCCAATACCTTAACACTTTATAATTCAATGATTCTGTGCTGTGGCAGTAGCTCACACTATTTATGTTATTCTGCAGTGCATATCCCACCAATTCTTATCCAAGCCTTCAGGTCCCAATGGTTTTGGTTTCCATAATTTGAAAACCCCTTTTGTCTCCAGGTGAGATGTCCCAGACACCACTCCTGGCTACCACTGAAACTGGCCTGGGGCTAGAAGCACTTGTCACTGGTGCTACCCCAAGGCCAGAGGAAGCAGCGCATTTTTGACATGGTCAGAGATATTTCTGAGGCAGGAGCTGAAGGCAGTTCCTCATGGTTGTGGTCCCTCCCTCGCTCATGTCTGTAAAGCAAGGGCAGGTAAGAAGGCATAGATGCTGTGGTGGGACAGATAGTGAATAGCTGTCCCCTAAGGCATTGCTTCCCTTCCTTTTCCCCCTACCCTGTACTGCAGCCTCCTGAGCCATGCCTCCCCCTGCTCTGCGTGGGCACCCGTGTGTGGTACTGAGCACCCAACCCTCCACCCACAGCCAGGGACTATTGTGAAGGACAGGGGGGCCAGTACAGAAGGACAAGGTTAACCACAGAATCGGACCAACACTGCTGGCATCAGGCACTTTGCAAGCTGAACAGAAAACCAGTGTGAAATAGCAGTGTGTTTGTTAAAGAAAGCTACAACTGCTCTTTTAACCAGGCGGTGAACTGACCACCTGTCAAAACGGCAAATGTTTTGGGGATTCGCTAATGGCACTTTCCCCAGGTAATGCAGAGGATTTGAAATTAGGCTCAGAAGTCTAGATTGTAGGTGTAAGAACAGGAAAAGCTGGCAAACGTTAATTTAAGAACACAGTGCTGTCCAAACCAGACTTTTACAACATAGAAAATGTTTTCATTTTAACAGGGTCATAATTGGAGCAGAAACAAATGTGCCCCACAAGCAAAGCAGTCCAAAATAAGTGAGAGTGGGAATTTTTTTTGGCTCTGCAGAAAGTCAGGTTAAATTAAATCAGCATAGATGAAAATACTGAAACAAATGGTGAAGAGGAAGATTAAGTATTATTTAGACTGACATGAGACCAGTGGAAATTCCGCTGAAATACTGTCATTCTCATTATCATACTAATAAAATACTATTCATGAAAATGCCAGGGTCTTTGAAACACAGAAGGGTGCTGACAACACCACGCTGTGCCTTGGTGGAGGCAGCCTTCCCTTTTTTTACTTTGCTGGTATCTTCCATAACTCAGAATTGAGAATTTTCTAATTCATCTTGCCAGCAATCATAATTAATATCAGTATAAAACTGTAAATAAGTTGTTATCTTTCTACAGCCATATTGACTATTAGGTATATCTGTGGTTATGGCATAGAAAGTTTAGTCATTAAGACTCATGTGTTTAAACTGAAGCTTTAGTTTCATGTTGTTTTTCCCAATACTAGTGCTAGTATGAGAAGAATATTTCCTCCCTGTCAGTGCTCCTGTCCCTGTCTTTATGCACTCTCGCTAGTTTGAATGAAATGATTGCAGGTTCACAACAAAGTCAGTGAAGTGATCTGGTGTTTTCAGGTTGGGAGGAGTCTGAAAAACTTATCACTCTGGCACTGTCATCAGAGAAAACTTCCTATGAACCCATAACCTCAGAGATTATTCAACACTCTCCATCGCCGTTTGTCAAGCAGGAATACATGTGTGTATTATGAATGAATTATCTATTGTCAGGGAAATTATAACACTTTCTGGGCCACCCAGGGTGAGATAGAGTTTCAAAAGCATTTTTGCATATCAAAAGCTAACATTGTATCAAGCAGCTTTTCACTAGCAAGAAGATCATAAATTGCTAGCCTAATTAAACCAATTATCGAGTCTTTGGGCTACAGGAAATTCCCAGTGTGGCATTTACACTCTGTTGAATTCTCAGAGAAAGCATGGATTCACAGAGCTTTGCCCTGAGTACAGGTGCTTGGCATTAGAGGGATGAGGCTGTTTGGGAGCAGGGTTGTATGTGCCTCTGGGCTGGCGCCCAGCTTGCTGTGCACAGGAAGGCAGGGTTTGCCACCCTCCATCCTGTGTCCACCACCATCTCCTCCCCACTCCCTTCCGCAGCTCTGGTATCCGCCGGACATCCTCCCAAGCCAAATGACCTCGCTGAAACTTCAGACAACTGTTTACTCCCTTTCCTCCTTCTGGGATTACTTTTCTGTGGTTTTAGTGAGTTAAATCAGCTCATGAAAGGCTTCAGCAAGGTCCAGAGCTGGTGCAAGAGATGCACAGATGAGTGACCAGGGGCAGGCATAGGAACGGGGTATGTGAGGTCAGAGCAGGATATGCTCCTTGACTCTGCACCTGCTTTCCAGATCCAGAAGATTTTTAAAAACAATTTCTAGCATAGCAGAACAAAACTTGTTTTATTTTTTTGCCTCAACAGGATAACCTGTGAAATGCTGAGATGTCACTTTGCACCAAAAGCAATGTGCAAAGAGGAGTTCCCTTGGGAGTGTAAGCCTTATGTACTCAGGAATTTTCCTGCCACTGAGCTGACAGGACCTCCTCAGAGGTCTCTAACACTGACAGCCAAGTTGTGGGCAGCAGACTGTCACTGGTAATGCCTAGGCAAACTCAGTAGCATGAAATCAGATGATAGGGATAAGTAGCAACCCTGAGCATAAGGATCTATCTACCTGCTTGTGGCACCTAATCAGCTGACAAATTGCTCAAAATGCTGATTTTGGCCTTCTTACATGCTGTCCTTGGTGTTACTGATAACAAGTGATGCTGGAGCAGTAACAGCAAAAGGAAGAATGACCGAAAGTCTTTCTGACTCACTGGGTGGGACTCACCCCATATCTTTATTTGAGCCCATCTGGGGCTAAGCACCCAGTCTGCCCAATTTCCTTGGCTCCCCCAGTCACTGGGTGCTGCAGGGCCATGAGGTCTTGCACTAGCTGCTGAAGCCTTGGGAGGTAGGTCAGACTAGAGATCTGCCAGAGGTGCCAAAGAGAAGATGTATTTCCAGCTGATACTCACATACATCCCATTCTTCATCTTCAGAACACCTACACTGCAACACAAGGCAGAACAAAATATGGTTTCTTCCTTTAACAATCACTGACACAGAAACTGAAACAAGTTGCAGTCATCCCTTGGATTAAGCACTAGTTAGAAAGTTTCAAAGCAAAACAAAAAGATCCTGGATCTTTTCCTGATGATGAAATTATTTGAATTTATGATTTGAGTTATTTCACAAAACGGTTCAAAATGTATTTGTTATTTGTCTCAAGGTATTGTTATTCAGTCAGGGCTGACACTGACCCTGGGACACATCACTCACCCTGGCCATGAAAAGCTGCAGAACAAACAGTACTGCTCATACAGCATATCCACTGGGCTCTGGCCAAGTAGTGACTGTGATAAGGGAGGTGACTGAGTGGGAAAATTAGTTTGATTAACTTTATCAGCAGGAAGGTGAGAAGTGGAAAATCCCTAAGCAGGAGAACAAAGGGGCAGAGAGAGGTGATGGAGCAGTGGCTTGAAGAGCAAGGAGGTTTTAGGGAGAAAAAGGAGGAACAAAGGCAAATGCCTTCATGGAGGGGGATTTTCTCCCTTCTGCCATCACCCAAAGAAACAGAGAACTAGCTGGAGGGGAGAAGACTCCAGGGGGAGGGCAGGAGGAGATTTTCTGTGTGTTTCAGGGAAAAATTCATGTGAAGACTGGGGAGGAGGAGCAAGTAAAGCAAGATGAGGGTTACTGGCCTTAGCTGGTTTTCAACCACAACATCTCTGGATTTTCCCAGAGATGACCACTTTCACTCTCTACCCTGAAACTTTGTCAGGACAAAGAAAGAGCTTTTTGGCCTATTAAACATGTCTGGCCATGTAAAGAGAAGGACAAAGATATATAATGATAATGGAGTTGCCAGTGTCTGTAAGTCCCAGACTGACCGGGCAGATTGACTACATAACACATAAAACATTACATCGGAGTATCCCAGACAGACTGAACTTCACAAATAGACTCTATATGGTTGCCCTGCACATGGACTCACCACCAGCACTACTCACGCTCCAGAGTGTAGAGGTATCATGTGTATTGTGTCGGCAGATGTTTGGAGGCTATTCCAAAGGATGCTCCAGAAAGGTGCAGAATTCCAGGTGTTGAGATCCGTTTCTCCTGTGCAGTCTGTGTTCAAGTAGAATTGTGCCAGAGTCCTTCAGAGAGCCTGGGTGCAATCTCTTATTTCAAATTGCTTCAAATATCATATTTCTTTACATATCAAATCACAAGCTAAACTTTAAATTAAAACTCTAATATTATTTTTTTGGCAATGAGTGTTTGCCTGTCAAGAGTGCTGTGATGGGACTTAGGATGAACAGAGGATTGTGGCCCATTTTTATGAGAAGTAAGAGCACAAAGTCTGTGCCCAAGAAGTGTAAGTCAGAGGCTAAGAAAAACCAAAATAAATAGTGCCCCAGTGCACCTGCAAGCATGAAAGAACATAGCTCAAATATTCTCTCAGCAGAGAGCATCCTGAGAGATAATTAGGAAGGGAAATTGTGTTACAGCTTAGCTAATTGCTTTTCATCAAGAAATATTAAATATCTCTTCCTACATATGTGGAGACTGAGGCAAAGAACAGGGAACAAACTCCTCCAAGGTGACCCACTAAGTGAAGTGACAGAGATAAGAATAGACTCTACCTTCCAAATTCTCACAGAGTGACCTGCAAAAATCCATCACTTGTGCAGTCACCTTAGCAAGGCTGAGGACACATCAAGGTCACTGTGGGGAACTAAAGGTGACTTGAAAGATAGTACTGTGACTATTGAGGCACGAGGCTCATGAATTTTTTCAGATATTGCCATGAAAAAGGAGATTTCAGGATAATCATGGTTCAGATAAGAGCAGACTGTAGTGCACCAGCATAAGAAATGAATAGAAGGATATGGAACAAATACACTAGAGAGCATGAACCTCTGTTCCAATGACTTAACCTGCTACAGGGAAAAACGTGGCACCATCCAAGGCAAACTGCTGCTCTGATGGATGTGCTGTCTCAAAAACACCCTTCCCAGGCAGATGCCTCTTCTGAGGAGGATACTGGTATGTGGTCAGTGATGCTGCTAGGTTTTTTTCAGCCAGTTGCCAGGAAAATATTCTTGTCTTTCATCCTATACAAATGACCACAGCATTGCCATTACTTCATTTCAGTACTTTTGAAAAGACGTTTCACCCCTGAGTAGTTCTTAACTGGTCATGCATATACCTCACATCCCTTTCAGCTTGCATGTTGTTCTCCAAACAGAGCTTTTTTTGGCATAGTTCTGGTTATACAGAATAATAAGATTTGTGCTCTGCCACTGCTGAGAATGAATCCTGGCTTTGGGGACAGTGAGTGCCAGATAATTGGCACAGTAAAAGCAAGAATACATTCAGGACTAGGACGAAAACTAGCAACAAACAGCAAGCAGCTAGCCAGAGAAATACGGATGGACACAGTTCAGTTTACATATATCTCTGTGGCTCCTGAACTGCGTGAAGCCATCAAAAGTACACAGAGTTGCTCTCTGGTTTTGACAAAGTGAATGTTAGACTTAGAGGAATGTAAAAGCATCAAAGGAGTGTAAAGGAAAGTCCCAGGCTAAGGCTAGACCTTAAAGAGAACAAGGACAGCAGAATGACAGAGACAAATCAGAAAGTCGCAGGAGAAGGGGATGAGGTTTGAAGTCTCATACCGCTCATCCAATGCAGTGTGCACTGATCTGTAGCCCCAATCACTTTTTGTAAACAGATTGCTCAGAGAGATTGTGAACACTTACTGCAGTGAGGGAGTGAGATCATTTATTCCTGCAATGTCATTGCAAGACACCACAAGGATAGCGTTCCTGCAACCCAGCCTCTTTGCAATACCATTCTGCTATCAAGCATCATAAATCTTTTTGATGAAGGGCAAGATATTAAATGTGTGGAGCTTAGCTGGAAATGCACTAAAAATGTATGGGCGGTGTTCACTGCTTCCTGAGCTCTTTCCTGAGATGCCTGCATAACCTTTCCTGGTGTCAGCTTTCGTGCAACCTTATGGTATCTTAGCAGTAAAATAAAATATTGCAGAGTGACTTCATTCATTGCCCTTAACCTCTGGGAGTCTGAAGTGAATTTCTCTCAAGTCTTTAAAGACGGTGTTTGTGGTGGATGGATGGAGAACAGGTGTGCTAAACTCACCCTGTTCTCCTTTATGTGCTTTATCCTAGAGCTGAAAGTGTTCAGCTTGGAGCTGTATGTCAACATCTCAAACCACGAAAATCTGACAGTTTGGGAATCACACACGCTCCCAGAATAATCGGTTAGCTATGGTGATTATGTGTGTGCTGTGGTTGGGAAAGGGACTTACACGGACAGACTTTGGGAAGCACAGATGATCTTCTAGGAATTACTCAAATGCACAGCATTTTGTTTCGGGTAGCAGAGCTACTGCTGAAGAAGGAAGTCATTTTAATGAAGGAATTGTCTTCTGAGACTGATCAAATAGTAAGTCCAGGGCCTTGGCCAATGCCTCACTTGAATTACTCTGGTTGTGTCCAAGTGAGTACACAGTTGGGAATGAAGTCTTACCAAGACGGATGGCAAAAAATTGTTTTAAAATGGTTCCCTCAACCTCTTTCAGTTATCTTCATTCTTGTGCAAAACCAAATGTATAATCATAAAGCACTGGCACTTTCCATATTAACCCGTTTGGCTTCACACTGGGCTGAAATAGATACAACTGTAAAGAGTTTTCAGAGGAAATTTCTGCCCCATGGCTACTATTGGCTGATCTTTAGCACACCTTGCTGTCCACACTGCACATGGGGAGTTCTCCTGGACAGGCTGGCATTTTGCTGATGCTTGGCTCCTGCTTGCTTAAGCAGGCACCATGAAAGCAAGTGGCAGAGTTGGAGTTCAGAGGCTGAGGAGTTTGTTTGGCTTCAAATCAGCAGCTAAGCTGGGGCTTAACCCACAGTGTGGCCATCCCTTTGGCTGCCAGTGCTCTATGGATGTGTGTCATTTACAAGGGTTTCTGTGAGAGTGAGTTAGGCTCTTGCAAATGGAAATGGAAATAAATAATTTTAAGTACATTTTGGCCAAATGCAAAATAACACAACAGAACCCAGACAACCCTGCTTAGAGATCATCTGGTTGATTGTTTTCATTCCTACCAATTAAAGGAGATGCAATGGGTCCTTTAGAGAATTCTTTCCTTAATGTAGCTTTAAAATTATGTTACCTGAGTTAAAAGAGGTCCACATCTTCACAGTGGTTCAGCTCTTGCCTGACTGACAGTGAACAGTCTGTGTGGTTTTGAAGGGGTGGGAAAATATGGATGACTAAGCCTCCAAGATCGGCTCAGTCTTCAGTATAGACCAGAGAAATCTGTTCTGATCCTGTTCTGATCACCAGGGCATAAAGGTCACACACATTTGTCATCTTGAAATTGAACGGACTGTGGGGATGCATTGTATTTGAGGAGAGGCAGAAAGCCATCACCCTTGTGGTATTTAGAGCCCTCTAGATAAATTTACAGGTCTAGATAAATAATTTAGCTTTCTAGATAAAATAATCTAGAGATTTATCCAGAGTAAAACCATCTGTTCATGTCTGATAAGGTCACATATACTTGCCTTATCAGTTTGGACAATATATTTGGTTTGAAGAGGAACACAAAAAATTTCATTTAGAACCAGCACACTTAATGTAAGAATTAATTACTTACTTGAAATTTTTAAATGGGAGCACTTGTATTGAGTAATATTTTGAATGTTAATTTTCAGGTAAGCTGAAGTGATATGACAGCATTGAAGTTGGACAAAAATGAAGATGGTTAAAAATAGCTGTAGCACTATATCTGCAAATAACAACCATTTACTCATCACCTCCACATCCAACCACATCATTTTAATGCCAGATGCCTTGTGGAAGCACATGCTTGTGTTGAATTAGGACTAGAGTCCTGGAGGTAAGGGAATCCCACAGATGAGGGTGGGAATTGCACTGTGGGAAGTTGAGAGGAGTGATTGGTGCAGGGAGGGTGCCACTGGGAAAGCAGAGATCGGCGACAGGCAGAGAGTAAAGACAGCCACACGGTGCAGAAGGCAGTGCTCACCTATCACAGACATGGTCTGACTGGGACAATTATGTCTGGAACTCAGGTGCTGGGGTTTTACTGTCTGTTTCCATGATAGATCCTCCATGTGCCTCAGGCCTTAGACAAATTTGGGATTGTGTTGGGTTTGCAAGGCCTGG
>WBMZ01007640.1:0-159451 GCA_013400975.1 Atrichornis clamosus | reverse complement strand
GGGGGGAGAAAGTGGGGTTTTTTTAAGACCTCATTTTACTTCTCATTATCCTGTTCTGTTTCTGTTAGTGTAATAAATTTACTTTCATACCTTTAAGTTTGAGCCTGTTTTTGCCTGTGATCCTCTCCTGGGTCCTTATCTCAACTCATGAACCCTTTGAATTTATTTTTTTTCTTCTTTCCTTCTGTCCAGTTGTGGAGGCAGTGAGCGGGTGATTGGTTTCCATGAGTGCCTGGCATCCAGCCAGGGTCAAACCACGACACAGACCAAGTGAGATTTTTTTTTTTATGGTTCTGATATTTGACTAGTGGGTCAAATATCTTTTCATGGAGAAACCCAAAATATTCTTGAATTCTTTGTTGTTAATATCATCTTACAGCAGTGGATTCCACAGCCAAAGCAAGTACCACGAGAGCAGCATTTGGGAACTTTTTGGGTTTCAAGTGCTTTGCATATTGATTCTCTGCATTCTATGGAACAAGGTGAAGAGAAACTACAGATTCCCTTCTCTACCAAGTTTCTTTTTTTTTTGCATTCTGTTGCAGTGTTATTTATTCAACTCATGTCATTTCATTATTCAACTTATTTCTATGACAAACTTAGTCTTCCAAGCAGTCTTCCCTGGCTCTTCATACTTCTCGTATCTCTTTGAAGTGTAGAACAACAGAGCAAACTTTTCCCTTCAATGCCAAAAGTCCAGGAAGAGAGAGTCTTTCACCCATCCTGTCTCCAGTACTGATGAAGCTTCAGCAAGAGACAGCACAGCACAAAGACCAGCACATCATCTCACTGTGACACATTCGCAGTCAACCACGAGCAGTTACAACTGCAATGCAAATAACCTTGGCATTTCACCACTCCAAAAGACTCAAAGAAAGACAACACAGTTGTTTTGAGCATGGACAAGTGATCACTACCAGTTTTCAAAGGCCAGCAGTTAAAAAAAAAAAAATTATGAGGTTAATCCATACCAAAATGGTATCACAGACTGTTTCTGCTCTTTTCATGAAGTAAAGCTGCTTGGCTTCATTTGCTGACATCCACTGAAAATACAGAGAACTTTTTCAAGGAATTGGACAGTTTTATATGAAGGTCATGTGACTGCCTCCCTGCTGAAGCCCATATATCAAAGCAGGCAGCTGCTAGCCTGAAAGCACAGCACAGCATCTATTTTCACACAGGAATTACTGTGTTGCTTGGCAGAATTCTGTTCTATATTCAGTGGGTGACATAAACCACAGCAATGATCCCTGGAAGCTGAGTGTCTCTCTCTCCCCTGCACTGCACTCAGAGGTGAAATACCAGCAAAACGAAACCTGTCCTGTGCCAGGGAAGTGTATGCTGAACAAGCATTCTCTCAGTCTTCCTTGGTCCTTTACTCCAATAAGGAAAGGCTGGGCTCAGCTTCATTAATAATTAAAACTAGATATGCATAAATTATGTTCATGGAAATTATGGAAAGGTTAAGCTGAACAAATTGAGAAATAATCCTCTAGCAATACATATTTCAAAATGCCATATTCAAAAATACTACTCTGTGCTAACACACCGTATGCTACTGTTTAAGGATTCTATGTCTGAGCTACAAACTTTTAAAAAGATTAAAAGAAATTTATTTCTCAATTCTAAACTGGCACAAATCATAGAGATGAAGAAAAAAAATCAAATTTTTTTTTCAAAGGAAAGAGAGTTTTTGGCTTTTCTCATCATTTATTTAAGAAACTACACCCACCTCATAAAAATGTACCTTTAAAACTGGGATATTGCCAAGGAGCTTAGGCTTAACATTCAATCTAGTAATAAAACTGACAGATTGAAGGAGAGGACAGAAATGAATTAAAGTGAACTACAATAAAGACAAATGGGAAGTGATTCACAGTGATTATTCCTTTTTAATGCACAAAATCAGAAGAAGGGTTAACTGGCTTGGCAGATGTTCCCAACGGACAGATCTTATTGGCCAGACTGGGAGTAAATCAAATACTGAATTAGAATGCCAAGATGATAATTGTCCCAAAATGGAAAATGGCAGTGTGGCACAGCAATCTCAGCTGATGACACATGTACAGAGTTTATTCATTTATTTAAACATAAATCAATGTATCAGGCTAGACTATTTTTTAAAGCTTAAGGGAAATGAATGACAAATTGTTTTTCATTTCCTCTTTAGCAACCAAAAAGTGGAAGGCTTCTTGGTTGCTAAAGAGGAAATGAATGACAAATTGTTTTTCATTTCCTCTTTAGCAACCAAAAAGTGGAAGGCTTCTTGTTCTGACAGCATGTTCACTAGCCAACGTAAGCTGGGGCTGCAGGCTGGTAGCTCAGCTTCCCAAATCCTGGAGCCGAAGTGCTTCCTTAGGCATTCATGCCTGGAAATCTCAGTAAATATTTTACTTGAAAAATTCATAGATGTGAAAATCAATTCAGCAGTGCAACTAAGCTTACATTTATTTATTGTATGAGTCTCTGGATATTGCTTTTGCCTCGACCTTTTGTAACTAATTTATGTATTATTCACTTTCTAGTCTTCATGTTTTGCCTTTCTTAATGAAATGTGGCAAAAGACCTGCATTTAGAAATTCATATTTTCATTTCTTTTTCCTTAAGCAAGTCTTTCTTTAAATTAAGCTAACTCCATGCTGACTAATGCCAGTGAATGTGGGGTTACAATAAGACAACAAATTTAGAAAGGAGAGATGATACATGCACAGCTGAGAGGACTATTCAGAACGTGGAAGGCTTACTAAAAAAGAGAAAGGAAAAAATCTCATTTACCCATTAGTCAATAGAAACAGAATTAGGAATCCAGTCTGATCAGGCTGCTGCAGAGAAGTTAAATTTAAGATTTATTTTGTCCTATGGAGGTGAAGAAAAAGGAAATAACAGCAATTTCTGTCAAATAAGTGGTAGACAATGAGTGCTGGAAAACTTCAGCCACAATGATCTTGGTGATCTGAGACTGAAAGAATTCTGTCATTCTGCAAAATGGGGGAGGAATTGAGTATCATTGGTTAATAACTGAGTTTGAATGCTGGACACATTTTGAGACATCAAATTTTGACATTGACAAATGTATTTTTTGACAGACAAAAAAAATCCCAAGCAAACAAACCCTAAGCCAAGAACCGAGGATGCAAAAAACTCCAAGGTGTTAGAAGGATTGGGAGTGTGTGGTCTTTTGGTCATACCCTTGGATATTCCGTTCTTTACAGCACACAGTCGCCTTTTAGATAAAATTCAAGTGCTCACACCAAACATTTTCCCAAGCAAGCAGCCAAGCTCTTCACTAATCCCATCTTCTGCTCTGCTCACCAGGGAGGAGAATGAGGGAGAACAACACAACGGCAGAGGACTCTGTACCAGCCTGTCTCCTATCTCCTTACCCCACGGATGTCTCACCCTTATCTCAGTATGCTACGCACTGTTCATTAAAGGAATGGAGCAGGACAAAAGAAAAAAGCATCTTTCAACCTTTCTGTAAACAGCCTGGACAAGCCATTCGTTTCAGCTTCGTCCAGGATTGTCTTTCACTCCCCAGAGCTCATTTCTGATGGCCTTGAGGTTAGCGCTGGTGGTTTACTCGGTTTGTGGCTGCACTGTCACGTGTGAAAAGCTGCCAGCTGACTCTGACATTTCAGCTTCTCCTCTGCCTTCACTACCGGAACAAGGTCACCTGCACAGCTGCCCCACTTAACAGCGACAGTGGAAAACGCTCTGCTGAAGCACTCCTTCACCTTAAGTTTGCTATCTTTCCAGAATTATAATCAGACAGAGACCATACTCCATGTTTTGCTGGGACTCTGACTGTTCACCCCAAGCAGTGTAGGTATGTATACCAATGGCTGCAGTTAAACCTTTTTAGCAGCTGTATGGGACACAACATTATCATCCACTTTGTGAAAACTCAGTCCAATTTATTTCTTTGCACGTCACCCAACAGCTGCCTTTCAGATAGATGCTTCAGAAGTTCTTTACTATAGGGTTTAAATTACATATTAATTATTCCCAATGAGTAGCGATGACAAAAATATAGGCAAGTCCCTTGCAGACCCTTTTTCTTCCATTAAGAGAGTCAAAGGGACATGCTTTAATAAAGAGAGCTTTCCCAGTTAAATTCCTGTGAATTATTTATGCTCTTCTCAGATGTTTAGGTACACATCCAACCCTTAAATTACACATGTGCATTATCAGCAAGAAATGGAGAATCATTCCTGCAGGGAACTGGAATTACAGCAGAGTCTAGCCAAGAAGAAAATGTAAAGCCAGACAACTACTGTTCTCCTCTCCTGAAATGTTCACGTTTGGAGTTTGCCTGCAATATAGAATACAATTTGTCCATAAACAAGGATTTATACACACAATTGTGTTCATAATCCTACACCTAAAGTCACACTAGACATATGAACACATATTTGCTGTGCACAAAACCCTCTCTTTCATGTAAACAACCTTGCTTTCTTAAAAATCATAGGGAGTTCTACATTTGATTTTCTACCTGGTCCTTTTCCCATTCATCTTGAATAAGAAGGAGGTACTAATGATGTGATAAGCGATAAATTTATGTGCCACTTTGAAAGAGCAGTAATTCTAGGTATACTATCTTATATTGCCTTTCTGTGCATCTGACTTGGACTAAGGCAGAAATGCTGTCTTCCTCTAGATATACATCAACAGCCTTGGCACAGCAAGTGTAGAGTTCAGCACGTATACCAAAATACCACATCTTTTGTATCAAACCCAGTGAATACCCGCTGATAGGAATGTAAAAGGAAACAGCATGTGCAGAGAGTCAAAAACTGAAGAAGGAAGGAGGGAGAGAGCAGCTAAAGGAAACACTGGGAATAGACTAAGTTCTCTCAGGCTGCAACGGGCTTGGAACAAGGCAAGAACAACGAAGTCTGGCCACATCATGACCGTAAGCATCCCGAGCTGTGAACAAAACAGTTAACTACAGATGACAGCACACAGATATGGGCACAGGGAAACAGATCTCTAAAAACACACTTTGAGAAGTTCCAGAGCTCGGCACCTGAACCAACCTACAAAATTGTGACAGAGTCTGGGGGCTTGGAGCAGAGCTGTGAGACACCAGAACAGTGAAGCTAGCATGAGTCACAATCCAGCAATCATTCCTCCCCTCCCAGCTTTTCGGTTCAAAAGCCAACCATAGGCTGAAATGAAAAGCTGTTGTATTTAAACCATCAAACCAATGATCAAGTACCAAGGATGCTGGGTGCAGCTATAGTGCATGGCAGGGTTTGTTTTCCTAGTAAGCTTTATGAAGGGGGGAAAAAGATGTTTGATATCTCCACATAGGAAATGTAACCAATGGGATGCCAGCCTATCCTAATTATTTCCTGGAGAAGCAACCTCAAGAAAATAATGGGAAAAGGGTTGTCTTGACCCCTTCCCTTCTCCTTTCACATTTTCAGCCTCCTCCCAACTCCTTTCTCTTATTCCTCCTCTTATTTCCCCTCCTCTTGTCTTTTAAACCACACAAACCTGCTGCTGCAGTCCTCCCACTACCTTATTATTATGTTTTTAACTGCTCTGTGGCACTCAGCTTTTCCCATTTCCCTTACTTCACTACCAGCACGTTGCATCACTCCTCTGTCCCCTCAACACACATTACGTGACTGCTTCGCGTAAGAGAGAATGAAACTGCCTGCCTTGTACTGAGATAATTAGCTAATATACAGGGACGTGGGTTGTTCACACTTCTCAGACAGGGCAGAGGAGATTCCAAGTGCCAGGTCAAGGAAAGGGAAGGGAATTGCTATTAGGGAGTTAACTCTACCCTGGACAGAAATGCAGGCTGTGAGGACGTCCTTCCCCCCTTGCGTCCCTCATCCCAGACCTGGAGTTCATTCTAGAGCCAGTGAACACATCCGTGCCCTTCCCATAGTTATGGTGAGTGTTCTTTAGCTGCTTTTATGCAGTGGAGTTGGGCAAACGTGTCACAACAGCTGCACTGGTAGAATAACCAGAACATAAATACTGACAGTGTTTAGCAAGGCTGAAATTAAACCACCTTGGACTAACAGAGCCAAAGCGGAGTTCTACACGCACACTGAATCATGAGAACTATTTAATTCTGAAGTGTGACATACCACAGAAGGATTATTTTCTCTGCACCCACAAAGAAATAGTCTGAAACCTTATATCTAAGAACAGCCCTTTACATGCAGATGATGTTAAATGAGAACTTCCCATACTGGTAGCAGAAAAGGGGTAAAACACCTGAAAAGCTACTGCATACCATCACGAGTCACTTAAAACATATCTGCCACAAATACAAAAAATAAAAAGACTTCTTTTATGATGCTATCTAATACATTTTATATGTTTATCTCGTCTCAGTCTTTTCTATCCCCATTTTATGGCAACAAAAGCTGGGGGGGGAAAAGAAAAAGAAACGAGAAAAAAAGCCCAATACGACAACCTAGAGAGCGCTACTAAAAAGGAAAAAGAGGTTCGTATGGAATCCGTAATTTTAATAGCTAATTATTTTCTCAGTTTTCAAATTCCAACATGTAAAGAACACATTTACGGTCCATAAACACGATTAAAAAGATTTTTTCAAAATTCATAGCTGTCACAGATGGTAACGGTTATACGTTTCAGCCCAGCTACAACAGCTGGCTGTCTGAACTACAAACAGCTGGATGGAATCCACTTTCAAGGCAAGCAGTAAAAACTATGGACAACCATACTACTCATATCTGAGAATCAAAAAGAATGTGAAGGAAAACATAAATCAGAACAAAGCAAAACTGAACTAATGCAAAATCTACCTTCTGAAGAGCTTCAGTCTATCATCTCGAAAATATGCCATAAAATAGTATTTATAGAGTGGACAGAAACACACTTGTGCTGGACATACAGCACTAGTGCATTCAGTTATGTATCTGGGAGGCAGATCACTCAGAATAAACTGCATCTGGGTCCATCACACTCAGCAAGAGTTACAGACCTCTACAAGATTTAATGATATTTTAAGAAGGTATATTTGCTATACTTAATGATATTATTTTAATGTATTTGACTCCTGTCCCAGCATCAGCAAATTAGACTTCAAGATGAAATTAGTTCCAACATCAGTTCAACTTGAGTACTAATATTCCTTTAGTCATTAAAGATAATAAGTCATTACACAAGACAACAGAAACATGCTCACCAGGTTATTAACAAATCAATTTGTCATACATCTCATATGACCACATCCCATGTCAGTACTACAGCCACAAGGTAAGAAAGAGAGCTGAAATGAAATTCATCAAATGCTCTACTTTGTGCTGGTACAGCCTCTCCTCGAGTCCTGTGTGCAGTTTTGGATGCCTCAATATATAAAAATATATAAAATGCCAAAAGGAGGGCCACAGGGATGGTGAAGGGTCTGGAGGGGAAGCCATACGAGGAATGGCTGAGGTCACTTGGTTTGTTCAGCTTGGAGGAAGGGGAGACCTNGCTTGGAGGAGACTGAGGGGAGACCTCATTGCAGTTACAGTTTCCTTGTGAAGGGAAGAGAAGGGGCAGGCATTGATCTCTTCTCTGTGGTGGCCAGTGACAGCACCAGGAATGGCCTGAAGTTGTGTCAGGGGAGGTTTAGGTTGGGTATCAGGAAAAGGTTCTTCACCCAGAGGGTGCTTGGGCACTGGAACAGGCTCCCCAGGGCAGTGGTCACAGCACCAGCCTGACAGAGTTCAAGAAGTCTGGACAACACTCTCAGGAACATGGTGTGATTGTTGGAATGTCCTGTGCAGGGCCAGGAGTTGGACATGATAATCTTTGTGGGTCCCTCCCAACTCAGGATATTCTGTGATTCTAAGCACCTTCTCTGACACTCATTTTTTCTTCATTATTTCCTAAACTGCATTTAAATAAATAAATAAATAAATAACCACTGAAAATGCAATGTGCACTGGACTTTTGTACACTGGAATAAGGCTGCATTTCTCACACTCCTCTGCTTCCATTATAAGCAGGATTTGTCTAACTTATCAGATAATTATTCAGCCAGCAAATTCAATTGCCTCTGGCAATGGCCAATCACATCTAGTTGAATATGAGCAAATCCCTGTACAAAATTATCCCCATCTGAAAAGCAGAGTAGTTAGAAAACATGCATTTGACAAGAAAACTCCAAACTTCTTTATCTTTGAAGGATGTTCATTAGTAAATTTCAGAAGAAGATTTCTCTTATCAAAAAAAGACAGTGTATGACATATCTGAGCACAAAAGAAGGAATCTTATCCTGTACATCCTTAATTAGGATAATGGAGCCTTTGGTTTCAGTGGGACCACCTCTGCAAATAAAGACTCCTCAAGCAAAATGTAGGAATAAGTCCCACTCTCAGAACTCATGTGTTTTCTTACATAACTCATATTGGTGAACTTCACAGGAAGGCCACAAAAAATACCCAGTAACTCTACAGATGGATGAATTTCCAGAATGCCGTGGCCAGGCCAGCTATTAGCTCAGGACAGCATTACTGCAATGCCAACTGTTAAGTGACTGCCTGCTTCCTGTAAAATAGAGACAGTATTTTACTTTGTCTCCCTTACAATGCAGACTGCTTTTACAACACTTAGACCCCAGAATCCTTTGTCCAAAATGGATTTCTAGGGTAGAAGCCTATCCCAGTATGTTGAATCACTGTAGAAAAGACTGCATTGTAACTAAAAAATACTTGATGCTTCCTACCCAACAGTGACAAAGGATATTTACAGTGATAGGATGCATGGGAATGGTTCAAAGCTGCCTTATGGGATGCTCAGAAATGACATCAGGAAGCCTGTTTTTACTGAGAGAGTGCTCAGACACTGGAACAGGCTTCCTGGAGAAGATGGTCAATGCCTCAAGCCTATCAGGGGGAGGCATTTGGGGCCACGACCTTAACAACCTTCTTTAACTTCAGGTCAGTCCTGAAGTGGTCAGGCGGTTGGACTAGGTCATTGTAGGTCCCTTCCAGCTGGAACCACTCTGTTCTATTCTGTGATTCTGTCCTGCCCTATTGCAAATCAAACCAATGAAGTAACTGTCCCTTGGAAGCAGGAAAAGCATATTAAGTGAAATGCGTGCTCCTCCTGCCCAGCACCCACACACATGAAGGTCATTTAGATCCGTAGCACCATGAACGGAGCTAGCCATGATGTGACTGCTTGACGAGGAACAGGAAGCTGAGACTGCACTTTCACGCATCCAGGAGAACAGGCAAGGCCCAGGGAGGTGCTAGTGGAGGGTCTCTACTCACAACAATCACAGCTTCGCAGAATTTCACAGATCACAAAGGTGATATCAGCCTGTATTTCTATCATTACTGTTACCTTGGGATCACTGAATTCTGCACCAACAGCTGCCTTAGACCTAATCCTTATACAGGTATGTCCTCACACGACAGGAACCATCTGTTCCCAGGTCAGGACAAGTAGAACGGCAGTCAATGCATGGACTGCAGTCCTAAGCCTGCTTTTGTTCACATTTACCCCAACCAGTTGTGCCACATTTCTCATTCTGGAGTTACCCCTGACAAGCAGAAAAAGTAGTACATTTGGAAGAGGTGTAGTGGAAGATGCATGAACCTCCAAATGGCTACCAAGAGGCCTGTTGTCCCTGCTCCCAGGCCACTATGCACTTTTCCTCAGGTCCGCAAAGCTCCATGTTTATCGAGTGCACTTGAAGTGTGCAAAAACCTGAAATATGACAAGTCCCCAAATGCAGAAGAGCACTTACAGGACTCATAACTTCAAAATTAAGACATACACCTTACACCAAGTAAAGTGTTACTTTCTGTTTCACAACATGGATTTCAACTGCGTGTTTTACAAGTTTGGCAAGCATAGGATTAAAATTTCCTTTTCCCAGATGATCCTTCAGAATTGTAAAGTTAAGCTATAAACTAAATATGTAAGCTAGAAGTAATATATGGTATGAAAGCTGTCAAATAAAATTGCCATTCCAAATAGATAACTTCAGGTATAACATGAAAAATAACCTTCATGCTGAATAACACAAGTGTGACTGAGCACAAATAATGCCATGCTGTTCTTAACCAAATCAGAAGCACTACCATTTAAGCCATTTATTTTCAGCCCATTAGCTTGAATTTAACAGATATGGGTATGATTATCATTTTACTAGTGACTATCGTACATTGATTATGCAATCAATGAAAGTTTTCTTGTGATTCAGAGTAATAAAAAACCCATAATCTACAGCCTATAGACCTACAAAAAACCAGAAGCTCAGAGTAGATCAATGCACTGATAAAAGGATTACATTTAGGTAAAGGTGTACCTATACCTCGGTGTATATGACACACAAAAATACTAATCACAATCAAGTCTGATGAACAGAAATATTGATTTTATGTGCAGAAGTAACAAGCAGGTCTTGAAATGCACAGACCAAGTAAAAATTAACACTGCTTGCTATGGCTCTCTAAAAGGCTAGTAGCTAAAAGGGTGGTTACTAAACTACCCCAGAAATATTTGCACGCCGTGGCAGTCACTGTATCTTAGGAAGACTATTGCTGCAGAAGCGAGCAATTGAGATTACTTCACTCTGTGAATCTGTGCTGAGAAAGTTGATTATTCAGATATGGCATTTACAGGTCTGGGAAACAGAAAGCAGCAAAATGCTGGAGATTAAACAGACTGAATAGAATGCAACAGATTGATACCGACAATCAATTTCAGATGGTACCTCATTTAATCATAAGGTGAAATACAGACAATATTTTTGAACTCCAGAAATAGATACACCCGTAAAATTCACTTGCTTTTGGATCCTTTCTCTTCCCCATCACAAAAAAAATATTTCCTTTTTAATAAGGTTGCATGTTCTAAAACTAAACGACTCTCTCATCCTCTGCAGTGCTTAAGGTCTCAGGCTACTTTGACAAAATATAGGAGGACAGCAAGATAGAAGAAATAAAGAGCAAATGATGGACTTGTAAGCATGGAGATGGTGTCAGCACTGGCAAAAGACACACCTGAGGAGCAGATGGGTCTTTCAAGCCACTGGTGACAGATGGAAGTACCCAAGAATGTCAGGGAGGCCTGATGGCATCTTTCAGAGTAAACTAAAAGTTCCTGATTAGTTTTCTATTTGGCCTTCTCTCACTATTTTTGTTTGACTTTTTTTAAATAATAAAAATTGCCATTAAAAACCAGGAATCCTTTTATTGATTCACTGGTCTTTCAATCATTCCTTCACAGCTGTCTGAAGTATAGCAGGAAGGAATGAAGCCACATTCCATGCAGAACACCTGCATCCACAGAGGATGTTTACACACAATTCTTATCTTGCTTTCAGGGTTTTTTTTAAAGTCCCTGCTCAACTTGCCAATTCTAAGTGTGTTTGCTGTTTGTCACTTTTTATTCTCAGTTCAGAAGTTTTGCTGAGGCAATGTTTCTGTTGATAATTAAACAGTAAAAAAAATCTCTGGGCCAACAGCACGCCATTATTTACACAGAAAGATGCACATTCCCCTCAAAAAGATTAGCAATTTTCCATTGCAAATCAATCTCCGCTTCCTCCCATGCCTATCAGAAGTGTCATTGACTTAGCTCTAGACACGTTAACTCCATTAAACAACAAACTCTCCCTCCTTACTTTCCTTTCCCTCCTTTGAACTAACACAGGGGACCAAAATAGGGATTTCATCTTTGAAATGAAAAGCAATCATTATTGACTGTCACACTTTGCATTCTGCCCTGTGTTCTCCCTGCACAGTACTAGAGATGGGAAGCTGGCAGGCCAAGTGGAATGGTTCTCCAGGAGAGATCCAACCCTGAAAGCTGAAATAAAACTCCATTAGATAAAGAGATTGCACATCAACTTAATACCATGTTTGAATTTTCAGTTTATTTGGGGAATGAGAGGCAACTCATTTCATGGCAGAAGTTGCATACTTAGCAAATAATTTGAAACTATTTATCTCTATATTTGGGACACTATTCAAAACTTCCTAAAGTTCACAGCATCTACAAAACGTGATATCCCAGGGAAAGGACAGGTGTATTAGATTATGTTCTAGAAGCAGAAGCAGGTGGAATAGAAAAGCAATAAATGTATTTTCACATATGGTTCACACAGTCTGAAGGGGGGGAAACTGCATAGATATTGAGAATATATAACCAGTTAATGGAAAGTATTTTCTCCAAACAGGATGTTTTCCAAAATCTTCCTAGGAAACAGGCATCCTCAGCTACTTAGAGTCATTGAGCTGTCACCACAACAATGTCATTAGCAAGGATGTAAAACATAAAATGAGAATGTCATAATTTATAGCATAAGAGCAATATTGCCACTGCTGATCTGGGATGCACAGCCTGCTTTCTATAACCTTCAGTACCACTGTATCCAGCTCCACCTCTAGAGAGATAAAGTAGCAATGGGTGTAGGACAGATTTAGCATTTTAAAATAATCTTATTCTTTCAATTTTGCAGTCCCATTTGCCTGGCAGAATGCCACCAGCGTGTGCAATTTAATACAGTCATTGCTGTCACAAGACGTACTAGATTGCTCTATCCACGGACTGTCTTCTATATATAACTGATAAGAGCTTGCATAATTAAGGTTGCATTTAGAAGTCTCATCTATGTAACTAACAGCTCTTTGCAGTGCTCTTTCATTATATATGAAACTCAAGCTTCCCTCACAACAGTAATTTTTCTTCTCCAAAAATGTTTTGTTGTTGTATTACAATGATCTTCAACGATAACAAGAGCTCCAAATTTAAAACCTGGTGTAATTTCTTTGAACTTTTAATATTAAACTGCAGACTTTTCTTTCATATAGAAGAGAAACAGAATTTTATATGAGTGTTGAACAAGGAAAAGTCTGGGTATTATTGTTATTGCATACTGGATTGTGAAGCAAATGGAGACTCCTTTTCCTGAGACCCATCAAGGAGTCCATCTTGCTTCCTACACAGCACAAAAAGAAGTTGTCAAAAGGAGGAATACCCAGAAATCTACCAGTAAAAAGTAGACTTTGTGCAGAGTTTTGGTACTGTTACTTCCAGAGCAATACAAATGCATCTAAATGTGACACACTCTTCCCAGGCAGTAAGAAAGATGTCATAAGAACAAATTCTGAGACGACAAATATAGGAGGTATGATTGCATCTTTTGCTTATAATTCAGAGGGCTTTCTCCATCAAAGGGACCCTAGTTTGTGTGCTTCAGTTGTGCACTTGGCTACTAATCCACAAAATAACACTAAGCTGTTTCAAACCATGAACAGACTCCATTAATTTATAACCCCAACCTTAGAATAGTCCAATTTTTTTTTTTGCTTGGCATAGGACAATAAATATAAGGTGTTCAACACTCAGTACATCTTTCACAATCAGTGTTGTAAAATCACTTTACAATCTCAGCACCTTTGCAGGAGAAATAGAGCACTTTCTTGGTGGTTAAGTGATTCACTAAAGGTATCTATTTATTAGAAATAGCAGTTGCAGGATCTGAGGTATGCCACAGCTTTACCATTACCGAAGACTCTCTTGAATTTCCATTCAGCAGTATTTATACTTCTGTTATTTCTAAGAAGTTGGCAATAACTACATAAAAGGTCTTGTAAATGAGCACTGAGTCTTCTAGCAAACTTCTACAGCTACTGGAAGAGAATTCAGTTCACCATTTCTGCTTGATGGAGCAATAAGGTTATACAGAGGCTTCACTTACTTCCAGAGGCTTCAGGACAAATTCTGGACAGGCTCTACTTTGCTCATTTTTAAATAATGTTAGGAATAGTCTATTACCCTCAGACAAGTGTAGGCCATTTTGACCCTATACACATTCAAGGCAGTTGAAATTCAAGTGAACTGAATTCTCCCTTCTGCAACTCTATTTAATGTCCAAGAGCCAGTAAGACACAGAAAGCGTCACCTCCTTCTTTTGCTTCCTTCCCCTGCCCCAGGGGTAAATATGAAGTTTGAGTGTGCAGTAATAATCCCTGTAAGGCATTTGTGACTTGTTCAACTCCTTTATTTTCACTTCCTATGGCATAAATCCCTAACATCATAGACATTAAAATACTCCATACTTAGAATAACATTAAAAGAGCACACAACACACTGTACCTTGCAGCTGACTTACCACTGACATTAGTGCATGCTGAGACTTTAAAAAGATGTTACAATGAGACATCTGTTGTGAGTACCCAGGTAACCTCATCTGTAGGTAGTGTAATCTGCATTTATTTATCAATCTAGATACTTATATGGCTCTCTCACTGTGTTACTAAGGCATTTCACCAGCAGCAATGGATTTTCCCAAAAAATACCCTTGGCAAAATAAGCACAATAATCTCCAGGTAAAAGATGAAGAATAGATATAAAAATCAACAGAGTGCACTGCTGAAGGTCAATCTGAAAGTCTGAAACAACCATTGAAATTCTAGGAAACAACAATAATCAGACCAGAAGTCTCCCAAAATTACAGAACAGCTGTGACTCCTCCCATGCTTGTCCTTCCTCTTATGCTGTTTTGGCTGAACAGAAGTCAGAAAGAAAGAGTAACATGGCCTTTTGCTTCTCCAGTTTGAGACAAAATTATTACCTTTGACTGAAATAAACATAAAACATTAAGAATGCTGAGATTTTCTGTGTCGTGCCATGGCAAATACCTTACTGAGCATTTATCCCTAATATTCTTAGCAAAATGCTTATATGATAATTGTCCTACCAATCCCTACTGCTGCTGGTGGTAGCTGTGACAGAGAGGAGTAACAGAGGCTATTTTCATCATGCAGAAATAATTCTGCAGCAGCTCATACTGAGTTTATAGCACTTGGGAGCAAAGACAACATCAGTCTACAATTCAGGAGTTTGCTAAGAGTCCTCGCCCTGAGTGATCAGTTTTTATCAGCTTCAAATCCAGGGTGGGTGTATGTCAAACCTAGCTGCTTCCTAGCAAAATGTATGGAGGTGATTTGAAGAAAAACAGGGATGAGAGGTATTCAAATCTAACAAAGAAATTGTAAGCCTAAAAGCATCCCTATTTTTATTTTTTCTTGCTGGGGGGAGGGTGGAGAATCAGTTATAATAGAAGGAATATGCTTTCCTACAAAGCACTGATTGCTTATAGGCTCTGACCTTCACAGTAGCATAATGCTAATCTTTCCAGATTTTCACCCTAAACTACTAGAAAAAACTCAGTGTTTGTATTAGAAATTCCCCCACCACAAACAGTCGGACAACCTTAGGAATGACACTGGTAGGCAAGAGAATTTATAGCTTGATTTTGATGGGTGTTTCTTTGGGAATATAAAACACTGACTTCATGGATTTGTAGTGCTCCTAGCACTGCAAAACTACCAGGAATCTTAGGGGTGTGAATTGACTATGAAAGCAAAGCAGATAGAAGCACAGATTTAGGCTCAGAAAGGAGCTCCCTTGAAGCAGGAATTCTAGGATCCATGGGGGTAATTTGCTTACTCTGTAATGCTGTCCGCTCACAAGGAGCACATTGTAATTTCTGAATAACAACGTCCATACTTCTGTACAGACCTAGATGCCTAGCATTGTCTTGAAGATTATGATTGCTTTTTAATATTTTTCATGCCTGGTACAAAAGACATTTAGTTTTATTCAATCTACCAGAGTGTTTTATGGCTTGCACACCTGGAGGGCAGGTCTATGGATGTGTGTTCAACAAGACTTTCTGCACCATGCACACATCACATGTTGCCTGCCAGAACAAGTCTAATGGACTTTTTTCTGTCCTGAGTTTTTATCCCATCATCAAGCCTGAGAAAGTGCCTGAAGTGGGCTCACCCTGTCCATACCAAATCTGTCACCAGAAGGACTTCAGAAACAGCACCAAACAGATGTCTGTATAACTTGGAGGACGAAGAAATAAGCATGTCATTTAAACATCTGTGAGCTCCCAGCATCACACACGACAGCTAGCTGCAAGCAGCACATCTCAGGTGCACTGCTTCTCTTGAAGCAGCTCATTAACGATCAGAGGCACTCTTAATGAGTTTGAAGCAGCACAGGTTGGGGATGACATAGCTCAGGCTGTCGCAGGGAAGACACAGATTCAAGCAGTAGCTGAATGTCTTCCTCCTTCCCAGTCAGACAGACCATCTCAAAAAAAATGCTAATTCATAATGGCAGAAAATCATCCGGATACCTCCATTTCACACCAAAGAGAAATCAGCTTATGCAGGAGCTACATCAAAGTACAGTCAGTGTGTGATCCTCTCACACCCCTGACAGCACTGTAGCCAGCCATTAAGCTGGCCAGCCGACCCTTCCTCATACATCATAAATCAGCACCACAATTCCAACATCTGTTGTTGAGACAGCACATGTAACTAATGGCAGCACTGAGATTAGAACCTGGTGCTTCTCTGGGGCTTTCCTGTGCCAGAGAAGGCTTAAAGGGACATACCTACACCCCCTGAATGAATACCACACAGGTCAAAAAAGGACTTAAACTTACAAAGATGTCTAAATAATTCAGCTTGAACACATGGCAGCTGTAAGGAAAAACAACACATCATCCCAGAAAACTTCCCATCAGGATATTGTGCCTTCCTGCCATACAGCATATTTAACTATTTCTGAATGGGAACACAGAGAAGCATCTGCTGATTCCCAACATCAAATCTCCGGCAGCAAGCAACTTCCCTTTCAGGATCATCCAGCTGAGCCTTCACCATGCTCAACTCCAACACAGACTGCAACGCAGCTCAGCCCATCATGGTGTGATATAAGATTCCACAATCTGGTGTGACAAGAAATTGTTTTTCATTAAAATTCTACAAATTTGCTTCTCCCACAAGAGGTCTTTGGATAATGTAAGCCTCTCAAGAGTCCCCAGATCAGTCATTCCAACCATCTACTTCCTCTAGCAACTCTTCACCCTCATCTTCCCCTTTGGTAATTATCCAGAACAGACACCAGACGTAAAGGATCTTCTTTTCTCTTTCTCTGACACTTTTCTACAAAAAAGTTAGGCTAAGGTGAGAGTTTTCACCCTTATTTATGATTTCAAAGTCACCTTCAGCCTCTGTCCCTGCAACAGACAAGCCACTTACTGCATTCCTCTGGAGAACTGAGCACCCTGGATCTGTTCCTTTCTTCCCATCATCAGCTGTGGAGAAACATTCATGAGCAGTAGACATTCCAGGTTTTTTAAATGTTCAGGAATTTACGGCAAGAGTGATGGCACCAGAGAGAGACCCTGTCTTTTCATCCCTTTTTTTTTGCCTCCTTTCTCACATACATGAACTCACATAAAAGATGAAAGTGCTTTCTCTCCCCTACATGCACCCTTTAATTAAAGAATGTTCCTTTAATTTCTTATGGTACTCCACAGATCCTTTTGATGCACTAGTGGATCACTACTACCATTTTATTAGCACTCCCCAGCAAGCCTTAACAGGCTGTAAAACAGAATGGCGCCATACTTTTGATGTAGATATTGAGTGCTACAGTTCTTTCCTGCACAAAGGTGGCTACCTGCACGTACTACATACTCCCATGAACTTGTTTACATCCTTCATTTTTTCCTTCCACAATGACAGACTCATTGCATTTCTTTATTAAAGCCCTTCAGTTTTCCCAAGTGTAAAATATATTAAATGTATGATAACTTCATCAGGATAATAAGACTTAAAGTAAGTTAGCTTCATGTCAATACTTCTACCCTCAGCTTCTGGCTTTAATTCTTAATTCTACCACTGAGTGTTGACACTCATCCCCAGCTCTGGTGCTGATGTTCAATGGCCAGCAACTTGACCCTGGCCACATCATTTCAATTATGCTTCCCATCTTTCTTACTTGTTCAGTGCTTGTAATTCTCAGGCATGGGAAGCCATCCATTCCAAATATTCTTACAGTAAACATGTCACAGGACCATGATGAAAGGTACTATGGAAGTGTGCAGTGACAGTAAAATGTTGTTATGAATGTGTGTATGAAGACATTCTCACCTGAGCTCCCAAGAACCTTTTCAGCCCTGGAGAGGACATCAGAACCACTAAACAGTGCTGCAAGAAAACGAGCAATTACATGAAGGGACAATAGCAATAATAAATTTTTTTCTAAGATAGGACAGAACCCTTACTTTTCCTCAAGTGCTAATGTAAAACATTACTGGCATTTTTATAGTTCTTGGTATTAATCAATACTAAGAGTAGTAATCAAAGTATTTTCCCTCCAATGGAATGAGACCAAAGAGAGAAATAAATTCTAGCGTTGAAAAGTATAGCAAAATACTGACATACTCACTTGGCTCTAAGTTCATACATTTGACACTCAGATTATTAACTCACTATTCATCTACAGAGAAAATTCCTTTATCTTTATAACAAATTAATTTAAGTTCTGTGCAGCAAAACTTCCATCTAACATTGAAGTCATAATACACATACACACACACACATCTGTACAGCCAAACGGAGCAATCACCTTATAGATCTATAACGTAACTTCCATTTTTTACATTTTTGCCAAGTGGAGGTGTGTAGAAACATAGCTGGGCAAATTGATTTTGGAATCAGGTCAAACCTGAAATTAAATCCTTTGTGACAGCTGTCACTATTTGTCTGTCACGCATCACAGAACATCAGGCCGTACCGTGACTTCAGCTGATGAACGTGCATCCTTGCCTAAACTACCGACTAGTTCAGTGCTCTCATGACAGCTCTTGTGCACATTTCTTGTACCTCTAATTGATACCTGGCAGGACATTACATGTGAAATTCCACTTGTTTCTTTCCTACCGGGAGTGTAAACACCCACAGGGTCTCAGCCAACTTTAAGCCCTGCCAGATGAAATGCAACAGCACAATCCAGAAGCAATCTCCAAAGCTTCAGCAGTCCCTCCAGAGGCCTTCCACTACTTCTGTGGATTTGCAGTTACCGTTGTTTGTTAGTCTACCAAAAGAAGACCCACAGGCACCTTCGGAAAAAGTGAGATGTGACAGCACATTCTCATTGCTTGTACCATAAACTCTCTTCAAATTGCAAACCAGGCAAAAAAAAAAAAACAAAACCCCTTTAGAAGCAAGCTCTCCATCAGACTGAGCAACTTGCTTTGTTAGTAGGCAATGTGACAGTTGTAGGGAGAGCTTGGGAATATGTTAGTGTAAATATATCAAATACAACTGATCATATTTGTTCACAGTAGGGTTCTAAAATGGCAAATAGGAGGAAGATGGGACCAAATAGTAAAGTTACCACGAAATACAAAACATTACATCCTAAGGAGTCTCAACATGACCAAATATTTTATGCTTTAAAACAAAAGAGGCAGCAGATATTTAGAGACAGGCATCTGAAGAACTGCCTCTGGAGGACAGATAAACAGCAGATGGGTCATAAGCAGAATGCTGTTGCAATATTGTTAATCAAGATAGCTCAGCCTGATGTTTTTCATCCTTTTTTTCACAGTAACCAGCTCTAAAAGTCTAAGAACTATACTATAAAAATTTGTTCAAATTAGCTTGGAAATGGACATGGAATTTAGCTGTAATAGCTTGTGTTTGTGCCAAGTGTTGCTGCCATAGCACATTCCTCTTGTTAATGTCTTCAAACTATGGGCACGCTGCAATTATTCTGCATTGATTTTAAACGCAGACTTAGCGCAGTAACGTCTCCAACTTGTAAGCAAAACATCAGCACTATAAATCAAACTGTTAAAGTCGCTGTTTGAGCCAAACATGAGCAAATTAATAGAGAACAAGTATGGAGATCTGTCTTTAGATTTTTATATATTAAATCCGTGGACTTTGGCACCCATTACATTGTTCTTTATGTAATCCACACGGCGTAGGAAGAGAATAGCTGAATGACAGTAGCTTTACTGCTGTGTCCCTCACTGACACAGAACTGAAGAACTTGCAGGTTCTTCCTTCTGCAAGGTTAAGAAGTGCAGACACAGGAGAGCCATTTGCTTGACATTACAAGCCTTTCACATACAGCCTTACAGTGGAAATAGTGTTAAAATCTCCAACCACTGCATCATGAAAGAATGCTGAAGAGCAGGATGTTGAATTAGCAAGTGATAATTACTTGATAAAAGATTTGATTAGATTAATATCTCTGTGTAATGTAACAAAACACTTAATAGCAGCACAGATTAAGCCTGCAGTGCACTGTCAGGCTAATGAAACTAGAGAAATTCATTATATTTAGTAGTTTCTTGCTTAGAAGACTAGAGATATTTTAAGGTTAAACTTGTGATGCTTACAATAGCATATATCTAAGAAACAGGCTATGAAGTCAGAAAAAGACTCCCACTAAAATTAGGTTCCAACACCTTGTCATTCATACCTGAGCAAATGTGTCCAGCACAAAATGAAAGGCTTATTTTTAATCCTGCCAGCTTCCAAAATGACACCATGGTTCTAAGAGATGTGTTAGCTTCCTGGTTTTTGCCTTATCCATAACAGAGCTGTCAAAAATTCTCTGGTCTGTGAGGTGCACAGCTGAAGATAACCCCAGCACTGCACTGCACCTGCCTGGACACTCCATAGACACCGAAATATCTCAAAGGTGCTCTGGTGTTCCCAAATGTGTGGCTAACACACAGCCATGGGCAGAGGCATATGCTCAGCCAAACCTCTGCTCAGAGGGAAGAAAGAAAAGAAAAGAGAGAGAAAAAGAATGAAAGAAAAAAAAGAAAGAAGGGGAGGGGGGGAAGCACATTTCTTCTGAGTGTCAGTACCAGAGAAAGAAGCTGCTGTTGCTTCACTCTAACCAGGCAATGACTGCAAGACACTTAATTTTCCAATTAATTAGATCCTAACTCTAAATGTAGAAGTAATTGATGTGTCAACACAGACAAATGAAACAACTCTCGACATAAAAGCAAGGACGTTGCATCTACCACTCAGTCCTGGATGATGGATTCTATCACTTTTTTGTAAAGAATTGCGTCAGTGAGAAGCAATGCCACTGCAGCTGAGCAGTCATGTAGTGGCATATTTATTATATAAGGTGCCTTCACGTAATTCCATGGTTTTAGCAGGTGATACATCCCTACAAAACTCACCAACTCTCTTCTTCAACTTTAAAAACCCCTTTAGCATGTTTTGAACATGTGTTGTTCACCTAAGCATTCACTGACACCCTTCTCTTCCAAACACTATTTGCTTTCTTTTGTCAAACACACTGTGTGACATCAATCCAACACTTAAAACCGCAAAGAAAGATGCCTGACCTTCTTTTAAAAGCCCTCACAAAAATAGCAGCCAACTGCCTCCAGTTAGATTGACTGTCACCAACCAAGACTTAAAGCACTAAGAAGACATACCAGTGAACCTGCAACTTTCCCTTAATTTCCATTTTGCCTGGGCATCATACATTGCCATTTAATCAAATTTCTTAACCAGAGTCTTCATGGGGTAAGGACTGTTTTCTTTGCCTTCATTTACAATGATCACTGCAATAGGAGATTTACTGGATTCTGCCAAAACCTTACTGAAGTGCTAGAGCTGGCAGAAAGAGGTACAGGGAAGCCAAAGCAGGTGTTGGTTGGGAAGCTTACATAACATCAGAGCAATTTCTCCCTATCGTTTTTTTGTTCTGTAAACACACGCCCACATGTGTGCACACACAAACACAGAGTTAGCAAGCACTATCAAGAATTGTTGCAAGCCTTTTTGTACTGCTAGTCTCATTTTTTTTTAAATCTAACTAAATTCTAGCTCCAGGTAGGAAACTTTGATTAGTCTGCTTCTAAAATGCGTGCTAGAAAGTTGCAAACTCACTGACAACTGAGGCATTCAAAACAAAAATACCACCAAACCCTTCACTGAGCCACGCAGTTTTTACAGGTCACTGTCAACGTGCTGTACAATACTTCAGTTCAGAATACCTGAGTTCTTACCATTCCACTACCCTGCTCATCTATCACTAGCAATCTCTCTTTGAAAGAAAAATGTATTAACAGGATACCAGAAATTCAGTAATAACCTGGGGAGACAAGCTTCATCTAAGTTTAAATGAGGTTTTAAAGAAAGTCACTTAATAAATGTTTTTTCCTTTATCCATTTAGTGCATGCAGGCATTAAAGCAAGGCACCATCCAGTCTTTCAGCATCTGAACTATAAATGCAAACGTGTAGGAATGGGAAGGAACCAGATGGCTTCAGGGATGACAGGCTGGTCAAGGGATATTCCGTCTTTCACCTTATCTAGGTCAACAGTTTGAAACAGACTGAAAAAATTAGCAGTTGACAGGAAAGGACCTGTCAGCCCATCCCAGTCCCCATGTTGCCCTCAACAACTGGCAGCTTTTCTAACAACTAATCAGCAACATTAAGGAATGAACAAGGACAGAGATTACCTCAGCCAGTTCTCTCTGGAACACCACCAGGGTGGGATGCACAGGTGTAGAAAGCTTGCTTGACAGAACCCAAATTCCTCTGTTCTGCAGCTAAAAATCTGCTTACGCTAAGGATAGCAGGCAGTTAACTTTTCACCAATCACGAAAGCTTCAACACAGAATAACAGAAGGGAATTGCCATTTCAGGGAGGTAAGAAAATTAGCTCATTCCCCTGGCAACACTGTCTTACACAAATGTTTTCCGAACTCTAGCACACAGCACCCGAGTCAGATGAAAGGCTGATGCAAGTCAGTTCTTACTTCAACTCTTTCTGAAATCATCTAAAAGCTCATCCTCTTCTCAAGTTGTTTAAATACCAGGAAACATTACTTTAGCTGTGTGAAATGTTGCCTGAAGGACCATCATACTTCCAAATTCCAGCACATACATGACTTTGACTCCTCTCTGTGCATATATCAGATACTGGAGGGGTTACACAATGGTTATTACAAACCCTCTGATTAGAAACCCCTTCTCTGGGTATACACCACAGCAGGCATAAATGAGTATGAATGAGAGCAAATTCCATAAGTATCCATTTTTACAACACTTGGGAGAAAGTTCATTCCCTATTTGCTTCACTACCAGCTTTGAAACACCCCTTGCTGCAGAATCTCCAGTCACAAGTGTCACAACCCTACAAGGAGCAAAATTGCCATTTATTACTTAATCAGAGCACTACAGACAGAGCAGAAAACAAGAGAACTGCAGCATTCCACAGCTCACTACTCTAGCACGCAGTGGGCTTGGCTTTGCATGTAAATGCACCCCACAACTTCCAGATGTCAGAATCAGCAGCACCCCAAATATGCCAGCTTGCTCCCTTCTGCAAGCAAGGACTGTATCAGCCAGCAGCCTGCTTCTGGCTCCATGATTAAATCCAGGCAGTGCTGATCTGAAAGTATTTCAGAGCTACAGAGTAGCTGTCCTTAAGTATATGCTTTAGATACTGGGCAACTGAATTCCTTCCTAATAATAGAAAGTCTTCCAGAGAGAGCAGTAACAGACACATCTTATTTAGCAGAGTACACAGTGAACAACTCTGGCTTGCAACAAATTTTATATCCCTGTTAATTCAGGTATGATCAATGGTGCACACAATTGGAGACAGCAGTCAAAGCATAGGTATTATGATATAGCTGAACATATTCAGAAATGTATTTAAAATTTAATCTCTGTTTAAAGACTTTCACTTCAAGATGCTGCTAATGTTTATGACAGACAAGCACTACATCTGGTATTCTCCATTCTATACATCTCTAATCTCTATACATCTATCTCTACACATTATCCACTCTATACATCTCTGGTATTCCCTACCCCATGCATCTCTATTCCCTGGTATTCTTCTAGTCAGCATGAAAGGTGCTGACTAAGCGTTTGCTCCTTTTGTGAAACAGATTTCAAAAGTAACACAGCACAGGCAATGGTTTGTTTAAAAACCAGAACCAGACTCTCCTAAGCTTCTGTAAGAAATTCTGCTGTGTGGGGAGAAGGAAAGAACAAGTTCTAGTTATTGGCATTATTGTTTGTTTGCATGCAATGGCACCCATGATAGGCAAAGCACTGTTCTAATGCATGAGGAGGCAGAACTCTTGCCCCCAAAATAAAAAAATGAAACAGCATTTCAAATCACAGAACAACTAATAAGAATTAGGAAGCATTTCCAGAGAGTGCTGCAGTTACTTGATAAAATCTGCTTTGCAGTATATTGCCTTGCTGTCTCCTCCACAGCTAAAACTTGCTCCTTGCCATTACAAGCAGGAACCATGTTATTGACCTCTAGAGTTCTTAATTCTCTTTCTTTGTATTAACTCCTGCACTCCGAACGCCCCTTTCAGCTCTCTCGATAAATGGATCGATTGGAACAGAAGACAGCAAAGTGCTGAGTCATCACTCATCTCCCACTGAAAATCCAAGGAGCTGAGCATAATCAGTCATTGGAAGGACTTAGGCTTAGAAGTCTTCTAGTTCTTACTAAAAGAGAAGTCTCTTTCACTTCCAACATGTTATTACAACGGCCCAACTACTTGCTTTCCAAATGGACACTTAGCCTTTTTACTCTTTACACCCCTTGTTTACAGTAAAAATTAACAGTCAGGTGCCTCTAAAACTCATATTAAGAACTTAAAAACCAACCAAACACACTAAAAATAAAAACAAGCAAAAAAGCCATGATTTTTTATTTAATAATGTATTTGGGGTTCTTTTTCTGTCTTCAGTTCTCCTCATATATTTTTTACTCCTGTTTTCAACCTTTTCTCACAGGGCTAATGTTCTGTCTAGCTTTTTGGTTTGGTTTCTTTTCAGTTAGTATTTTAATACCCACATGACTCTGGGATCGAGACCTTAAGATAACTGGAGATTTAAAGTCACATATCTTATCATTTGCTGGCAAAGTCATCCTATTACTGGTTTCAAATGGAGTTTTAATCCAGTCAAGGAAGCTAACATCATGAGATGTCTCTTATCTATCCATACAGTGGGTACCCACATGCACTTGATAATAAAAATGAGGTGCTACACAAAGAGAAGGAATTTATTTCAGACCAAGAAGGCAGAACAGCAAAAAGCTAATGCTGTTGAAACAAACAGCACAAAATGACAATTTATTATTGCAAGGGTTTAATAGAAATTGATTTTTTTCATAACTTTGAGAGACTCTTCATTGCTTAATTTAGTCAGAAGACTATGAGCAAGTTCAAACACCAACCAACCAAACTCCTTTGTTGATAGGACTCATCTCGCCTCCTCTTTTTCCATTCCCTGCATCTCTGCTCACTGAGCATTACAACACAAGACATCCTTCTAAAAGTTTAAAACTTAGCATTTGCAAAACACAAAAATGTGGAGAGTTGTTCTCTTGGGTGGTCATGTGCAGCTGCTCAGTAATGGCGTAACTAAGGATTCAGAACTGAGGAGAAGAATCATTGAAAAAAAACCCCAAAATCAGAGCCTGGGTAGCTGAAGCAGTGAAAATATGCTGGTTTGCCTCTCATCCAAAGGAAATAAACCCATCATCTGCTAGGATGGTTCATCTCTGAAAGAACATAGTTAAATAAAACATAAAACTTACTTCCACTCAGCAGTCAAAAAATAAATGTAGACCTATGCATTTTGTCAGCAGACTGGTTTTTGATAAGAAAAAAAGAACACTAAGAAAAATGTGCTGAGCTGTCCTAATTCAGAACAAGTACTGCAATGAGTAAAGAATTATTCTGCTCCTCAGGCTAGGCTATTTCAAATGCCACTTGTACTCACAACAGGTATGGGGGCCATGAAAATCCAGTGGGGGAGAGATCTTACACCGACCTCACTGCTGGGCCATGGGCAGGCCAATTTCTGTAGTTTGCACAAAATGACAAAACACTTTGCTTGTTATATTTGGTTGCTCAAAGGCAGGCAATCAAGTTATGCAGGGAATGATTGAATGAAAAATCCCCTTTTGAAGGGATGGTTTACATAAACTGGCACAGTAAAAAAGTAACTACACTCTAGGACACTAACAAAAACAGCAGATGTGTTTATGGCAAGTGTTCCCCAATATCTCAAACAAACAGGGAGATCTCAACAGTAGCTGGAGGAGAGCCATTCTGCAACCAGATGGTTTGAAGAACACTCCAGGGTTCTCTTCTCAGGACTTTTTCAATCAGATGATATTCCTCTCAAAGTACCAACACTAATCTGAAGCTAGCAACCCCTTTTTCTTTGGTTTCAAAGATAGAGGACAAAGCACAGAAAGCTGGCCCACCTAAGCTGCCTAAGAAGCTCTACAGCATTTCCAGTAGCAGCAGGGTAGCTGCACTGACCACAGCAATGGCCAGTTACATGAGATGCTCCATCCCAGCACCATTCCACCCCACGGACTGACACAGTGCTCAGTGGGAAATGAATGAAGAGGCCAAGGTGTGACTGACTATCTGTATTCCCCAAAGCATCTTAAACATAAGCTCTGGATCAAGGTACTGCTCCCCCTTTTGTAACCAGAGACATTCTTCCACGCTCACCCCAAGCCATGCAGAACTGGGCACCAGGAACTTTGATTCAGAGACCAAGAAAAATGATGAATCCCAGCCTGTTCCACAGTAGGCAAAATGGTACTGATGATCACAGAGAGTTTTGCCTGTTCCCATTGTTTCAATCAGCCACTCCCTTGAACACCAGCTTGCACAACCTGCTAATCTCAGCTCTGCTCTACCAGTTTCCCTATCTTCTTCGGACTAGATGCTTCTTAGGACCCATCTTCTCTACATTTCTTCTCCCTCCTCACCATCTCCAGAACAAATTCCACTCCTGTTTCACCTGCAAATGTCACCTCACCAATCGTTCTGCTTGCGTGTTTTTATCCCTTTACCTGCCTCATTTTCCATATGCATAAGCTCTCCAAACAGACCCTGCCTTTAACCCTGCATTTACACAACACCTTGCACAACCAGGCCCAGGTCTCTAGGAGTCTCTATGCATGGTTCTGACACTTACATTAAGGCTTTTTTTCTCTAGCTGTGTTATTTGGTCAAATAAAGGTATCACCTCCTCCTACAAACCTCAACACAATAATAAGAGGACAATAATAATTGTGGCAAAATCAACAGCCACAGCACCATTTAAGGTCCAAATTATCAGCACAAGTTCCAGCAGGGAAACACCTAACTGTGATACCACGTTTGAGACATGGACTGAAGAATAGTCTACCCTCTCGGACACTATGTGGAATTTAAGAAGGCACAACATAATTACCCGAGCTGGTCTTGGCTAGGAGGCCAGGATTAGCACTCCAACACTTCTGAAAAGTGGCCAGGAAGGCTGTTTTGCCTCTCATCCAAAGGAAATAAACCCATCATCTGCTAGATGGCCCTCAAACACTATTTGAGGCATCATTTTTACACAGATTTGAGAAAAGTGTCTTTACTGACACACCTGAGTGATTTGCAGCAACAATACACCCTGAGCAGTGCACTGGACCAGTATCAACCGAGAACACCAAGTGCTCTTCCCTGGCTCATGAAAAACACACCCTCAGTTTTTCTGTAGATTTTTCAGCCAGTTACACAGAGACATTAAAGGAAACAGTGACCTAATTCTGACACTGTGGTTTCATAATGTAAAGATAACCTAATTCTTCAGGAGTCCCAAAACTCCTCTTCCTGATAAATGACCTTCTCTCTAGAGTATTTCATATTACTTTTGGCAATTAGAGGACTGAACAGAATATGCAAACTGGAAATTAAAAAGCCTTGATTTTCCTTTAGATCTGTTAGGATGATGTGAACAAACACAGAAAAAGAGTATGAATTATACTGATGTGCTGCTCTACATCCTAAGATATGGGCAATCAAATCTCTTGCTTGATCAGGGGTCATGAAGGAAGGTTGTTTTACCCCTGTTTTACTACTTAGGTGCATAGAAGTTTTCTTTCATTTTCTTAAGCATCAACAGGTATTGGCTCTAAAGAGATCAAAAAAGGTCTTGGTATAATAGCTCCAATTAGAGTTAGCTAAAAGCATAGCCAGAGACATTCAGCAAACAAGAATATGATAGATTCCTACCTACAGGAAACCTATAGGATATAGATTCCTATATTATTAATCTGAATAAAAATAGCTTACATAATTAATTACTAAAATCTTAGCCACCAATTCAACAGAAAACTGCATTGAAAAGCAAAAAATAGACAAATCAACCAGGATACAGATCAGTTTAGCATGACTTACCCTTATGCATGGCTTGAAAAAGTGGATGAGGGTAAGATAGGGAGTGGTCATGGACTTTTCAGGGAACAGACTAACAGGATAGGTTTGTTAACAACAGTTAGTGAAGTAGAGAAGAGCTCCTCTGCAGCACAGTGCCAGGCATGGAGAATCAGCATTCTCAGAGGAATGCCTTTGCTTCTGTAAGGAAGTGCAACAGATGAAGCCAAATTTTACCTTCCATCACTCCTGCATTACTATCAATGCAAGAAAGAAAGGTCTAACTTCTCTTAGAGCAACAGCAACACCACTGCACATGGAATCTTCACATGCACACACAGCCATGTTGCTATTTGCAATCATCAATAAAATAATTTGACAATTTAATTCTATTTCTTAAAAACACTAACCAAAATGCTAATGAATATTTTATCAAAATTATGGCAATCTGCCTTTTTGGATGGCTTTCCAGACAAAACACTTGCTGAGCATTCACTCTTCACTTTTGCAGTCTCTATCTGTTTTTAAGGCCACATGTGTGCATGGCAGCCTCCTGTTACATCATCTGTGAAATTCATTGCACAGAACTCAGAGCACCTGCTTTGAGAATTCCTGGCTTCCCAAGACTTCTTTCCAATGACACCAATGCATAAACACCCATGGAGCACAAAAGCAGCAAGGTACGTCCTGCACCCTGGCCTAAGAACCTCAGACAAAATGCTCATTGAAGCAACAAAACTGCATGAACTAAACAAAATGCCAGGCTTTACCATGAGGAATTTGGTCACCTCGGACAACCCCCATTACCGGGAGATATGCAAATGGAAACTTCCTTTCATAAGGACAACTCAGCTACTAAGAGCAACAGGATGAAACTTCCAAAGTCCTCCTGGCTAACACCTATTACTATTTTATCAGTGAGCAGCATCATCACTGAAAGGTAAACACTGTGTCCTTTTTCTCTCCTTCACAAGTACTCTGCTCTAACAGATGGTCAGTTTACATGTGGTAATGATCCACTGTAATTAAAAACTCCATTCTCATTAGCCATCCTCCAAGAATACGACAGCTCTGGCTTACTTTTTCTGATGAGTATGTGTTTTGTTTAATGATAAACAGCAGCCAGGAGAATAAAAAATACAGCAAATTTCTACACTGGGGCTGAGCGGAGGTGTTGGATAGCAGATTCCTAAAAGACAGTCAAAGACACCATTCACCAAGGTTGAGAACCCCAAGTCTGAGGGTCAAGACAGACCCTAGTAATCAGCATGTGAAGTTCATCTATCTTCTGTAAGGATTCACTGAGTGTACTCATAGTCCCTTCACCTTTCAAGTCCTTTTCTCATTTCAAGAGCTGTCACCACATTTACAATCAACTGTTCTGCAATTATTGCAGAACACAACAATCACAAACTTTGTCTTTTATAAAACCACAGATCTACTGCTTCCTCCTTCTGGCAATTCCTCTCCTCCTCTCCAGTTGGAAAAGCCAGAGGGCCAACACAGACATATATTTTTCAAGAGTCATTACCTTCCTACTGACTCTACAGATCATTGTGGATTCAGTGTCAATTCAGAATGGAGACACTGTGGACTATTGACAGTGCCTGACTCGAAAAATCCGTAACACCTGAGAAAGACCATCATCATCTAGAAGTCCTAAGGGGAGGAAGAACAGCATTGCAGACAACACCTTTAATCACACCTCTGCAGATCCAGGTTCAATTCTTAGTTCTTTCATAAATCATTCTCTAACACTCACCAGCTGTAAATATATATTTCAGATCACAAACACTCAGCTGCTGGGAGCACCTTTTAATTCAGGATCTCATCAAGCCAAACCTCAGTTGCTGAGTGGTGTCCCTGAGTTGGTACTTCTGCACATAACAGCACAGGCAGTGCCCCCCTGTGCTCCACGCTAGGTTACCTGCAGGGTCCCAAGGGGAGCAGTAGAGTCACAGAGACAGATAGAATAATACAAGTTAAAGCATCCTCCCAGGACTAATTTCTTGGCTGGCAGGTACATACTGTGTACCAGGGTTTAAGATAGGTTTTTTTAGTCTCTGCAGCTCCTCTATCAATTTTTCACTTACTTCAAACTTCCCATGAGCCCAGCAAAAACCTGGCTGCAAGTCAGTAAAAAGCAGATATTTTCTAGTGCCAGATCTGACTCCTAGATAGAAAATTATAATTATCAAGACAAAATTATTTCATGTGGCAGTGATGACACACAATCCCTCTTACAGGGAGCTCTATTTTCCATTTCAAGCAAATAGATTTTCTGTCCTGAGCATCAAAAATTAAAACCACTCATACTCCCCAGTGTTTTGCACTGAGCATGGCTTGTTTCCAAAAAGTCAATGTCAAAAAGCAGTAGGGAGGTCCAGTGTTACATTACGTCTCAATTTTTTTCTGCATCAGTCGTGTTTGGTTTGCAGTTATCAAATACAGTTTTATGTGGTGCTTTTTCTGCTGACTCTGAATCCTGAAGTATCAGCCCTGGGTTTTAGAGACACACTGAGCTATTTTCTTCTGTCACACTTTTGCTAATAACAAATAGGCAAGTTCTGTTCTGCTGTGCAGGGTCTCATTGGCTTAACAAAGCCACTATTTCTGTGACTCATGCAGATCTGCTCCTGGGCTGGAGAAGCACTAAAAGGACAAGAAGTTGAAAGCTCTCCAAGTTACCTCAGTCAACAAAATCAACAGATGTGTCTACATGCATCACAGGTGGTCAACATGGAGCATTTGAGCCATGTAGGGAGTGCAGGCAGCACTCGTGAGTCAGCCCTATCTGACTGCATTCCCAGGTTAGCCCCATGCAGCAGCGAAGCAAAGGGACCTGTAAGAAGCTGTTGCTCACTCTCCCAAATTACTCATAGAAATCCCCTTCCCTAGAGCTCTCCTAAATATGAGGTATGTACTGTGTGGCATTCCACTGCTGAGAATGCATGCCTCATAGGGTTGGAAGAGCTGGACACCTGTAAGATACAAATGGCTGCATTAAGTGTCGCTTTTATACAGCTCTTGGACCACATGCAGCATAGCTAATAAAATGTCATCTCATCTGCTTGCTACTTCAGAGGTCATTACAACTACAGCAAAAAATGAAAAGGGGAAGAGAGCAGAGAGATGATTTAGAGCAGATGGAGGTCTGACTAGAAGAGAAGCACACCCTGCCCATCTCAGGTCTGACAGGTCCTCCTGCATGGCAATCAAACCCTCTGTGTCTCAGCTGCCTACCTTGTAATCCTTAATAAAGGGCTTTGAAATTTGAAGAAGAAAGGTGTCTTAATAGTCCTTGTCCCTATCTTCATCCTGGATTTTTGTTAGTTTCTGTGTCAAGATGGTTAGCACAAGGAGGTATTAGGCTTCTCATTGTACGAGGATGCTCTGCCTAAAGTAGGGGCAAAGCAGCTGGAGCCTTTTTATTTGCAGAGCTATCAGAGGTGAATGGAGAAAGGGATGTTATGCTGGTTTTGATGTTGAAAAATGCTGAAACCAGCCTGACTCATCAATGACAAAGTTAAACATTCTGAGGAAGAACAAAGTACCTGAAAAAGCACCTGATAAGGGAACCAACAAATGATACTACTTACAACTCATCCAAAGATGCTGAGCTGGCATAGCTGGCCTGGAGACATAGTACTGACAGTCAATCACTTTTTATTATAAAAATCCATTCCCACTTTTTAGCTGTAGTCTTCTGACATATCCCTTAGAGTGTGTGTGGAAATTCCTCCCTTGAGTGAGGACACTCCTCAAGGCTGAGTGAAAGAGATTTGCCCGTGGTCATCAGTACAGGTGAGTAACACCAATCTCTACTTAAAATTGGTTTTGTTAGCTTTAATATAATTGCTTCAATATTGCTTCAAAAATAGTGCACTGCACTAGTAGTTATAGCTACTATACTGTGTAGTAAATAATCCTGATTAAGATCTTTTAGTCTAATCATTATAATTATCATAATAAGTTTAAATAAATCATTTATTTTATATCTATAGGATAGATATCGATATTCGGTCTGTCATCCTTAATCCTGCAAGACAAAGTTCTCTAAAGGTTCAATTACACCTTTAGACATAAACTGTTTAGATGTAAACTGTTGACAAAGTCTGGGGCCAGGACTGGATCCAGCTGCAAAGACTCCCTTTTGAGAAGGAGTTTAGAAAGCAGGAGGGTCCTTTCTGCACGTCGTGACTCAACAGGAGGGCTTCTTTAACACACTTTGTCTGAAGCTCCCATTCTGCCTGCAACACTCGTGAGTCTTGATTGATTTATTTGAGTTATGCTCATGAAAGGCAGCAGTAAAAAGCAAATTGCACATAGCCACAAAGTAAACACGGTACCTGCCAGGTCCTTGGGCTCTTCTCACTTTTGACCCCCAGATTTTGCTTAGGAAAATAAATAACTGCAAGGTCTTTCATCTGCAGCAGAGACAGCATGCTTTCATGCTCTGCCAGTGTATGCCAAACCTATTTGGAAGGCAGCATCACCAGGCATCTTTTTGTGAGCAAATCTATTAAAAGAAAGCTCTGTAAAGAAATTGCCTCAAGGCTCCAGTTCAGTGGTAGCTATGGCAGTGTTCCTGCGCTGTTGGCTTGCTCTAGCTGTGGAAAGTCCCCACGAAGTCATGAATAAACGGAGCTCTTTATGCTTTTGCCACAGGATCACATGGGCGTATCAGTCCAAAATGAGCAGGAATCTCTTTTACAAAACCACCCTATTCTGAAAGTAGAAGAATGGATTCATTTAAGCAGGTCTTCCCAATTCAGTACCTTTGAATAAGAACTGTTAAATAAAAGCTTATGTCATTTGTCAGCTGAAATGTATTTTCTATTTCCATTGCTATATTTGAATGACTAGGCTTTGAAAACAACTTTTAAAACTCTCTTCCTAATTAATACCTTAAACAGAAATAACCTGGAGTCATGTGACTTAACAACAACTACATCAAGGTAACAGATTGTGCCCAATGCTAAGCATATTTTCAATTAAGCCTCCCACTGCATGACAGACAACTCTATTCACAGAAAAGAAAAACAACAGAAAGAAAAAAAAACAAAACAGCAAAAAATGCTTAAACAAGTCCATGTGCTCTGGCAGTCTGCAACTGGAAACATCCTCATCCTTACTCAGGCACAGCAATGCTAAACTGAATATTCAAGCTAAGATCCATCACACTTTGCTAAGCCATCTACCAAGTTTACAAGGTAGAAGCTCTTGTAGCGATGTTTACCTGTCTGATCTGTAGCATCTCCCTTAAAACAAGCTTAACCACAGCCTCTCTATCACCTCCGAAGGGAGACTGGGGAATCCCTCAGCTACAGCATCCATAGCACACACCTCCATACCAGGTATCTCTAAGCACAGACAGGTAATTAAGTAAGATGACTCCTGTCCATGGAGCTGGAAAGACAATGGAGTTTTCCAGACACAAAGAACTCTGTCACAAGCTGCTGAGAGCAAGTTTAACAAATCCTCAGGCACTAGCATCTTGCCAGTCACTGAATAGAGTACCAGGCACTCAGGAGCTGGAAAACGGGCCATCAACATTCTTCTCTCAGAGAGCTGACTTCACCAGTAGCAAAGCCCAGTCAGGGATTAGACCTTTCAAAAATCCTGCTTTTGATTATGAATGTTCAAGTTCAGGACTTCACTTGAAATTGTTGGTTAGGTGGGTTTTTTGGTTGCCCATTTTGTTGGAGTTTTTTGCAACTGATGGCTCAGGTACAATTTTCTAAAAATTGATTTTAGATAGGACTACAGAACAAGGCTTGATCTTCCAAGAAGTGTTACAAAATAAAAACTTTACTGAAAACAATAGAGTCCATTAAAAAGGCATTTTTAATAGGCTCGACTATTAGTCAAGAACTCAAAACCGATTCAGGTTCATGACCAGGAGTACTCAGTCTTTCTCCAATCAATATCCACTGTTTCACCCTGGAGAACCAAAAGTACTTCAACCTCTTCTTCCTGCTCCTTCCTGGAGTACCAGGCAAAAGGCTGCCTCTGCTCAGTCTCAAGGAGTTGAGCTGTGACTTATCTTTAGAACAATCTCAAACTCGATCCTATGTAATGTCATGCTCTCTATCAGTGTTTCTTAAACGTTTTTAGATTAAAATAATGGGATACCTAAATTAAGCAAAACAACCACCACAAACACTACCTAATCCTTCAGAGAAAAATTAATGTAGGGCCCGTCCAGCACAGTGATGACACTGTCATGTCTCTGTGACAAACTTTTGTGCTCCCAAGGTTTTTCCTTTCAATCATACGTTCCTGAGTCTTTACATTGCCTTTTGTTTCAGCACTGCTATGCTCATTTCAGTCCTAAAACAGATCTTAAATCTATACAGTCTGTATAATCCTAGGCAGACATAACTCAATAAGCCTGTTTTTCCTCTTTATGCTATTGGGTTTGAACATTTTCTTTGCTAAACCTGCCCACAACACATCCTATAACACAGAAAACCTTGAGCTGACTACCCATAAAATATATTGCGTCAATGACCAGACATAAATCTGCACTGATGCTGCAGCAAAAAGAGCCACTGCTGAAATGAGTGTCACATCAGGTTGCGGTCTCGGAAGAACAGAGAGAAGCAGGAGACACTACAGTGCAGAAACAATAAAGGAAGGAGCCTCCCTATCTCCCCGAAGCTGCTATGAAGCAAAAAATTAGGCCAGAGAGTGTCATTAAAGCAGTATTGTAATTACAGCTTCTAGAACCTTTTACCAGTGAGCTGAGGACAGAAAGAAGTTTCTTTAGAAGGTGCTGAGCTTCTTTCAACAGAAAAGAGAAAAACAGCTCTCAATCATTCACTCAAAAATCTGAAGGCACCTCAGAGAACTGTGTGCATGCAGGCACAGTGCTCTCTGATTTATAAAAGCAGTGCCTCACACAAGTGCAAATGAACCCTCTCAGCTTTCTCTGACGGAGGCTGGGAAAGAAAGCAAGTAAGCCAGCAGCTGTTATTCTTCAGAAACCTGATCATAACCTCATCAGGATCTTTGCTTCCCCCACTCAGTTACTCAAATTTTGAATCACAAAAGAGCAGGTAAGACATTAGTACCAGCAAGGCTGGGCATGGAGAACAGATCAGTGAACTTTGGGCAGAAACAAGTTGTGTGCTGTGGATCCTAGCAATAGAAAGATAGGAGGGAAGAGACTGCAGAGATAGAGGGGAGGAAATTAAGGATGCGTTTATCCTCCCATTTTCCCTGGTACTTGTTTATGAAGCACACAGCAAAGCTTTAAAATCAGAAATACTTCTATACACATGTTCCCACAAGGAACTAGAATTACAATAGTGTTGTTTCCCTCCTTTCACATTAATTTTATTCACATGTCTCTTGAATATGTTTGCCAGAGAACTCTTGGTAGATCCAGAGTCAGGATCTTCTAATTGCAGTAGTAAGAGTTCTTGAATAATAAGGAAACAGAAACCATCCAGATCCAAACAAGAAATTATTCCTTTTTTCCACTGCTCTGGCTATGCTCCTGAAGTGCTGTAATGTCATCTGTTTGTTCGTATTCATGGGAGCCTCACAAGATACAGGAACTAGGAGAGCCAACACCTATGAAGAGTTATCCACAGAACCATAGAACAAGGTGGGACATCACCAAAAAGCACCAACATCAGGGATGCAGGGAATAAGGACAGCCTTGAGGAAGAACAAATCTTTTCCCACTTTTTGCATGTCACCTGAGATTAAAGAAAAAAAAAAGGGAATGCTGCAAAAAAATAATAGTTTCATGAGAAACACATTTCATGGTGGGAAGCACGTGGTGGGAAGCGAAAAAATAGTCACTGGTTAAAAACCAGAAAAATTAGAAGGAAGTAACAATTTAAATATCAGTGACATTTCTGATAATGTGTCTAATGGTACAGCACAGAAGAAAATTAATCCTTAACTTTCTAATTTGGATTTAGAGGAGAAGTATATAATTCAGTGGATCTTCAGCCTGTAACATACAGCAAGCCTTTCAGTTTTCCAAAAGCATGTGTTGCTTCAATCAGGATATGCCATTGGAATAGGTTGGGGAGTACTCATTAAATCACTTGTTTATTATTCACACTACAGGAATGTGAGTTCTATTGGTAAAATGAATCAATCAGAGAGCAAAGAGCTATTCTCTGGAGTCTACATTAATCAGCCCGACAAGCTGTCACTAAGGATTGGGTCAGGCTCATAACACAGCATCCAACCAGTGGGGGGAAAAATCCCCGAGACAGCTGAAAGCAGGGAACAGTTCACCCATTTAAAGCTGTCCCCAGAGGCTTGTGTCAACCATTTATTACTGCTCACACACAGCTGCAGAAGCTTTTAAGTGAGAAACCTGCATTCTGGGACGTTCCAGAACTGTGTGGAAGCATGCTTGATCCCAGTTAGTTCTGTGAGGACAAGCAAGATGAAGCATCCTGAAAGAAATACTGCTGGGCTTTAATATAGCCCTCTGAAGTAAATGCATTCATGAACTTGGAAAAGGTCTAAAACTAGGACACATGTCAGAACAGATACACTGTTGGGAAACACTCAGAGTCGTCATGCAGTCTGCACTTCAATAAAACATTTTTTAAAAAACAGCACTATCTTTACAGACTATTTTTCATACAGGCACATTGTTTTCAAGGTTTAGCTGCTGCCCAGCCTCCCCCAATATAAGTCTAAAATATAAAGTATCATTTAAAACAATGCCACTCATGAGAATACACCAAAAAATAGTTTTGGGGGTTTTTTTTTAACAAATAAACAAACAAAACAAAAACCCACAACCATTAAACTGCCCCACTCCCTGCCCAGCTGGTAAAAATCACGAACTCCTGAAATCTCATTATTCTGAGACATACACTCCTTTAATGTGAATAAACATAACAAAGAACACAAGCACTAGCTGGGCTGCAGGAGCCCTAACCAGACCAGAAATGTGGAACCAGTAAAGCAGTCAGCAGTTCTGATAATCCTGTGAAGCTCTGTAACACATATAGCAACGCACAAAATCAATACACCATACCAGAGAACACAATCATACACTGCGGCCACTTGGACGGAGGAGTGACAAGATCAACGTTTCTGTTCTTGTCAGCACTTGTGCCAACTGCACCTCCAAGCTGGACAGAGTTTGAAACTGAGTATGACCTGCAGTGACAGAGCTGCGGGGTGGGCTTCAAGTCTTGCTGAACGGCTCAGAGAAGCGGAAGTGGCTTAGCTGAAGTGTACTTCAGGGGAAGCCACCAGGGAAGGCAGTCAGGAGGGAAAAACAATAAAAGGATGAGTGTTTAATTGCAGCAATGTAATAGGAGTGCAAATGCTCAGAAGTGAGGAAGAAAATCTTTCAATCCTCGCAACAGAGCTTCTCCACCTCACTCTGTATGGAGCGCTGTGCATGCTGCTGCTCTAAACTTGATGTTAAAAGCATAGAAACATAAATATTAGTGTATGCATTTAAACATAGCCTCAGGCAGCGCTGGCAAGACTATATCCTGCAGATCAAGAGATGTGATTATTCCACTCTACCCAGCACTTGTTAGACCACACTTGGACTACTGTATCCAGGCTTGGTCATCCCAGCCCAAGAAATTGAAGACCACCCCGCATTGTTCCGCCAAGACGAATAATGAACACAGCTTGCTTCAGGGAAAACTTTGGTAAGGCTATAAGAAAATTTGAGAACAAACTGAATGAATTGGAAACAATTAAACACTGGACTAGATTACCAAGAGACATGGTGGGAATTCTCTTGCTGTAAGTACTAAGTGCTGAGTTTGAGAGGACCTTGGATAACACAAACTAAGGATTTCCCTTCAACAGAAGGTTGGACCAGATGTTCTCTAGGGGTTCCTACCAACCTAGATTTTTTTTCTATGATTCTATAATCTAAACATATGTTATGCTATATGCACTGCTAAATACTACTTTTACAGTACATTCATTTTGAATTAGAATTTCTGATTTTTCTTCCCATTCTAGCAATAAAATAAAAAAAAAAAAAGAGTAATGCAAAAGGAGGATGGTTCATCGTTTTTCAGAATAACTGTCAGTTCAATCTATTGAAATTAGCAAGCACTAGGCTTAAAAGGAAGTGCCCTTTCACACAATACTTAATTAAACAAGTGAATTTACTGCCAGAGAATTTTGGCTAAATGACTGAAAGGAGTTCCATGAAGTCATTCAATTCCTTTAGTGTCTATTGAGCATTATTTGCCATCTACTTTCAAAGACAAGATACACAAACTTTTGGTCTGATCCAGTATATCCAATTTGGCATTTGAGTCTAATGAATGGGAGATAAATCAAAATACCAGAAGTCAAATATAGTGATATTAACTTGTACCTCCACTACAGTTTATTTGTATCATGAATTTAAATACTCAAAACAGAACAATAGAAACCTTACCACTAGTAAGGCAAAACTTACCAGTAATGCCTAGTAAATTATGAAGAACAACAATTCTTTATTTCAGTTAGGTCGTAAATGGAAGAACAGGCTAAGAGACAAAACAAGAAGAAAATCCAGCAACACTGTCAGATTCCACTTCTACCTAAAGGCAGAAAGACAGACTTAAATTCCCAAAGCAAATGGGATTCCAACCTGCCAGAGTAACAGCTCTATCACACCAAGGGCATACATCTTAGCCACCTCCACAGGTGTATTCTATGAGAAACCTAGATAACGCCTAAAAAGAGCCTAAACAAATACAAAAATAACAAAATGAGAGCAAATATAACTCCAGCTGTCAGCATTTTAAACTACATCCTGTATGACACAAAACCAGTGTTGCACTGAAAGACATCACAACATCCTCCCAGATGCCAACACTGCAAAGAAAGATCCCACCTGAGAGTTCTTTTTTACATTTCACATGCTGAAAAAGCTGTTAGCACAAACATTGCTCAGACGGTAAAAGACTAACATATGGCTTGAGGGGCTATGGGAAGTAGGAAGAATTGTTACTGCCAGCCATGCAACAACTCTACCTTCTGTAAGCGTTAAATCCAATGTTGGTTTATTTTTGATTAATTATGGAATATACTTTATTCGCTGGTTTAGAATAATTTAAAAAATTTAACAATGGACACAATAAAGAGATATCCCACAGACACGACTTCACCTTGACTGTCATCCATTGGATGACAATCTCAAGAAGAGAACTTCAGTTTAGTCAGTGAGACTTTGTAGGTGGCGGGGTGGCTTAAGATTTGTGTTGTGTCATGAGAAAACTTCCACTCTGCAGGGTACTTCTGGACGTCAGTGATGTGACGCTAGACCTCTGGAGCACACAGCCAAATAAAAGGATGGTGTACAGGTCCTAAACCTGTTAGGAGTTTTGTGCCTGCGGACAAAGCTGCACAAGCATGCAGAATTCTGAGGTGGCTTGGCTCTGAAGTCCCTCACAAGGCACATGGCACACAACAGATGGTCTTGCTTAAGACACTTACCAGGGACTTCAGGGATCCAGACTCAGTTTCAGTTTAACTTTGTACAAGTCTCTTAGAAGGACACATCTACACCATGGATATAGGCAGATTTAAGCTGTCTCTGCCTGAGCTAATCTGGAAATGAAAGTGCAGCAGCAGGAATGTTGCAAAGACACTCGAGCTCAAGGTAAGTGATCAGCAGGATTTCTGAGCTCATGGGCACTGCCATGCAGATCTCAACAACAAGTCTCTCTGTGCTCAAGTCTGCTGCATGTGAACTTCCGTCCTGTCTGATTTTGGCTGGAATAGAGTTAATTTTCTTCCTAGTAGCTGGTGAAGTGCTGTGATTTGGATTTAGCATGAGAATAATGTTGATAACACAGAATCACAGAATGCCTTAGGTTGGAAGGGGCCTTAAAGATCACCTAATTCCAACGCCCCTGCCATGGACAGGGAACCTTCCACTAAACCAGGCTGCTCAAAGCACCATCCAACCTGGCCTTGAACACTTCCAGTGATGGGGAGTCTACAACTTTGGACAACCTGTTCCAGTGCCTCGTGTTGCTGAGCAGTGCTTGAGTCAAGGACTCTTCAGTGTCTCATGCTCTGCCAGCGAGGAGGTACAGAAGAAGCTGTGAGGGAGCGTGGCCAGGACAGCTGACCCAAACTGGCCAAAGGGATGTTCCTTACCACAGAATGTCACAGTCAGTATATAAACTGCAGGGAGTCAGCTGGGAGCCACCGATTGCTCCTCAGGGATGGGCTGGGCATCAGTCAGTGGGTGGTGAGTGACTGTACTGTGCATCACTTGAGGGTTTGGGGATTTTATTTATATCTCTCTCTTTGTTGCCTCCCTTTAAATTACAATTATCATTATGTTGTTGTTATTATTATAAAATTGCTTTTATCTCAACCCACTTACCTTTCTCATGATTCCACTGGGGTGGAGGGGTGGGGAAATGAGCAAGCAGCTTTGTGGTACTTAGCTGCTGGCTGGTGTTAAACCATGACAACTGGCTAGTTGTGGTCTGTAACAGCTCTCAGCCCTCTACCCTGTGCTCCAACACAGACATTCTCTTTGGTTTGGTGTCTCAGCTTTCCATCTGTACCAGGAGGATAAAAGCACGGCCCATACTTACAGGGTGTCAAGAGGATAAATACATTAAGTGGTCCTAAGGCACTCCGGGATTATGGCAACAGACGTAATATCAATTCCTTAAAGCAGTGAAAATGGAGACGGCGGGGCAATTGAAACTCTAAGGACAGAGCAATTGAGAACATGAAGTCTATTTTTTTCCAATTTAACTATGTCTCTGCATCCAGAGGACACTGCAGAAGAAAAGGGAAAATTTGGAACACAGCAACAGCTTGAGGAAGGGGAAAATGTGGGGAATGGCCGCAGAAGCAAAGGACAGTATGATTCTTAAACACCAATTGACTTTAAAACTACTATGAAATGAAACAAGAAGAGATGTTTACACTTCAAATGACAATCTCTTGACAGACACCTCTCTTACCTGCTTAAGACCATAACTAGTTGGAAACTCTCCAAGACAATGCAGAGGAAGAAAGGAGTTTTGTGAAGAATCCATGCTACCCAGCAGTGACACAGCTACTAACAAAATGTAAGTATTCAGCAGCACTGTTTAAAACAAAGTATGCTTAATACATCAATTAAGAAGCCTCAAAGGAGAAACCTCTAATTCAGAAGTAGCCCTTCTAGTAACTTCCAGTTCTCTAAGATAGCAAATTAAGTGAGGAAATTTGATTGAAGAGTACAATGCAAATTCTTTTCCCTCTGTTTCATTTTTGCATCATTTCAGCCGCAGTGATTGTACTCTGTGGTATAGAGACATGGAATTAAGTTAACTGCTTCCACTGTTAACCATTCCACACATTATTTGCTGGGTAACTGCGTGGTTTAAGTTAACATGCTTTGCAGCACATTCACAACATGCTAGAAATGTGCACACCAGCAACTAATGCATCTCTCTTAATGACTAGTAATTTGTTAAGCTGATGAACCCCTACAGCTTATAGTCATCTCTTCATAATCTTATCTTCGTCCAGAGCCCATTATTGTCTTGCTTCAGTCTTCTTCATCATAAAAAAATTAAAGAACATTAAACTCCGTTTTACTAAAAAAAATTAAAAGTACTTACCAGTCACAACTCAATACAGTGTTAGAAATTAATAATTCTGTAATAAATGATTAGCCTACCAGTTTCTGCTGGTTTTCATCCCTTGCAGCAACTCTCAATACGTGTCATACGCTCTTAAGAATCAACAGTAATGTGATCATTTCCTACTGCAGACCTATAATTTGTACCTACAGCAGCAGAAATTGTAGCAGAATGCACATAAAACAGTAGTATGGGGAAATCCACAAAAGAAATAAAAAAGATACAAATTCAATCCCCGATGCTTCATGACTTGCCAGTGTTATATGGGAAGAAAGACATATAGACACTAGTTTAATGTCTTTTCAAAACTACGAATCCCTGCTGCATTGATTAGAAACACTACTAGGGGGTTTTCATTCAGGAGGGTCAGAGGACGAGACCAGCAAAAGGAGCTTGCCATGAGGATCAATTAGATTCAAAAGAATTCATAGGTACAAAATTCCTTCCCCACTAAAACAAGTAATATTTTCAAATGTTGCTAATTCTTTTGATTCTGAGAAGTTAATTCTCACCTCCTACAGTTATCAAGAAGAACACAGCAAACACAAGGAAACAAACGAAGAAATAAAAGAAATGGCAAACTAGTTTTCCTGTGCTTCAGCTTCCATCCCTTTCCAAGGGGTAACCATCAGCTCTGTTCCCAGACAGCACAGAGGTCCTGGGTGAGAGGCAAGAGCCAGCACGTAAACTGCACAACCAAACCATTAAAGATGAGCTCAGATTGGTTACTAAGACCGTAGGGACTTGGCTGTGACTTGATTACAACAGCAACACTGGACAACAACAAACATTGACTGGATGTTTTGTGACCCTGTGGAGAACCTAGCCCCACCTGCATTACTTGAGCAGTGATAAAGCTATTGGCCAGGGTGCCAAGTTTTGAGAGACATCGCTGAAGATGAGCTGTAGATGACTTTTAAAATTCAAACTGGCAGCAGGTCCCGAGAATATTCACAATTCTTGCTATTCTTGATACAGTAGTTAAATGAAAAAGGTTTGGATAGCCATGTGAACTTTGGCCCAGCTCAATAAAAGGGGCAGGAAAGAACAATCATTCCAGTCAAATTTCCAAACAACTGGAAGTTCAATTATCTCTGCTGAATAAATTCAGCAATTTAAGTTGCTCCTAAGCAGCAAGGGACCAAGCTGAAGGGAGATCTGAGTTGATTTAAAGCTAATTTGTTTCAGAAAGTTCTGAAGTGGCTTTCACAGTGTCTGCAGTCATTTCTGTAAAGGGGTATTAAAACAATAAAGTTTTATGTGAGAAGTCACCAACAAGTTCAGCAAATATTCACCATCTACAAACACACCTTCAGCCTTATAAAATTCCTTCACTTTGTTTGGAAAGTGTGGTTTATTTATTTGTGCAAGATATTTAAAGCAAAGCCCAACATAAACAGATGAATTCTTCCTTTTATTCCAATTTTTGTAAGTTGCTAAAAGGCCGGGTAACTTTACAAATTATAAACACAGAGGAGATATAGTATTCCATAATATCTGTGGTGACTTGGCTACCCATTAGGAACATCATAACTATGTGTACAGCAAAACCCCAATAAACCACATTTTACTTTCCACAAATTGGAATGCATCCTCCCAGCTTTTCTACTCATGTCTTGTTCTGTGTCAGCAGCATTTACATAAACAAATTGGATGCCTCCTTGGACAGCCAGATAATGGAGTAACAAGCTCATCCTCTACTTGAATGAGTAAGATTATACCCCTTTGGATGGGCCTCTTGCAGACCTACTTACCTGGGGGACAGCAGGAACAGGCAAAAAAGGACCCTGATAACCAAGGCCCTACCAAGTGGCTTGCTGAAATGAGTCTAAGAATACAGAAGTAGGAAATATTACACTTATTATGCTTCTTCAAAGTTAACACAATTAAAACCATTATTTTTATAAAAATTTGAGACATCACTGTTTTTAAAGTTAGGGAGTTGAGACACAGAAGGCTCAAGAAATTTGCTTAATGTCATGAAGCCAAAGGGTATGAGGAACAGAACCTGAGCCATACCTTTAAAGAAAGATTTAGCTCTGGGAGTGCAGGGGGCAGGGAGGACTGGAGGGGGAGAATTTGCTTTCCAGTTTGAAATTCTTACTCTGCTTCTCACTTTCAATGACCATAAACCTCCTTATGTACAAATGATTAAACAGTCCAGCAAGCCACATTAAAACAGTTGTATACAACAAATCTGCTTGAGTGATGAATCAACTCGTTGTTTATCCAAAATAACAGACACAAATGGCTCTCACACCTACCTACAGCTAGAATAAAAACACTTCCACACTGAAGGCAAACCAAAATAATTTAAAAATCCCCCACACCTAAAAAAAACCCCAAAACAACCTAAATAAAATATAGTGTTAGCAAAGAGTAGTTAGTGAGAGGAATACTGCAAAAAATGTCATATCACATGTCTTCCCTATCACATTGAAACAGCTTACACCCTAAAACCAGTTATGGGGCCCTCACCACCTGGATTAACCTGTCTAACTCATCTCTCAAGCAAACCTCAGTATTTTAAATTAAAACTAGTCTCAGGTCTCTAATAATGTTTGAATATTATTCTGTAATGTCATCATGCTGGTTATAAATGGACTTCATTTACATCACATTCATTAGGATACCACACTGTTTGAACTCAATATGACCTTTCCTTCTCTTCCCAGTCAAAATATTGTCATGCTAAAACGTTTATCTATTAGTTCTCCCCCACTGAGGTGCATGTTTCCATAGGGACACCAACAGCGTTATACCATTTGGAGGGGAAACTAAAACTAATAGCTGGGATCTTTTCACAGCTTCTCAAATCCCTAGCAGAATAAAAGAATTCTCCTGCTAATGTCACTGAAAACATTAGCTTTTCCAGAACTCCCTGTCTTGCTGGTTTCTTTTGGGTTTTTTTGTTGGTTTATGGGGTTTTTTTGGATGCGGGTAGAGGTTGTTGTTTGGGATTTTTTTTGTTTGCTTTCAGTTGGTTGTTTCTTTTTGAATAGTCTTATTTTCACAGGATTGTACTGCAATGATCACCACACATGTCATTAGAGTGAAAATACGACAGAAGTAAATATCACTATTATGTCAAGAGACAAGCATCCCAGGGTCACTGTCTCACCTTGTCATTATCCCGTGTTAGAAAATGGGGAATATCAGATAATGCAGCCAGCAGGAGGGCAACAAAAGAGAGAGAAATTTAATGTGTTTCCTTTCCTAAGCTGTTTGTCGTTAGCAATTTTGTACTGATTTATGGGACAAACTGTCCACCCCTTTTAAACCTCAGAGATTAATTTTCAGTTATTTGTAGGGACAAAGTCTCTTCACATGATTTAACTGTCTGTCCAACAGGTTCAGTTAGGCATTAAAGCTTTGTACTTCAAACTAAACAGTGCGCTATAGTACTTATTCCATTTTGGCATAAATAAGTATGGATTACCTTATGTAAACTAATCTGAAATTGTTAGCTGCTTTACAGTACCAATAGCTTTGACAGCAGCCAGACTCAGAGAATGGACATGCTCCCTCTCTTTTGATCTGAGACTTTAGTAAAAGTGACCTGCATGGCTGCTGTACTACCGTCCTTACGTTCATTGATAAACACACAATATTGGTTTTAATCTACAGAAAAACATATTCAGTACTTCTGCTATTAGACTGAAGTACACAAAAAATTAATGCGGAAAAATATTCTCCAGGAGCAATAATCTTTATCTGTTATTGTAATAACAGAGCATCAGAGAAAAATTGCTGTATTTGACTTTTTGCTGCTCCTGCTGGACCAGCAAGTTTCCAGCCCATCTTCTTCTCTTCTAAACTCACATTTCAGTGAAAGGAAAATGCTCCCAACCTAATATAAAATTTACTTTGAAAATGAATATTAAATAGCTGAATTTGTACATTTGACTCCATTTAAGTTAGATAAATTTTAACTCCTGCTTATAATTATAACATTAATACATAGGTATTATTCCTATAAATGTTTTCTTTAGTAGTTTAAAAGTAAATACTTTAGCAAATAAACCCCATTAAGGATTTTCGTGACAATGCTTAGCTTTTCCGTGGCTCTTCTTGAAACACAGAAGATCAGAGACTTCATAATCTTGCCATATAGTCCCCCATAAAACGCATTTTATATTAAAATTAAGCAATAGTAAAAACTAACAAGATGTCTATTATGAATGCTTCACTGTATGTGGACTTATTACCCTTAGTTAAATTAATAGAACAAGCCAAAATGTAACCATCACCACTGACAGCTTGCAAAGTTCCCTAGTGAATTTCTGATAACTTATTCCAGTCAGTTCAAAATTTCCCTTTTAAGACCATAGGAAATTCCCATTTCATGAGTAGAATTTCTTTTAAAACTTCACATTTTATAGAATTTCCATTGTCATAACCAGTAATATTTTCTGATACATTTTGTGAAAATAATTACTGTAGTCCTTTCCTCTAATAACAATGAAAGGAAATCTACTATAGAAAAACATTCACCCTAATGTTTGTATTTGGTGATTACCTTCCTTGACAATTTAGCTGCTATCTGTAGAAGCAAAAATCAATACTTTATTTCTTCTGCAGAGCAATATTGGCTACTTTGCAATCTCCGCATGTTTGCACATAAATATTCTTGAAGGCAAACTAAATCAATTAACATTTGTAGTTGTCCAGTCCCTTTGCAAAACATATTATGCACTTAGGATGAATTCGGTGTAAATCATCATCCTAGCCACACAATTAAATACTATAAGCTTCCTTAACCCTCAGCTCAGACTTTCCTAATCTCTAAAAGAAAGCAATGCCAGATGGCCATGAACAACTGTTAAGAATCAGAGGGACACAGAGAAATACCTGAAGCTCTCAGTAATGCAGTGGAGAAACACCTTCTGTTCCAACTTACTTCTAGGCCCCACTTAGATAAATTTGCTTTGCACAACTCATATGTGATCCTTCCATGTTACACACCCTACTAATTTTCAAAAGCTATATTTGGTGGTCATGAATTGAATTCACAGACACTGAATTTTTGCTGGGCAGAAACAGTACAGGGCAACTGTTGGTTGTAGTTATCACAGCACAGTATGTTGGCTACAAAAGGCAGAGAGAATCCAGTAACCACTGCACTCCTCCATCACGTTAAAATATATACTTGTGTATACGGATCTATGGATATATATTAAAATATTTAAAATATATTCTATGTAAAAATAATGTGTGTAATGTATAATATTCATATATAACTGGCGGTCAAACCCATATGAGTTAGCTGCAAGGCTGAAAGAGTACTACAGCTCATTGGCCCATGAGGGACAGATTAGGCTCCAGTCTCTGTGTCAAGAAGCAAATAATGGAGAAAGGTTCCTCTTTTCCTACACAAGAACTTCCTCATCCACTAAGAATTAATCAAGACAATAGTGCATTCTGAGATGCCAAAGGACACCTCCTGTTTTCATTTTCAGAGGAAGCATCCATTTCATATGGCAGAACACCACTTCCCATGAGATGGGCTTTCTGCTGCGGCAGGCTCAGAGCAGTGCAGCTCCGTGGTACACCAGCTGGCCCCCCAAATCATCTACTGCACAGCTGCTGGACTGGCACCTGTGTAAAGACCCCCTGAAACAACATTTTCCCACCTCTGTTTCCAGTTGCCTAAGCCAGCTCCTGTATTTAAAAAAGCCCAAAACAATGCGCTTCTTGCCTTTGCCAGAAGACAACAGTGTGGAAGTGGTCTCTTCGCCTCTGAAGTCCTGGAGTTTCATTCTGCTTTAAATTACAGCTCAGGAAATTTCATGCTTAAAAATGAATCTTCTCTTCTTAAAAATAAATCACCTTGCACTACAAAAGATGGCACTCACTGCTCAAGAGCAGGCCACAGCTTCATGTTTTTGGACTTGGGTTTCTTAACAGTAATTCAGAAGGAAGCAGTGAGAACAGGCAAACCTGGGAACGGAAAAAGCAGGTTAAGAAGAAAGACAGGACAGAAAAAGCAGGGAGTGCTTCAGGGCAGGGCAGAAGAAAGGGCACTGGCAGAGCTGTGTGGTGAGTCCAGAGCTGTGCTAGCAGGAGAGTTCAGGGCAGGAGTGAGAGATGCTGCAGGTGCTCAGTATCAGCAAGGAGCTCATACAGAGCCAAGTATTCAAAACCTATCAGATAGTCATGGTAGAACTCGTGTAGATTCCAGCTATGAAGACAGATGTGGCAAACTACAAAACTTCATTCTAGTTGCATTTCCATGAGTAAAAAATAAGTAAAATGCTTCATTCTAGTTGCATTTCCATGAGTAAAAAATAAGTAAAATGCTTCATTCTAGTTGCATTTCCATGAGTAAAAGGAGATGATAATGTTATTAATTTGAGCATCTCAAAACAATAAAGGAGCCCATTTAAAAACACTAAGAGTATAGCAACACTGGAAGGATGCATGGGAATATCATTCTGGCTTGCAAAATTGAGTATAAGCTACCGTGAAGAAAGAGGGACTTCTGAGCAAATCAAAGCAGGCTGAAGGACCAAATTTCTGTTGTAAACTGCTTTGAAAACTACCTGACATCTTGCATTTAGCATTTTTCGATAATCTCTCAGATTCACCAGACCAGAGCATCATTTTCATTCTGAATAGCATGGTCCATACAAAAAAAAAAGCATTTTTAGAATATTGGATAGAGATGTGGTGACAAAGTTTAATAACAGAAAGAAAAGTGATATAAGCCTCCCAACAAAAGACATTTTGGTGTCTTTTGGTGCTGGTGAAGAGAGTGTGAAGGGGATTAAGAGGCAAGAGTAAGAACTGAAGAAGCACAGGACACTAGAGAACTGTTCCAGATGGCAGGCTAGTTTTAACCTAAGCAGCAATGTGTTTGTATAAAAGTCCAGTGGGAGCTGAGCAGACAGAGATGAGCAGACAGATAAAGTCTGAAATATTTTTGCGAGTTCAAGGAATGGAAAAAATGGACTCTGAAGGTCTGATGCAAAGTCAAGAAAACTACTGCTTGGGAAGAAGATAAAATCAAAGAAAGATGTTGCATCTAGGCAGGTGAGGAGCAAGAGACACCTAAATGACTGATCACAGAGGACATGAGTAATGAGACCAGAAAAAGAACTTTTCCAAAACTCGTCACCACATGTAGATATGAAAAAAAAAAGAATACTTCAAGGTGTCAAAGTAATGCAGCATTAGGTCAAATAGCCAGTTTGATATAAATATGGTGTGTTGAAAATTATTTATTCAAAAAATACTTAAGGCAACTTTCTAGTAGGGTTTGTGTGCAGAAAAAGAAAAAAAATTAAAATCATAAGTGAACTTTGATCAGACGTTCTTCAGTGATCAGTTCTATCTTTCTGTTTCAGTAAGATTCTCACAAGTTCAGTAATTGTAGCATTTCAGTCTATTACTGATAAAAGCTCTCTGTTGCGTGAGCAGTTCCACACTGTACCAAATCTCCCATTAACTCTTGCTCTTAGAGGTTATTTCAGTAAGTGGGTCAAGATAAACAGAGAACCAGCTAGTAAGACTCCTAATTTGAACAATGATACCTATACACCAGAGGTAGGTGTCTGAACTAGACCCCTAATGCCCCTTTTTCCAAAACAAATCCAGGGATGGTGTTTTCATTTATTTATGAAGCTTACTGTATATTTCTGGATCACAACCATGAACGATTTTGTTCACGTGCCTAAGCTTTGTAACCACCAGGAAAGCAGTGACCTTTGCTTTCAAACTAAGCAAACCACTTCATATTGGGTTATATTCCTGCACACTCAGTATTTCAATTGTGATTTCCATAAAAATACTGTACTGAAGGATGCCTAGCTGCCAGATGACTTAACTTTTCCTCCCTCACTTGTACATGACAATACTTTGCTCAAAGTAGCCATTACGCTTTTAACTTGCTTGCTGAGGCATTCATTGTTACAACTCCTCACGCCTCTTGGCTGATGGAGGAAAATCAATTTTGATCCCCGAGAAGCAAGTGCAAGTCTCCAACTTCACACATCAACGTGTACAACTGGGGCAGAAATTGAATCCAGATTAATTCACCATTCCTGGCATTTCATATTTATGCTGAGACCTTAAGAGATTAGAACATAACACAATTTACTGTTTTTAATTGGAGAAATGAGACAGAACTCCTTCAAATGAAAAATCAGTTTGTCAAATGAAGTTTACACAAAGCAAATGAGATTTATGGTGACAATGAAAATATACTTCAAAAATTAACCTGCAACACAAAGTATTACAACAGAATGCAAGAATCCAGCCACTGCAGGATTTTAATGCTACAATAATTCTGCTCTTCCTTAAAGGGCAACAATTCTGCCCTTTCTTAGATAACCCAGTTCAAAACACATTAGAATAGCAAGTCTGAGTAATTAGAAGCCAAACTATAGCAACCAGGTAGCAATGAAGATATAGAAAGCATGTGCATTTCCCAACAGACACAAGTTTAACACTGAAAATATTCCAAGCAGGTATGAGAGAGAGGGAGGGGAGGAGAGAACTTACTGTACTGCTTCAAAGATGCACCATACACATAATGCAGCAGTACAGGATACACTAACAGATGAAGTCAACTAAAAAGGCAGTACTCACCCAAAATATTAAATTGAAAAGGAACATCATGTATTTCAAACAACACAGGCAGCCTCTTGCCATGTTGCACTTCTTAAATTCTAAAAGGAAAACAAAGGATAGATCCAGGTAAAAGACCACGTATTTGCTGCCTTTGGGTGCACTGTATTTTTCACTTTTTACGCCAGTTCCAGTCCCAGCGCCGGTCCCGGTTCCGACCCCAGTGTGGCTCTGTGTGCGTGATCCAGTTGTACCATAGAAAGCTCCTGCAGTAAAACCTCGACCAAATTGCCTCCCTGAGGTAGAAGGTTTAGCAAAATCTGAGTCTTTGCTATCCAAAGATGGACTCCGGTGAATTGAAGAATCCTCACTACTTGACTTCTCCATGATCTCTCTTTTCACAGTTGTCAGATTTAATGTATAGCATCTCTCAGCATTAAATGCAGTGCCTTGCAAATGCCACAGTGCGCTAAGAGCTGCCTGTGTTTTGCTTCTCTTTTTCTTCGTACATAAATCAGATAATCACTGCAGAATTTATTCACTGCATTGTTGCTGGTTTTATTTTTTTATAGCAATGTAGGCTGTACTCTGTCTATCTGAAGCACGGATTTATGCATTGATATCCCATGCAAGAGCAGACTCATGATTTATCTTGATGAATCAGTTATGCAGAACTTTGATTTTTATTAAAAAGAGCCATAAGCTCTTTCTCTGCACTCCTAGTCTACAGTCCTCTAATCTATAGGCAGCAGATGGTCCTTGCATCCATTTCCAAAAAGCTTCTGCAGTACACCTGGGAGACTCTCCTCCAGCCGGAGCACTTTCCTTGCTCTCAGCTTCCCCTCTCTGTTTCTCTCTGACTCTCTCTCACACGCTGTCTTTTTTCTTTCCACCCATTTGCAGTGTCTCATTCAGTAACCAGCTACCGGAGCACACTCTGTGTTTCACTGCTGTTGCCGTGAAATCATCAGCAACTGCAACCACTGGGCATTTCCCACAGAAATCCCTGACCTAACTATCGAGTAATAAATCCGCCCTCCTGCTTGCCCCTCCCCTCTGCTTTCCATCGGGCCAGTTAGCAGAAGCTTTCTCCTCCAGGACACGCCTCCATGACATAATATCTTTAATAGGATTAGAATTACTCTTGACTATACAAGTGCACAACAGAAAATCTCTTTAAATGTCAAGTACTGTTTAGCTGTTTATGCGCTAGAACTGTTAGGCTGTGATATTCCTTCGATGCCATAAAATACAGAAAACGTATGGATTGGATGGACAGGTGCTAGCTAACCTCTCTCTGCTCATTAACATTGACTTACATTTTTTTTCTGGCTTAAACAAATCCCACGGGACAGGCAACTGGAATAGGCTAGCACCCAGCATCCACTGCATAGGCACACATCTCAGCTGTACATGCACATAACGTGACGCCATCACCTGTGATATAATTAACCATAACCAGGAAAGCAGAGCTGCTGCCTCTTACAGGGTCATCAGCCAATTCTTAAAACTCCTGAACTGTAAGGGGATCTGAACCTGCAGCTATTTACAAGCTATTTAACAAGTGTATCAGAGATTCTTCTTGTGCACGGCAGTAAGCCGTCTTACATCACAGGTCGTCTGTGAACTAGAAACACTGACCCAAATGCCACATTTCTTTTCCACACAGTAGCACAACATGCCTGCTAGGACTCTGGAACAGGGAGGGCACGACCGTGCACGTGTGTCTGCACATATGCATGCAAGTGCCTGGAGGGGAGGAACAGAAACACTTCGGGTCACTCCCGGTGCTCCCAAATTTGTCATTTTGTCATAATCGCAAAAGCAGCACACCAATGGCACAAAGCACTACAGCAGATTTAAAACACAGGTTATTCTTTCCTTTCTGTAAAGAAAGAAACCACATTTCTTGGCCACTGTGAAAGAAACACAGCTACTAGGAAAAGCAAAATTCTGCACAATTTTCAACTGACCCCTTCACGTGCACATCAAGATGCACTGTTAATTATTATATCAGGTATCTTTGAGAAAACATTTATTCAATCTTAGATATCCATGCCCAGAAGCCTCTTAAAATTCTCTAATTTTTGTGTAACAACATCAGAATCAACACCCTAAAGCAGTGCTGCACCCTTCTTGACAGGCTTTTTCTGCAAAGAGATCCCTCCAGCATGAAGTACTTCATGCCAAGGAGTACCCAGTATTTGAAGGTGTAATATCTCTCCCTCACATTTGCTGCTCTAGAATGACATTTTAACAACAGGTAGGTCCAAGCCTATAACAACAATGTTTATTCACTTTGCTTTTCAAAAGTAATTTCAAAACTGCATCAAGTGTGTCCATCAGAAAGATGGACGACTGCTCAGCACTGTGCATCACAGCAGAAAAAGCTACACACAAAACACCCAAGGAAAAACAGATAAATTAGCACTGACCAAAGAATGGGGCATTTCTATACACGTCCACGCTGCACATACAAACTTCACTATGAGCAGTCATCAAGAAAAAACTTTCTCAGAAAAAAACATGGAAGTGACTTGTAGGTCTTGGCCAGGTACCTGCCTCAAACAACGGAGCCTGCAGGATAACTCGCTTTCAAACACAAGGCAAATGTCTGAGTATGGATTTAGAAGCCTGAAAAAACCCCTCTGTTTGAAATTCACTTACTGGAAGTGTAAAGCTGTGCCACTGCAAACCAATGCGGCAGCTAGATATTTTCACTGGTTTTCACTTGTCATACAAAACTGAGGTCTCAGCCAAAAAATTATAAGAATGCACAAGTATTTTAAAGCATTTTTAGCTCTTCTACCCTTTGGTTTGCCATAAAATTTACACTGACATAGATTAGCTACAGAAATAAAAAATTGCTGTGCACTTGTGGAAACTAATGCAATATAAATGTTTGCCTTCCCATTGAAGGTACATGGCAAAAATAGTTAATCTGCCCTCATCAAGGTTAAAAAATTAAAACAATGTTTTGTAATATGCAAAAAATTTTCAGAAAGATGCTCATAGTTTGTAAATAGTGGAAACTTTCTATTGCTGGTTTAAAAAAAAGAAAGCAAAACAACTATACCTCCAATCTTTTTTTTTCCAAGTTTTCATTATTAGATCTTATTGATGTTTTCCAGTTTTCTATTTTTACCTTCACATACAACAAAATACTAGTTTACTGCACCATTACTTGTAAGGTGTCTTTCATTAAGAGATCCCCACGACTGGTCTACAGCACAGTTTGTACTTCAGAACACCCAACCAAAGACACACGTAAAGTCAATAGTCAGCTTAAAAATCCAAACCTGAGCAACGAGCACTAGGGAAAACACGGCTCCAGATCAGCCTCTCCTCCTGCTGTGCAGCAAGAAAACATATGACTCTCTTATGGTTATGCTTTTGCCACCAGGGAGGCTTTACAAGCCTCAGTAACCTTCAGCCACTTGAATGTGCGGCCACGAAGCAGCTTTACAGATTAGATGCCACTTCCTGCTGCTGCGATTCTAACTCACTGTTTAGGTAGCTCAGTTAATAAACCACACAGGACTGCTTATTTGCTGAAAAAACACACGGTGAAAAAGCTGTAACCAATCCGTCCAGCTGTGTTTTGACCAGCCATTGCACTCAACTCTGCCTCTGGCTGAGACTCCGGCAGAAGGTCTTGCTGCAAGGCAACAGCACCTTTCAGAGGTCCCACTCAACAGCGTAACCTCAGCATGAGGACAAATACATTTTGCTTCACTACAGATCTTACCTCTGTTTAGTAATCAGGGCATGAAAAACATTCAAAAGCTCACTCTGTACTTCATTAATGTTTGATTATCGAATCACAGAATTTTGTTGCTGAGTGATGCCTTCACATCTAGAAAATAATTTCAGTCCCACATGTACATGCCTGGGACAAGGCAGTAAACATCAGTCCATTGCATCTAAATGGCTCTGCCAAATATTAAGGGTAAAAACTTCAGCCACCTTCACAGAGCAGGTATGAAAATCAATGTCACAATGGGTGTAGCCAAAAAATGGAAAGGAAGAGTATTAGTAATACGGCCAAAAAGCATAGGCTGATTCTCCCACGGAAACTGATTTACTTGGTTACCTCCTAGGAACAGTTCACAACAGTCCTCAAAGTACACATCCCAACAACTTCACTTCTTAGTGGAATTCACAAAATATTTAATGGTTTTCTCATCCTTTTGTTTAATCACCAGAACTTCAGTGCCAATACCCAGCTACTGGTATCTTGCTTCTGAACCCCTCTGTTTGTTTCTGCCCTTCTCAGCTGTTTTTGCACAACTGGCGTGTGGAACCATGCTGCAAAACACAGCAAAAGCTGACCAAGTTTACACACTTATTTATAACCATGGATTTATAAAGACATAATACAGATATAAAATATACATCAGCAATATATAAAAAAAATACACTTATTTTTCCTCGTCGAGAAGTTTCAAACCAATTTTACTTGACATTCCCCTTGAGTTTGCTGACCCAGTGAGAGGCAGAGGGACTACAAAAGGCAAGAACAAGAACAAATACTGAAGGCTGAGCAAAAATATCTCAAGCTTTTGTTATGTCTCCCATGATTCCTGAATATGAAATACGAAACTCTAGGAGTTTTTAAAAAAAAGAAAAATAAAAACTCCAGTCACAATAATATACAAGCCATTTTACAACTTATTATATATTTTGCCTTGCAATTTTTATTAGGCAGGATAATACTACTATCGCTATTTTAAATATGGGGAACTCAAGCCCAAGGTGTTTGCTGAGGATGAATAGGAAATTGCTGGCAGAGAAGCAAACTGAATCTGTGCCTCACATGTCCTCAGCTAGCACACTAACCACTGCACCATTCTCAAATTAATTATTTTTGGAAATCATGGGTTTTAGTAACCCTGCCTCGTGACTTCAGAACAATACTGAGCCCTGCAGAGAGATGTACAAATGCATACACTATGGAGTGTTTGAGGGATATGGTCCTTAAATTCATCCTTTCCTTTTGAGTTATATTGACCAAAAACTCAATTTTACAAGCCTTCCTCAGGGTACACTAGGTAGACAAAGAACTGAGAATGCTGAGTATAAACTCAGTGACAATGTCTTTCCAGTCACTGCTCTGAATCCTGGATTGTTGAGCAGAAAGTCAGTGACTATATCTTTCCAGTCATTTCTCTGAATCCTGGAAGTCCATGAGAAGATATGGAACAAGAGTTGAAAAGAATAGCTTATGACTCTGGCATACAGTTGTATACAGCTGAAAGCTCAGATTTAAAAAAAACAAAAACAAAACCAAACCAACACTGATTTTGGAATAAGCTAAAAGGGAAAAGAATGTCCAAAGAATAGAACTGAAATTAGGATCACATGAGAGACAAAACTATGGGGTTCTCAGGACTCCCATGCTCGTGGTTCCATGCCAAAGAGTTTACAGACTCCAGCAAGTCAAAATACCTGGAGTTCTCAGGTCTCCCAAGGCTGCCTCCCAAGGATTTATAACCAAACCCGGGATGCTCTGAGGGTTGTAACACACATCCTGGGCTGTTCCAAGCTCCCCACTTGGATGCTGTAAATCCAAAGCATTCTGCCAATCATGGGATTGGACAAAAACGAGGTAAGTTTCAAGGACAACTTTGTGTGGTAGACAAGTTTTGAAACCTGCCTGTGTTTTTCAGAACCAAATAGCCTAAGCCATATTTAACCTTTTACACACTTGCATTTTCCAATAAGTATTCCATTAGAAATAGACAGAACTAGTGTAACATCAGTTTTGGAGTCTCTAGTCACTGATCATAGCTTCACACACTATTTAGAGCCTATATGAACAGCTTGTTTGTTACAAATGCTAAAAAAGAATCACTACCAAGTGCTCAGAGAAGAGCGAAATGCACACTTAGTTCCCCTACCAGCATGAAAAGCAGCCATTTCTCTTACGTTCAGAAAAGCACCGTTTCCTTGGGCACTTGATGGACAGACAGCTGATGGAGGGAGAGATTGGATTCATTAAGAAACTCGCTTACTCACAGCTGGTGCCTGGGATCTGACTATGGAAACAATTCTAGTGTTTTGTGAGAGACAACAACCTCATGCCCTTCTCTCTTCACACTCTAGCAGGACCAGAAGCCATCACCTGATCCTCAATTTCAGCCGCAGAAGAAGCCACCTCCAGAAGCCAGGTAAAAGATCCTGGGACACGTAAGTATGCATCCAGCATAAATTGAAAGGAAAACACAGACACTCATATGGGTTCTTAGAGGCTGGGCTTTATGTTCTGGGACTCCACCTAGCACTGGCATGGCTGAAGAAAAGGGAGGCCTGGCAGAGAAACAGGAGTGAGACAGTACTTCAGGACACAGGAACCACGTGAAGGAGCATCCCTGAGGAGACATTGAGTTTGAGATCTCTGGGGAAACAATCTGTTCTCCAGATGTAAGAATTGAGTGTCTAGGCACCTCAATCCAACACCCACCTCCATTAGTTCTGAATTCACCCAGAGAAATTTTATTTCTCGGCATCGTTACTGAAAAGGAAATGAATTAATGTTTCTATGACACAAAGACATGAGCACAGCAGCTCGTGGTTGCCTCTGATGAGTAACACTCCTTGCCTCCCCAGGGCAAAGAGGCAAAAAAAAAAGAGGTAAAATCTCTTTGAATGGCCTAAATTAATACTTATTAGTTTATACTAACATATACCAATAAGAAAAGTCTATCCTTCCAATACTGGGTCCTCAGTGGATGGATGGCCAGGAAAATAAGATCCTGTTGTAAGACTTTCCACTGTGCCAAACATTATGTGTCATTTGGTCCCTGGGATTGCCATTAAAAATAATTTCCTGCCATCAATGGACATGTGGATGAGACTTCTCATTTAGGATTTCACACCAGAGACAGAATGAGACTCTGCCTCAAAATTGTACAAAGGAATTGGCTGTAAATCATGTCAGCAGCCTTAACCCACCATGATCAGATGCAGAGGATGACTTGATATGCTAATGCACACAAGATATGGGACATGAGGATTAAAGTGTAATATGAGGGCCAAAAGCTAAGAAATTGTGATTATGTCACACCTTCATACCAGTTGTCCCTCAGGGGCCCTCAGACGGACCACAAAGAGTGTCTGAGTTTCCAAAGTGACAGAAAAACAGAACAGAAAAGAGAAATCCTGTTAACAACATCTAAGCTTTTAAATCAAAACATTTGCACTATTTACAGGAATCTTTTGGGGTTTGGTTTTGACTTCACAAGCAACATCATGAAATATGCTATATCTGAAAGAAGTACTCTAATAATGTTAGAATACAATTCACCATTGTTAGTTTCACCTTTAAGAACTAAAATCCAGAAAGTCCATTTATTGTTTCTAAGAATCCTGGAAATCAGAGTCTTTTGGGCTTGGCAGTGTACATACGTAGAGCAAGTCAAGCCATATCACAGACAGTCTATGATCCAGACAGAAAAACAGACATCAACAGTTGGGTCTGAAAAAAATAGCTTTATTGGACCTTTTTTTTTTTTTCTAGTCCCAAAACTACCTTACCAATTCTCCCATTAGTAGGCGAGAGAAAATAGGAAATGTGAGGGGCAAGAGAACATGTGCCCAAGAAGATAGGCCTCTCCTGCTGGGCAGCAGAGTTTAACAGATGCTTTGGAACTGTCTGTTTATGACTTTTAGCAGAAAAATATGAATCCCTTTTAATTACAGGGTGCTTATCTCATCTTCTATAACAATGAATACATTCTTTCATTTCCATCAACAGCTAATCCTTAAATTCTGCTGAGAACTTAGCCTCAATATTTAAGGGCAGTGAGTTCCACAGGCATGCTTTATGTTGAAAAAAAACCCCAGCATCTTTCTCTTATTCACTATCATTATTATGCTTTCCAGCTCTGTCCTCTGTCTGGATATTCATCCTCATCCCATAATTCATTAGTTTGTAATCCTCTATTATATCCCACGTCATTTGTCCTTCATTAAACTAAGCACTTTTCAGCATCTCCTGTTATTGAAAACTCTACGACTCCCTAATTATTTCAGTTAACCATCTTAGGGCTTCTTTCTAATTGAGCTATGTTTTTACCATAATCTTTCCCAATCTGCTGATGAAAAGACCTTCTTTTTAAAGTACAAGAGTTAATGTTCGAATTCAAAAGTAATTTAATCAATTCTGTTTCCATCTACACCTTATCTTTATGAAAGTGAAGTTACTCAGATTCAACAGACATTTTTTCATCATCCCCATTCTGCTTTTCTATTTCAGATTCAAAAACAGGAAAACCCTTGTCGTTTAAATTTGTATCTTACCTCTAGGAGGAAAGGGAGCTTTCTCACTACCAGTGGCATTAGTCTAATACTGGTTCCTTGTAAAGTCATCAGTGAGACCATCTTTAAGACAGGGATTCCTTGTAAAGACACTAACGTAAGCCAAACCAACCCTTGGCCATCAATGATACAAATGAATGTGTGGTACAAACTGCTGTCTGCACCCAGTACACAAAAAAATAGGTGTATGCAGGGAAGTGTTTTTTACTTCACATACACAGAAATTAAAATCAAGGGACCAGAAATCTGTCAACCAGAGGCAGGAAGGCAGCAGCATCACATCCCCGATGCCCCCATGTGATGAAGCACCACAAATCAGATCTCCAAAACCATGCTTTAAAAATTAAAGACCAAAAACAGAAAGCAGGGGGGAGGAAGTGAGAAGGGTTCTTCTTATTTAACACCTATTTTTTGCAGAGGTAAAGTACAGGATCCGAGTGCTTCTCTTTCACTCCCACTTTAAATGACAGTTTAGATTTTTACGTCTTCTATATTGACTACAGATTAAAGAAAGATAGCAAATAGCCAAAGGTTTTTGCCTATCATGAGAGATGATATCCCTTCTTCCTCTTGCATGGTGCAGCAGGATTTCATTAATCCAATAACATTTCTAACTGTGTCCAATGTGTACAAGTCTCTTGAACAAAATCAGGTGGATTTTCTCTAACATCTGTTCCAAAGAGGCTGTCTTTCACCAGCAGTCCACTGTTTTGAATTAACTGACAGCTGGTGTCTATGTATTAGCAGAACTATTAAACTTAAAAACCAACAAATTAAAAAATAATCATACAAATGGCTCCATCTGAAGAAAGAACCAAGAGAATGATGTAAGCATTCATTTTTGAAAAGCAGCACACATCTCTGAAACCTGCTCAGTTATGCCATGAAGGAACATTTCTAAGCACATTCCTTTCACAATTGAGTGAATTCCTTCATTGCTAAAATATTCATTTTTTGGCACTTAAACACAAACAGGTGTCATTCCATGAATGGGGACATTTAAAACCACTGTGTCAGGGCTGGCAGAGACCCAGATGTCTTCAATAGGCAGCAAACTTGCACCATTATTTTAGGCTTCTTCCCCACTAACTCATCTCCAGCCCCAGCCTCCAATCCAAGACTCACTGAAAGTGGCAGACCGAATGCCTTACTGGGGAGTCATCACCTCAGATGTGTGTGAGTTATCAAAAGGCTGTTTTCCAGCAGCATTTCTAAGCAAAACCTGCTCCCAGGTTCCACCTTCAGGTCAAAGAGACACGGCTTTCATAAGGAACTCCAACTGCCCAGTGTGTTCAACACCTGCCCAGAGACAGGGGCCTCACAGACGTGCTCAGCAGAGAGGGCTGAGTCCAACTCACAGTACCAGGTTCCCCTCTGCTGGGCCCCCAACGTGACCCAGGGCAGAAATGCCTGGAAAAAAGGGTGGGATCTAGTCTCTACAACCATTCAGTCCCCACCTACTCCTGGCCCTTCCTGCGGTTACCAACTGTGACACCAAGCTACATTGCCCAATAATTCCCTGCTCATACCTCCTTTTGCCTTTGAAGGCAGGCGTTTCTGAACTCATGAGAAACAGTTTTTGAGTTATTCAAGGTAACTGGAACATACCTTAGCTGCCATTAACAGCACTTGTCAAGTTCTGATCAAAGAGCTGCAGAATAGCCGCATTCCATCCTGCTGATTTGGGCTGGACTCATTTCTATGGCTTCCAACAAACTCCCACAACATCTAACCTGAATAAAGTCCACAGACTCCTTCCTATCTTAAAGCTCTTTAGATTTATAAAACCAATCGTATCTGAGTATCTGCATCTGCCCTTGCAATAATGCTCATCTACCTTCACAAAAAAGTTTCTTGCACATTGTGTGGTAACCCTGTGGGATGTGGTCAACTTCAACATTTAAAATAGGATGTGCCTGTAACGTAGCAGTCATGCAATTAATGCTTTTTGCTTTGCCAACAACAGAGTCAGATTTAAATCCCAAGAGGAGGCAGATATTTTAGCCACCTTAGTCATCTCACAAGAACGAGGCTAAATGGTTCTCATCTATTCTGCATGAGATACAAGAAAGGGTGTAATAATGAAAACAAGGTAACCCTCTTACTATAATCCGGCAGGTTTATGTAACAGTGCTGCTATTCATGAGCTTTGTGATCGGTGTCAGCTCTTATTACAAGGGTCTGAGAGATTTAAAATGACAAAGGAGGAAAGGAAAGGGGGGAAAAAAGCAGTTGGATGTGACCCTGCCTGTCAAGCCACAGAAAACCATGCAGCAGTTTCAATTCCCTGACTTACAGTAGGAGCTACTTAACTTTTTACAGTATATTAATTAATGAGCTTTTGTAAAGGCAGAAGTATAACGGCAAAAAAATTTTTATGACCTTATCTGCATTATGGAGGACTCATTTACACTTGGAGAGAATGCTGTGTGCTAGCTGCAATACCAAGCATTCAGAGCCTAAATATGGAGTGTAAAGAATGGATGCAAGCATGTTTGACTCTTTCCCAAAGGCCAAGCCCACATTCACTTCAGTTTTGAAAAAGTTTAATTGTACCATCAGTGTCTCTGAGATATAAGCAAACCAAGACAGATACCCTTGATCAGCAGTCAGAAACTAAGAACCTTGCAAAAATTCCTCATAGAGGCATCTGAAAGGCAAAAAAAGCATGTCTTTTGTAGAGGAAAACTATTTGTGTCATTCAGTCTGCTCTGATCTACTTAGGTGTTTCACAAGGATACGATACTTATTGTATGTGATATCAACTGGCCTTTAGAAGCACCACTTCATAAATTCATCACAGGCAGATATTTTCCATTTACAAATTAATTGGGATGCTGGCATTTTATTTCAGAAGCAACCACACTATGCTCTGCAGACTGGTTCAGAGGAATCTATCAAAAATACGTGGACATAAACACTTAGTAAATGGTGTGCATCCAGATGGGTTTTTAAACAACATGAATTAAACTAAAGGCTTGCAAAATGCAGTATCATGTAAGGGTAGACAGTCTAGATAGTCTTGGTCCAAATATGCCTCGCAGGAGTTAAATTTAATGTCCATAGCAAGGATATGTATATGATCTTTCTCTCTTCTTTCCTAAATGTCCAAGTCTAGACAAATTTTAAATATAAATTAATTTACTGAAAAGACCTTCCAGACTTCTTCTCTTCAGGAGAACAAGCTAAGAGTAAATCTGCAATAATATAATCCATTGGTAATGCTTTGTTTGCACTTGTTGTTGCTTTAACTCTATAATACCAGTGTCTGACTAATACTGACCCATGCAGGTTTGGACATCAATGACCCTAATATGAAAGATACTTTATTCCATGGATTTTATCCAGCTGACGAGTTCTCTTTCTGCGTTATTTTTCTCATACACTCATTTCTTATGCTGCACTTGCCCCTTTCCAGCCAAATATTTGCCCAGAAGTAACAGAAAATTCTCTCAAGCCACTCAGACACTTTTCAGAAGAGTTTTATGAACTCATCATCTTATCCCACACCTGAAAGACAACTTTTCCAAATTGACTATATCTCACTCCTTTCCTCCCCCACTTCTGTGACAACAGTTTTATTACAGGACATCCTTGTACAGTATTTAATGTTTCTATTCCAATAGCTTGGAAACATTTATCAGTAATGGGGTTACTCCCCTCTACTACAAACTGAAGCAAGATAATTTTGCAGTCATTAAAACATTCTGTATGTTTGTCTCTTCCGGAAGAAATACAGTACTCAAATACACACAATTCCAACCAAAACCTGACTGCATGAACTGCACTTTGAAATCCCATGCTTCTTGTATTCCAAGGATTGCTAAATCAAGTCATCTTAGTTCCCTGTGTTTTTTTCCTTTTAAATCAACTTGAATGCTTTCTGCCCCGTACACTGAAAACAAAGGTTCAGAAACTGTAATATGGTAAGTAATTGGGCCTGAGAATGAAAATAAAGGAGAAGGAAAAAGCCTCTTCTTGCTCACTAACAGGTGTAACACTGGAATCCTAGGTTTAAAGGAAACAAAAAGCAATAAAAGCTTAATCAACAGAATCAGGACTTATGGATCTCTGAACATACAAAAGGAAAGAGCTGATTAATTGCAAGGTGCAGTTTCTCTTTAGAGGGAATACTTTTCCAAACAAAATGATATTTTGCACCTGTCCTGTAATTAGATGCCAGGCTTATGTACTATGCTAAAAAAAAGAAAACCAAAACCCTAAGAAAGTGTCTTGATCATTTCAAAGTTCAGTGCCTCCCAAACAGCGCCTATAGCTCTTCCATAGCACTTTTAACTCCATTTATATGGATATCTCACTTTTGTCCCTACCTAATACATCTGCCGTGTTTATATAGCCTCTATCAAATATCGATGATATCTGAATCTAAAAGACTACATCAATACCAAGCCGTAGGCAGCAAGGGGGAAGGGGGCATAATGCATTCTTCCCTAAAAATTGTTCCCTAACAAATTGTTCCCAGGCACCAGAGCCTTCAAAATGTCTATCACAGAACTATCTTTATGCATTTTAAGCATCCTTCATATTCACGATCCAGTTATTTTTATTTTAATATAAAGAACAAATGCTCAGAAGCCAAATAATCCCAAACAGATTTCTACAGTGTCCTGCATTCTCAAGCATTGGAAAAAAAACCCCTCAGACTACTGAAGGCCTGACATGGTACACTGCTACAAAGTTCTGTCAACCAAATTCTCTCTCAGATTTCACAGGCTGGTCACCAGTAGCTTTTATGCATAACGTGTGAATCACATTTTTAAAGCAGACAGGGACCCTTCAAAAGGAAAAGCCAGATACACATTACTGACACACATTTCTCAATCCTGGGAAAAAAAGCATTGACTTCTATTACAGAATAGAAAAGGTACGTGCTTAGGGACATAATTCCAAATTAAGATACCCTCAAGAAATGCTGTACGCTGTTTAGAAATAAAACTTCCACCTCATAAAATGTTAACATTAGGGCTTTAGGCAGACGCCAAGGTCAGGACAGACGTGCTGCCTAACATGTAAAAAACTCTCACTTTCCAGAAGGCCAGTAAATGCCTTTCAATAACTTAAAAGCAGTTACAGAAGTTGGTGGTACTTTGTTCACAAGTATGCATGTTGGCAGGTCAAGCAATAGAAAGAAGTTGCTCAGGGGAGAAGTTCACCTGGATATAAGTGGAAAAGAAATTCAGTAGGAGAACAATTAAACATTGGAACAGACTGCTTAGAGAGATGTTAGAATCTCCCTTACTGGAAATATTCAAGACCCAGCTTGACAGGGGCCTGCATAACCTGAACTGGGGCCCTGCTTTCAAGTGCAGGTTGGGCCACATGCTCTCCAGCATCTCCTTTCATCCTAGACTTTGCTGAGATTCTAACATTTTGTTTTAAGATCCAAACCTCGGACTGCAAAAGACTGGTGCTGAAATCCTTGGAGTAGTAGTGATTTGTAGTACAGTTGCATGCACTGAAAAACTGGCAAATTGAAATTGCTATCACACTGATGAGGCTGAGAAAAAAAGAGATGTTTCTTATCAGTAGCTAGATTTGACAAATTAGGAACATCCTCATCCTATCAATTGAGTATCTGCAAATCATAAAGCCTGTCTGATCTGTGTGACTTAATTTGGTAGTTATCCTTACTAATCTGTTAACTACTCTCTTCCTTTAACAGCAGAAATTTCTTCTTTAACAGAAGAAATGACATAACAAACTCCAGTCTTTCCCATCACCACGTCCTACATTTTTTTTCCTACTGGAGTGTGAATTCCATACAAGAATGTATTTGTCAGAATGAAGGACCAGCCCCACAGAAAGGAATGTAATTCATTTGCAAAAAGCAGGGATTAGGAATTATTTAAAGCCAATCCATCTGCCCCTAGAGATGTACTGGCTACACAGATGAAGGGCTGGTTTAATCTCTACGAGAGTAAATTTCTGAAAGATCCCAATTTAAACTTATTTACATGGGAGAAGAAACCTTGATCCTTGAGCACAAAGACGACGGAGTTTCTTTTGGTGTTGCCACTATGTCAGGACAGTGGAAAGCTATTTAAAGACTTTGACCTGACAAGCTGATAGTTTTAGGTGCATCCATCTAAACAAAAAAAAAAGATAAAATGATGCTACATCTGGCCACATCCCCAAATAATTGCTTTATTGTTAGAGCCTTTAACAGTTATGGACAGTCTTGTCATGGGGCTGAGCTCCCCCTAGACTTTCATTCCACATCAGACATACGTGGTGCATTATTTTCCTTGGGATTTTGAAGGATTATTAGTCATAGTGTCTCTAACCTTTTTGTAATTAACAGTTCTAATGGCAAACATTAGCATATGGAAACATTTCCTTGCAGTGTGTTGCTTTCTTTACTGTTATATCACAAGGAGCATAATATATGAAGAAAGAAAACAAATATGGTTTTGATCCTCGGGTGCTAATAATGCTAAAGAGCTATTTTGATGGAACTGCTGAAAGAGCTGAAATATTTTTAACTTCCCTACTTCCAGTACTCATGTGACTATAAAACACAATTAATTTTGATGATGAAATTAGAGAATCCCAGGCACTTTCAAAATGCTATACATTCCTTTCATTCTTACAGAATCTAAAGGATTTTTATACCCTGATATGATCTATCTTTTTGAGGCTAATCTGAGCAGCCATGCAGGTTTGACAACAGAGTTTCTTCCCACAGCAAGTAATCATATTCTGTGTTAAAGTAGCATTGTCTGCTGTAACTTCAAGGATAAATTTTGCTATAGATGGAAATAAAACCCCATGGTGTAGTTCCTATAGATTTAAAAAGTAAAAAGCAACTCTTCTGTTCTTAACAGGATCAGATGTCCTTGAGATTTTGAAAAGTCTCATTTCAGTGTGTCAGTACAGATAAGTACACGTTAAGCCATCACAAGAGTTAAAGGGGATGAACACACAGATAATTAGCTGAACTTCCTTTTTAAGCTCTAAAAGAAATGCAGCTACTGATAAACCTAAGTCATTTAGTGGTCAATTTTAGTTTATTCTGGTGGACTGTCTCCACATCTACTTAAAAAAAAAAAAAATTTCTGCCTCTGCTATAAATGAAGTTGCAACATGGCAACAGTAACCGATCCTGGCCATTTTTCCTTCCCCAAATCAAATAACTTCTTTTCAGTCTGGATTTCTAAGGAAATTAGATTGATGCATACAGACTGTCTTCGGTGAAACCTGAGGGAAGGGAGCGGGCAGGGTGCTGTACAAGCCCTGGAAACTCAAGCCAAGATGCAGCAGCATGTGTTTGGAGTATCAATAGCAGCAAGGCAGAACAGTGTGTGAGACTGACCTGGAGACTGCATGAAGAACAGACACGCACGTGGCTCTGGTCTAACATTCTGTGCACTGTGCTTTTACCCTGCACAGCCCTATCAGAGGGGCAGGGGGCAGATCCTGGAGTCTGGGCAGGGTAGAAAGTGAGGAAGGGAGAAGTCTGTAATGGGCTCAACCATCCTAAAGAAAATCAGAGCTCATTCATTCTGCTCTTGGCAGAATTTTAAATGGTAACAGACAGAAATGAGCAGTCACACCTTCACCTCTAACGTGTGGAGTAGCCCCAAGCACACATCCCAACAGCTGAAGAAGGTGAATTTCTGCACAGTGTGCTCTGCCCTTCAAACCCCATAGCCTGGGCAAGGGATTTAAAGTGGCCCTGCCCAGCGGCAGGAGCAGGAGCAGGACCGAGTCCCCTGCCCAAAAGGGGTTCTAGGACCACAGCTGCCATTTTCAGCACCACAGATTGGCGTCTCTTCTAAATTCCTCTCTGCCCACTTTGGTTTAGGATATATGCTCCAGATAGTATACATTCTCCTGATTTAACAGTTCTCCAAGTTTAATCTCATTTTATTTTCTCTTTATGTGTCTAAACTCATCGCCCCCTTATTTTTCTGCTCTGAGGCTCACAATTCCCAGTTTGTTTTCAAAGCTCATTAAGAGTATTTTCTCTCTCCCTCTGTCATATCATTAACAGAAATGTTACACAACTCCAGTCTAACTCCCAACCTACATAACCATTGCACTGCTGCTGATAATCAGCTCCTGTTTACTATCTTTCACCCAACTTTCTCTTCCTACCCAAGTGAATTTCAATTAATCTTCATGTTAGAAAGTAGCCATATACCTACTTCCCTCTTGATTCCCTAAAATCATTAATTTTGCAATTCTATCAAAAAAAGCAATTACATTGTCTGGCAAGATTTATTCTTTATGAACTCATGTTATTATTGTTCACAATTCTGTCACCCTGCAGACTCTAAGTTTGCATCCTCTTTTAATATCAGGCCCATTATTTTACCAGTGGTTATACTTTCAGGACAGTAATTGCTAAGAAAAACCTTGGCTTTCTTTAGAAGGTCAATATTGTCGTTGCCAGTCCTCACTCACACTGACACTTCATTTTAGCTACCATCTCACAAAAACAATAATCACACAATAGCGGCATAGCAAGAAGGCTCACCAAACACAAACTATTTAAACTCAGGGGTAAGAAAGAGAGAAAAATCAACCTTTTTTCATATACTCCCTCCAGCACACTCTAACATCAAAAGAAATTTTAACAGCCAGCCTTCTGCTACAAGAAAACACTCAGTGATAGTTTTTGGACTTGCAGAATGAAGCCGGGTAGAAGGGACCCCTTGAGATCACCTAGTCCAACCCCTTGGTCAAAGCAGGGCAAGCTTCAAAGCTGTATCGTATTACTTAAGACCTTGTCCTGCTGAATTTGGAGAGCTTCCAAGGTTGGTGATTCCACAGTTTCCTCGAGCAACCTCTTCCCACAGCAGCACTCCCAGGGAAAACTTTTTCCTCACCTCCATTCAGGACTTACTGAGGCACCAACTGTGATCCCTGCCTCTTGTCCTTTCTGTGCATCTCCAAGAACTTGCCTGTCAGTCTTCCCTACCAGACTCCCTAAGTAAAGTAAGACTCTGTAAACCAGCCTGTTCTTCAGGCTAGGTAAACACAACTACCTACAAGTTGTAAACAGCATGTGCTCCAGACTCTTCAGAAACTCCTTGTGGCCCTTCACCGGATTTGCCTGTCAGCATCTCCCTGGTACTGGGAGGACCAGCACACAGCACAGCATTCCCAATGTGGCCTCATGAGTACTGAGCATCAGGAAACAGAGACAATCCCTTCCCCATTGCTATTATAAGGCATCTGACTGCTTTTTCTCAATCTCAATTCTCCAGGTTTTCTCATAGTGGTAAATTTTAATATTGACTGTCCTTGCCCTCTATACAAAGGATTCCTAATCACACTGAAAATTCAGTCTTTGAAGTGATGCATCCAGTGAAGCTGGTGTTTAATAAACCAAATTAAAAAACTTGCACTTGATCTCTACAAGCCTGTGTATGCTTTTAACCAGATTTCCACCATCAGTCAAGCAACAACTGAGCAGGGTGAAAAGCACCTTGTTAAAGTGGCTAACACATGGAGGGGAAGACATCTGACCAAAGTCTTGTATTTGCACCCTAGTGTTGAGAAACAAAGACAGGAGAGTTGCAGGCAGGATCATCAACATCCAGTGAGGAACAGCTGACTTGCAAGTCTCAAAGGTGGAAACAGCTGCCAAGCAGAGTGACAGAGAGAAGGGCTGCAACAAACTGGCCAGGTAAGAGAAGATTGATGGGAATTCAGGCCTAGAAGTTCCTAGAAATGCAAATACTTGTAACAGAATAAAACCCAATGGTTTAAGGTGCAAACACTGTTTTTACGCCTGAGGGAAAGCAGCACAAGGGGAAGAAAAGGGCAGGGCAGACAGCAGCATGCAGCTGTAGCAGTTCAATCTGTTCAGAAGGTTCTTATTTCACTAAGCCAGGAAGTGGTAAATACATACAAAACTGAAAGATATTCTCGCATGCATGCTTAAAGCCCAGCAAGATAAAGCTTTACCTTGGCTGAACCTTCAAGCACTTTCCGTGCTGCTGTTCGTATTAGACTGGGAAAGAGATTTCTCAATACTGGACATATCACAGGGAACGTGGAAGGTGGGGAAGAGAAATGAGTGAAGATGGTCTGGTTTTTCATATGTATACTCTGTCACAAACAAATATAAAACAAGGCTAATGCTCTCCTGGCACAGAGCACAGATCAATGGCTCCAGTGGCAACAGAAAATAATAAATAAAGGGGCAATGCTGGCCAGAAGGCCATAAAGGGACATATGTATTGTATAGATCTTTTGTGATTCAATTTCAGTTCAGGGATTTGTCTTAAGATGTATCTATCAGCCTCTGCTTTCCATTCTGCTGCAATAGTGATGGCCTGATGAGCACAGAATAGTTCTCATATAGTTTAGGAGTAACACAGACTAATTTTACTCTCAGGATATTTATTGCATTCATCTAGTGGCTTAATAGAGAAGCTGAAAAAACAAACAGCAAGAAAATAGAATGGCTTTTAAAAATGTCTCTTTGAAAACATCTGAGGGCTATTTTGAAACAAAGATCTGTATACCACACCTATTACAAGTTAAAGAAGTTCCCTCTCTTGCAAGAGGCCAGCTGTTTGGAGCAGTGTCTTGAAGAGCCAGGCAGAATGCTGGTTCTAGCTCCAGGAAAAACAGAAATACAGGGTCTGACAGCTGAGAGAGGAGGTCTTTGAGATCAAGAAGTAAACAAAGTGGTATCTAGCCCTGTGACTACCTCAGCAAAAAAAGTATAACCTCATGTAATTTTGATTTTCTTCACTTGCAGCACTTTCAAAGTTCTAGGAAATGGGCTCAGGAACTCAGGGACATCTGCAAATACTTCAAAAATATTTCCAGCATGGTTACAGAATACAAGAGGTACAATTCTATGTTCAGTGACATACCGAGTTTTTATTCTGTAAAAACTGTGCAAAAAACATTTCTGTGCCAAACTTCACATGGTGTGTCATCCATTGTTTTACATTCCAGCTTCACAGTTCAGGATCACCAGAGGAGTCACAACATAAGTGGACAATACAAAATCCACTCAAAGCTATTTTTAAATAAATACACTTTTATATTTTTTTAGCATTTGTTACAGCATTATGTATTGTCAGCAGAACCTGCTGTATACTTCAGCCTGCCTTCATAATTAGATTAGCCAAGCCATTCTATTAGGATGGAATTCAGGCATCCATCCTAGAGTTCAGGCATTCTGTGTCCTGGAAAAGTTTAGTGGGGACAGACCAATGCTCTTATTCAACAGCAAGATGTCAGACGTGGAGAAAGGCCAATGAGAAGTGCCAAAAGAAGACTAGGACACATAAGGGCAAGCCTAGTCCCAGTTGCTAGCATTGGCAAACCTCTAAGAACATTGTGTTAATACTCATTTTGTAAAAGACACCTAAATATTTATGAACTACTTTGTTCTCAAATGTCCAACACACAAAAAAATCATACACACCAAACCACCCCAATTTTCACCCCTTCTCCCATCCTAATATTTAAATCTCAGATTTCCAGCTATGTAAGAAAGAGTAAGAAAGTTCATTTAGAAAGAGTAAGTAGAACTTGCTAAGAGCTGCCAAACCTGATAGCCCCACAGAGGCAAAGCTGCTACAGGTTCATGCCCCACATCCAGCCAGCAGCAAGGCCACACACACACTCCAAATGCACACGTACATGCACAGAACTGGCTGATTGGTGATGCCGTGTTGGATGCACCCCAGGACATGGGTTTTGCCCTCTGGGCTGCCCGGGCACACCCTGCTGACCCACACTGAGCTGCTGCCCACCAGCAACCCCCAGGACCTCTCTGCACGGCGCTCTCCAGACACTCCTCTCCCAGTTCATACTTGTGTTGGCATCACTTCATCCTAGGCACAGGATCCAGCAATAGTTCCTGTGAAATTTCATGCCATGGATGACTGCAAATGCACTGACCAGCCTCTCATGTTGACTCATCTTGACAGGTTTTACACCCAGACCATTGGCTGATCCCTCTCCTGTGACAGTCTGGGGAGAAGCCAGGTCAGGGTGTTCCTTTTGCATTACTTTGGGTTAGTCAGGTTCTCTCACCTTCTATGCCTTTATGTTTATGACCCTTTTATCACCCACTCTAATAGTGTCCTCTGAAATTTGGCCTGAATGAATTCAAGGGTGCATTGTGTTCAACCGTTGCACTTATTTCTCCCACAGAATCAATCAAGGGAAACAGGGGCAGGGTGTACAGGTTGTCATGAACATGCCATGCTGCAAATTGGTAAAAGAAAAAATCTAAGTCCTTTGTTAAACACAGACTTTAAAATTTAGAACTTGCTCTTAAAAATTCATATCCCACCCTACACTGAAGCTATGGTGCCTATATATATACACACACACACATATATTACAGTACATATGAATAACATTACATATGAATTAAAGTATTTTGCTGTCTGCTGCCAGCAGAGACACTAAATAAATAAATGTACAAACTCAGAGTTACTTTTTGATTTGTTCCTTATGACATGTCTTTTGGAACTATGTACTCTTCAGTGAAGTGCTGCATTATCAACACCCTTTCCCATTCCTTTGGAAGGACTTGCTACAAAGTTTCAAAGAAGTCAAATCAAGTATTTTAAATTCCTCCCTGCCTTTTGGGCTTTTATGTTTAGTGATGGGGGTTACATATCATATAATCACAGAATGGTTTGTGCTGGAAGGGACATTAAAGATCATCTAGTTCCAACGCCCTGCCACAGGACACCTTCCCATAGACCAGGTTGCTCAGACCCCCATCCAGTCTGGTCACAAACACTTCCAGGGATGGGACATCTGTGGCTTCTCAGGGCAACCTGGTCCAGTTCCTCACCACGCTCACAGAAGACAATTCCTTCCTAATACCTAATCTAAACCTACCCTCTTGTAGTACCTTGGAAAAGAAAGAGGGAAAGTAACCTCCTACGTATTAAGAACAACATGAAAGAGAGTTGGGTTTGCCCTGCAAGAGAAAAGGCCTAAGGCAAAGAAAGAAGAACCACTTTGGAGATCAGGGACGAACACTACGAACTGCATAGCAGAGTAAGTGGAGGAGACTTAGCACAGGGAGGCACATTGAACAAGAACAACTGGGACTGAGTGGAGAATAGGCTGTGGGTGGAGGACGAGTATTACTCAACATACCAAGGGTAGGCTGGAGAAAACTCTAAGAATCTTATTTTAAGATACTACCCTGTACCAGCTTTCAAGCAAGGAGTTCCCACACAACAAGCCTGTGGAGAACAAGGTGTGTCTGTCCTGATCTGTACATAGCTATTTACTCAACATCACATGTCTGCAGTCTCTTTCTAGGTTGCAGGGTTTGGCAACTTAAAGCCATTGCAAATCCAAAGTCCTGAGATCCTCTGGTCTCCTCATTTCCCCTGCAGCATCCTACCCATCCCAAATGCTGACATTTTTATTTATTCAGTGAGACACTTCAAGAAGCTGAGATGATCACAAACTATTCCTATGAAAAAAAAACACTATCAATCTGGCCAGGGCAGCTCCAGAATGTACTAGAACACAGAGGAAAGTATGCCCAGGGAAAAAGCAGAACAGGGCTGGATCACAGCAGTCCCAATTTAAGGTCAGTTTCAAAAGCTGTGCAACCACAACCTAAATGTGTCAGTTCTGGAAGATGCACCTCCTGGATATTTTTGTGCAGCAGGACACTGTTATTCCATTTCATGGGTAGCAAAGAGATGTCAAGTAAACTGGCAGAGCTCACAGAGGAAAGTTTGGCAGGAGCAGGAAGCTGAATTTAGGTTAGTCATGATTCAGGAAGAGCCTCCTCCAACAACTGGACCCTGTCACTTGAAGCTGTCTCTGCAGCAAAGAGCTGGAATGCTAAGAGACAAAGGAAGTGCTATTTTAAAGACTGGAAGCAGATACTCATACGGGAAAAGTGACTTTCCCAAAGTCAGTTGTAGTTGTTAACAGAACCACAGGCAAAAATTAATTCAGAACTACAGAATTTGTGTTTACAAGACAGTTCTTGTTTAATGTTATAGTACCCTGAAATGAAGAGTAACCTCTCATTTAAAAAAAATTAACCCCTTAAGTTCCTTTTTTTTTTTTTTTTAAATGAGGAAGAAAACAAGAGTTAAGCAGGTAGCTGATTATTACTAGAACATATTAGAACACATTCTGGGCAATATTTCAGTTTTGCTGCTTGGGTCTTGAGAAGACATCTTTCGGCAAAATCAAAAGCAGAAGTTGCTGAATAATTTCCTATTAAGGGCACAGAGGAGAATAAAGTAACGACAAGTGCTTGTGCATCAAGTCACTCTATGCCTCACAAGGTATTTGGGTTTTTTCTATATTTATATCTAATAAGAAAAAGATGGGTTCTGTTATTTAGTTTAAATAAAAATAACAGTACAGTGAAGATATCTCACAACCAACAGACGCTCTGAACTTCCACCTCTTAGAAACACAGCAAGCTTTTCCATTCTCCCCGCCACCGTTCTCAGCTTCTGATGATTCCCGTGCTGCTCCATCTATGGTAGTGGAGACAGTGCTTTACCAGAGGCCTTAGATGCTAAAGGGTATAAGGAAGCAGGTTATGCAAAAAGTATCTATTTCCAGCACAGGAATGTGGCCTGTAACTATCCCATGACAGGGAGCTGAGCTCAAATAGAAAGTGTAAGCCCAAGCATATCCAAGCACCAGGAGCACTGCATCCTGAGATAGCAGGGGGAAATCGGGCAGTGGGGGCGGGGAGGAGGGGGACAGAATGAACAAGCACTTTAGTTTAAAACAGGAAAGGAAACACTAAGGCAGGTCCTGAAATTTTAGAAGGCAGTCTGGAAGGCACCTCACAGCCTTAGACTGAAAGACACGGCATATAAAATATCAGAAAAAAAGTCACAGAGAAAACTAATAAAAAAGAATAGCTACAGTGGAGAATGTCCATTAATTCTTCAAGATGGAAGAGAAAGCAGCATTAAAGCTCCTGTTTTAGCCTCAGATTTTTAGGAGATCCCAGAACAGAACAGCCTTCCTTTCAGTATGCAAAGAGAATCAGCACTCTACAGCTCTTTCACATAGAGAACTTATCTCAATAGACATTGACAGGAATTATGGATTTTGAGGTTACCACATGAGAACTAACACATTTTACAAAATCCAATAGACATTGACAGGAATTATGGATTTTGAGGTTACCACATGAGAACTAACACATTTTACAAAATCTATTCCTATATTTAGTACTCCCCCAAAACTAAAATGAAGCAAAACAAACCTTGCATAGTCAGTGCATAACTGTTTTGAAGGTCACATCCTTGAATGAGTTATGAACATCCAGGCTATACATACACTACAGGAATACTGATGTATCTTCATCCCAGTTCTCCCACTCTACTGACAACAGAATTGCAGCTTTCTATTTCCATTTACAGAAAATGGGAATCATGCTGCCCATTCTGTGAGGATGTGTTGTTGTCATCATTTGATATGATCTTTCCACATTTGAAGCCTATAGAGCTCAACTCTGATCAGAACAGGGTGTTGGAACATTAACGACTAACTTTCACTTTGTCCGTGTACTCTTGCTCATGTGTGTGCTAGAACACAAGTCCAGGTGAATACCACCATGAAAAATGGGAAGTATTTAAGGAAATAATTCACAATTAGAGGTATTTTCCTTTATGGAAGAGCAAGTATAATGAAATTACTCTGAGACAGCAAAGCACTCAATAAGTTGGTCTTAGATTCTAGCAGAAAGTAGAGCACATGGCACTATTAGGGAGTTAAATGAATCAAACTCATGAAGAAGGAAGGTACAATCAAAACAACATCAGTTTATCTTCATGCACAATGACCTTTTGGGTAAAATGTTCTCCAGATATTAAAAAAAAAAATAAAAATAGGTGCCCATGGTCAGATTTAATGAGAAAACCTGACAAGTGAAGAAAAGCTAACCATTTCATAATGAATCCATTCCATATCAGAATCAATCCCAAAAGCAGGCCATCTTTGCAGTGATGAAATAGCAATACATTTATTTGTAAATGCATTTATAAAACGCTTCTTTGTCTTCACAGGGGGTTAAATACCAGGGACATGTTCTGCTTTCCACACAAGATGGTGGTTTGTTGAACACTGTACAGGAGGCGTTCTAAAGCTCACCAGAATGGTGTGGAAAAACCATCTGCTTACACTGAAAGCCCTCAGAAACACCAGTGCCACAGACCAGCAACAAACAACACAAATACGAAAAATCTGTGGGGCACAGACATGAAAAGGCCAGAGAAGAAGGTGACTAAAATAAAACTACAGATACACAAGTCACCACTGAAACTTGATAGTAGAGTCAAACTTATCTTTGAGGGAAGGGGAGCTTCCTCCAAGAAAGAACTTTCTCCTTGGCAGAGTTCACGGTGAGACCCGGCTGCCTTTTTAAATACCTTTTGCAGCTAATAGCTGCAAAGAACAAAGGCAAAGCAACCAACACAGAGGACAACCATTCAGCAAATACCCTTGGAACAGATGTCATCAGCAAAAGGGGCAGAGGTGGGTGCTGTGAATCAAACTGCCTGCAATCCATGGTAGCTGCACAGCATATATGGAAGAGTTGAGGGGGATTAATGTTTCCTTTTTTAAAGCCTGGGAAATAATAGGCTGAGATCCACATTAAAAGGGCATTACGACTGCAAATTCACCCACTGAACACTGGGAACCATCACTAACAATCCACTGCAGGTCCATTCCTGCGGTCACAGGTTTATTTTCCTCTATGAAAATAAAAGTGGGTTTCACATTCCATGAGCACGACCAGCTTGCTCCAGGGAGAAAGCAGTATCATGCACAACCTAATTTTGTAACTCTTGAGGATACAGGCCCTGCAAGGGAGAAGGCCAGGAACAATGCTCTGAATGTCAAGCCAGTCAACTCCTGTCCTTGAGATCCAACATGATCCTTACATTTACCACAGAGGTTTTTTGCAATGCATAGCAAAATTCCTCACATAGTCATGTTCCTACTAATCATGTTCCTTGTTTCTGAGTTGTTTTTATTCAGAGCAAGGCTGCTCTGCAGATAGAATGGCCATGCACTTACAATTACAGTGGGACCTGCACTGTGAACACTGTGCTGTTATTTAACAAAAAGTGTCCTGAAAAAATACACAGTCTAAAACTGGGCAGCAAGAAATGAAAAGCTTTCTGAACCTTGTTGTGTCCAAATCCCATGCATTGTAATGGAGAAATGGCAACCCCCCACTTTCCCTCAACCAACTGCTCTGAAAAATGAAGTCCTAAAATTGTATGAAGCACTCCAATATCATCACAATAAAGTTATTGCAGGCTGTCTTCAGAGCAGAGTTTAAACAGCACATATTAATTACAACTGAACAGTGAGTAAAAAAACAAAATAGGTGCTCCTTGGCTATATGGTGCAGCACACACCTCTTAAAGACAATGGCATGGTATGCTAAGGAACTGAAAAACTGGCATCACGCTGAATCCACATAAGGCGACTGACCACTTATGTCAATTCCATTGTTCCCTTAACTTTCACAGAATCACACTCACAGCCAAGTAAGGCTCAACCACTCATTTAGTGCACCAATCTCTCCAAAAGCAGTATCAACAGACACAGACATCTGCTCAGCAGGAAGCTGTATCCCAGTTCCAGCTCTGCCAGATGCTTCATGCCAGAGTCACAGCTGGGAAACAGTAGAGATGGCCTGTAACTGCTTCCCAAGAGACCAGCAGAGTTAAAAAACCCACTACCTCTCACCGTGCTGTGGGAAACATTTCATGTCTGCCAGACCTCACAATAATTGCAGAAATACCTACTCACTGTCCAGAGCTGTGTCCCCACCTCAGTAGCTTGCACAATACATGTTCCTAAAAGCCTCCCAGGCTAGAGGCTCTGTACCTTTCTCAGGCAACCTGTGCCAAGGCTATCTTTTCCCTGGTGTCACAGCAGCCACCACAAGCTCCCTTTGCTTTCAACTTCTTGCCAGAGCTAAGCCTTGGCAGCCTCAGCACTACTCCTTCTTTCCTACTTAGTATGTAAACCCAGTACGATTTATTCCTATTACTATATTTGCTTTTAACACCTTGTTATGTGAAAACAAAATTGTGGTGTTTGTACAAAGCCTATTTGTAATCCATTAGTCTTTTCTGAAACACAGGCAGTTATTTCTGGGCCACATAAGCCCAAAGGAATTCAGTCTCCTGGGTCTCTTTCTGCATCAGCACCTCTGCTGACACTGCAAATAGGTACTAGCCAGCAAAACTGCATTTCTCCTCCATAGTGAGTCTCTTCTCATGAAGTCCTGGGTGGGAGCTCATTTCTCACAGCCCACAAGAAAGCTATCAGCTGGCAACAGCTTTCAGACCTTACCCCTGGGCTGGGTGCAAACCAGTGGCAAGGACATGGAGAAGTTATTACAGATCATTACATACGTGTTATCTGTCCTCCTGAAATTTTTTCTCTTGAACACCATGGAAGGATGAGTTGAAGGGGAAGGTCAAAAGACAAGCTGCAATGCTCTACAACTTGAAGGGTTTAAGAGAACTATCTTTAAAGCTCTGTGTGTGCAATCTCCTTTTGGGCAGGGGTGGCCCAAAGAGGCTCTTTCAACCAAGATTTATCATTACTCATAATCAGCATTACTTCCAGATCTATTTTATCACAGCAGTTTCTTACTTTAGTACATGGCCAACAAGATCACATGGGACACAGCTGAAGCAAGCTTTAAACACAACAATCTTACCACAATATATATTAAAATAAAAAAGTTGGTTTGTCCCATAGGACCTCATCTAAATGCTCAACAGCCTGATTGCATCAGCAAGGGGTAGGAAGAGGGGGGAGAGAGGGAGAGAGAGATTCCCTGATGGAGAGACCACCCATCCAGTATTCCCTTTCACAGCTGCTCTTGTGCAGAAGTTCCTAAGGTTTATTTCATGATGACAAAGTTTTGGGTTTATTTCAGTTTTTTTTTTTCCAGAAGACAGATAGATTATACTTGTGTTCTTAGCTACAGCTTCTTACAAAATGATGTAATAAAAATCTCCACAACCGTCATTTATACCATGTAATGATGAAAATTAAGTTCCACATTCAGAAACTGTACCAACCATTGCTGAAAAAACTCCACATTGACTCCAAGGATGGGATATCATGGCAACTGTAAGCCAGATGGATCAAAGCTGCTTGTCTTTTATGGTCTTCATTTGCAAAGGACCGAACATAACCGGATTACTGGTAATGCAGTACAGCTCACTATAGAAGGACATTAATTTTCTTTGCCTGGAAAAGGCTCTTAGCTTTTTTCACGTAGTTACACCAAAGAGCAAGTCAACTCTAGGGCTAAAAGGGAGCAAATGTGTGGAGAAAAACAGGAAAAAACCTTCAGTGGGACTTGAACTTAGGAAAACAATCCTGGCATGTTCAGAATGAGCAACACCACTTTCACCTCTTCTGATGAAAGTTCGCACTGCTCAGCTCTATGAAAGCATTTGAAACAGGAGGGAGGAAGGGAATCACAGCAGGATTGAGAGGGAATGTGTATTGCCTCTGATGAATGGCACAATGCCCAGCCAGCTGCTGCACAAATGCCAAAAGTGGGACCTTTGTTGCTTCAGCTGGATCTCTCTTGAAGTTTTGAATTACAGGCAGATACCTCACGTTATGGGATTCTGCTGCAGCACAGCAATGCAGAGACTGCTTGCTACACGTGTCTTTTCCATTGTGAAATTGAAACCCTAATGGGAAACCAACTTCTCCAAAAGCCTCACAGAGCAGCTAAAAAGTATATTTCAGCACTTTTACACTACACTTTTCAGGAATTAACATTATCCCAAATCTTTGTTCATCTTTCAAATGTAAAAAGTTGAACGTAGACAGCCATTTAAAAAAAAAAACAAAACAAACCAAAAACTACCAAAGGTAAGGTGTGCACAGTAACAGAAGGAAAATGAATTCTTTAAAATTCTGTGAACAACTTGGCAGGTGGTTACTGCATTTTAAGTGAGAGCCGTGTCATTTTCTACAGAGCAGGTAAAAAATGAATCATACAATCACAGACTATCTCGAGTTGGAAGGGACTAATAAGGATCTTTGAGTCCAACTCCCTGCTCCTCACAGGACTACCTAAAACTAAACAATATGACTAAAAGCATTGGCCAGGCACTCCTGGAACTCTGACAGGCCTGACGCCCTTCCCTGGGGAGCCTCTGCAGTGACTGACCATCCTCCCAGTGAAGACACTTCTCCTTATGTTCAAGCTGAACTTCCCCTGATGTAGCTTCACTCCACGTCACTGTGTCCTGTCACTGGTGACCAGAGAGAGGACCAGGATTGCTCCATCCCAGGTGGAGAATGTGGCAGTTTCCCTTGCTAAATTTCGATTTGGTTGGTGACTGCCCAGCCCTCCAGTCTGTCCAGATCTTTGTAAGGCCCCTCTGCCCTTGAGGGTGCCCACAGCTTCTCCTCCCCAGCAAACTTTCCTAATGTACATTTGACTCAGTGAACTGATCAGTTACGAAGACATTAAACAGCACTGGCCCTAAAACTGAGCCCTGAGGAACTCTGCTGGTGACTGACTGCCAAGCTGATGTACCCCATTTACCATAACCCTTTGAGCCCCACCTGACAGCCCGTTGCTCACTCAATGCCCTGTGAACGTGTCTAGCTCTGTGCTGGACAGTGTGTCCAGAAGGACACTGTGAGAGACAGTACCAAAAACTTTGCTAAAATTAAAAAAACAACAACAAACAAACCAACAAACAAAAATAAGACAAAACAAAAGCTTTTTTTGGTCAGCTGGGTGGGTGACCATGTCATAAAAGGAAATTAAGCTGGTTAAGCAGGACTTTACCATGTGAACCCATGCTGGTTATAACCAATGACTGCCTTGTCTCTCAATGCTTAAGTAAATCAAATATATCTGCAAGTATAAGGTATATTTTCATCGCAAATGAAATTACTAAAAATTCCAAGTTATGACAACTTCTAAGATCTAAAAATTGCCAAGCTAGTAAAATATTTTTAATTAGATAGACATATTCAAATATTCCAGGTTTGCTGTTAAATAAAATGTAGAATAGAACTGGGTGATATCACCTTTGACAGCAGCAATATTTTCTGAGAAGTTACTGTTCTCATTGTAGCTTAAACAACTAGTTCTATTTCATCATCACCTGTGCTGGTTTTGGCTGAGGTACAGTTAATTTTCTTCAAGTTAACTGGTATGGGATTTGTGCTGGAAAGAGTGCTGATAACACAGACTTTTTTGGTTTGATTTTTTTTAATTGCTAAGCAGAGCTTGCACATCATTAAGGCTTTTTCTGCTCCTCGCCCCTTCCCACCAGCAAGGAGGGTGTGGGTGCACAAGAAGTTGGGAGGGGACACAGCCAGGACAGCTGACCCCAACTGACCCAAGGGATCTCTCACACCATATGGTGTCATGCTTAATATATAAAGCTCAGGGAAGAAGAAGAAAGGGGTGAATATTCAGAGTGATGGCATTTGTCTTCCCAGGTCACTGTTCCTTGTGATGGAGCCCTGCTGTCCTGTGGATGGCTGAAGACCTGCCTGCCCATGGGAAGTGGTGAATGAATTCCTTGTTTTGCTTTGCTTGAGTGCTCGGATTTTGCTTTCCCTATTAAACCGTCTTTATCTCAACCCCTGAGTTTTCTCACTTCTACTCTTCTCATTTTCTCCCACATCCCACAGGGAGCAAGCAGCTGCGTGAGACTTAGTTGATGGTTGGGGTTAAACCCCAACAGATCCTCACATGAAGTTGTAGACCAACAAAAAAAAGGGGGAGAAAAATAGCTTGGTTTCTTCCTAACTAAAAAAACCCCAAACCCTGAAACACAGTGACAAGTTCCATTTTTACACCTTAACACAGTGACTAACAAGTAAACTTCAATATATAATAGATTCTTTCCCTAATGCTAGTTTTAAATGCAAAGCATGTTTTTAAAAACATTATTCTTTAAGCCTCCAGTACAATTAATGTAGCCTTATACAACCACGTAACAAATTTTTACAGTTTTAACTCATTTCCAGATTTCAAACCGCATCCGATTTTACATAATCCTAAATTAAATATTACACCAGCTAATAAGGAGCTTTTGAGGTTTTAGCATAATGCAAAACACATGGAAATTGAACTTCTTAATCAATGGACCATTCATTATATGATGAGAAGTAGTCAAATTATTTTCCTATTTCCCACTCTCCCAGCCAAAACTAGCACCAAAGCTAATACCAAAACTATTTTTTCCCCAGAGGATAACAACTAAATTAATGATGGGGAAAAAAGATTAATCCCGGTAAGCGCCATTTTATTTAGTTATCATAAAACTGGAAATTTAAAACTGCACTACAGAAAAAAAAAATAGAAGCATTCTTCTCAACAAGTTTTGGACTTCTGGATTTCTTTAATACATCAGAATGATAAAGTTTTGTTTTCACTGTTTTCTGAAAATAGGCAATTCTGCTGTGGACTTGGGGTTCTTCTATCCTTAAAAGTTCTCAATGAATTCAGAAAGTGCTTGAATTACATTTTTTTTAAAAGGATGAATCTTTAAGTTATCATTTCTTTCAAAATTAATTTTGAAAGGTATGATGCCACTACTCTCCAATTACTGAAAATGTCTTTTGATGTTTAGCCAGATCTGAGTTTCTATTGTTGTAAGTGGCAAAAACATGGAAATAATCTTCCAAGTTTTCTTTAAGCAGCATAGATGAGAGGGGGGAGAAAAAAAGTGAAACTGCTCATTCTTTCTTCTCTAGAGGTCACCTTACTATAGGTCACTCTCTTGGAACTGTCAAGCTGTTTGCAGTTCTTTCATTTGTTTTATCAAAGGTGGAGTGAAATTTATCTTAGAAGAATCCACACAGTTCCATAAAAGCCTTTAAGTTCACACACCTCCCTTAAATCACCTGAAGACTGTATATTTCACTGTAAGTATTGCTGACTAGCAATTTTCTGGAAGGCTTGGAAAACAGAGCACAAGTATATCTGTTTGTATCAACACCACTCTGTTCTGGCAGATAAATACTGCTACAGATAAATACTTTAGGTTTACTTTAAAAAAAGAAGATTAGAATGCTCAGAATTGGAAAAATGGGAAATAAAACTGGAGGACTGATGTGAAGCAAAAAGAATATAAAAATTGTTAAGATACACTTATCACAACTTAAACTGGAAAAGTCACCTCACATATTAAATGTCTGAGCTCTTATCGAAAATTCTAGCGTGACTAGGACTTGGATTGTCAGTGTCATGCTGACTTGGAAAGAACTGCTAGTAAACAGCATCAGCTATTTATCTATTATTCCTCTCCCACTGCACTTTTTCCCATTTCCCATTCCAATGATGATGGTGAGTGAGAAGCAGCTGAAGGGGCAACTGCATGTGATGCACTGTAGACTTGTCTTGTTAACTCTGTATTTGCACTCAGGGTCCTTATGTAAGGGCGTCGTACAGGGAGGAAAGAAATAGTACAACAAAACATCTGTACCACCCATCCTTCCCTGCACATCCTCCTCTCCAGCTCCACTGATTCTGCTTGGAACACCAAACCCAGCCTTATACCAAAGTGCCACACAGCTGTCGGCTACTAATGGGTAACTAATGAGGATTAGGGCCTAACGAGCCACAGCACCGCACAATGAAGGACTGCTGAGTGATGGCTGCTACTTCTCAGTTTGACACAGGCTGGACACACGGCTTGAAATGGGCCATGTCTCAGCAACATTTCCTATCCTGTCACTGACTGCCCGAGCTCTTTGGTTCAGTTACCTCTTCAGGCTGTTCTTCACAGCAGATGTAACTTGCCGGGGAATGGGGTTTTTTCCCCCTTAAGTCTTTTTCATAGTTTACTAATGTTTTTCATCTGGTCTATCACACAAAGAAAGTCAAGTGCTTTGCTGGTAAACCCAACCTGTTTGTAAGGTGAGGACAACAGAACTAGCTGCTTCTGAGCCAACAGCCTGTCAAGTTCTTCCCTCCCTAGCAGGCCTCACAAACCCCCATGCCTCAGTGGGACAGTCAAGCTCTCCTACAGTCAACCACACGACAGCCTGGGTTCCTACAGCACAAACAGTGCCCCTCCAGAGGTCCCATAGACACCCGCACAGGAAGCTGCTTTCCAGACAGGACATGGTCAAGCAGACAGTCTTGGGTTCAACTTCATGGTGTAGGTATTCACCCTACGTGTGTACACAAGACATAGCAATTTTCTACTTCTGAGCATCACTGTGCCAGAAACAATGATATCCCCACCCCACCTCCAAGTCATAGACAATGATTATAAAGAATTACAGCAGGTTTAGCAGTGAGTCAGTTCAGATCTCACTACTGCCCATGCCCTTAGATTGTCAATATGAAAAGTTAACAGCAACAGAGGTCTCACCATATTTCAACATTTGTATGAACTGTTTCATCATGTAAGGACGCTTTTAAAAAAAGGATGTAAAACCAATACAATTTCTCCACAGAAAGCAACTCCCAACTGCAGTGTTATGATCTATGACTTGACAGCACTTCATCTTCTTGTGCAGGGTTTTTCTTTTCTTTTTTTTTTAATACAGTAGCATAGTTTTATCTTTAACAATAGACTTAAGTAAAATTAAGTCATTCATTTTCTTAAATGGTGCTGCATCGTCAGCACCCTATAATTATTTTAGTGTATGAATGCAATAGTTGAGAATAAAAGTCTTAAATTTATGCAATCTTACAGCACCTTTGGCATAAATCATATGCTCCCAGACATTTTGCATGATAATTTGGCCTGTACAAAGCCTGCCAGCTCTTAAAAATGCCTTGTATTATAGACTACCCAGCAGAAGATTTGCTACATTTAAAATATTCCTATCAGCCAGCACAATGTATTTAAAATTCAATATAAATTATCACAATATTAAGTTCCAATTAAGTCCAAACTGCCAGCCAACCAGAGCAAAAAGATCTTACCTTAAAACAGCCAGCACTTGTAGTTCTTATTACTGTGTCATTCTTGCATATGATTGCCTACCTGCTATAGGCAAGTATACAGTTACAACACATTCCCTTCTACATATGGCTGACTAACCTTCAGGGCTGACTACTGAGACTAGAAAATCTAAAAAATCCCGAAATTCCCAAGGTGGTGTTTGTAAGAAGACCATGACATTCCATACTCAGGGCTTCCATCAGCTGCAGGTATCCCACCCTTTCAATGAAGAAAGTTCCCCTCTCAACAGCTGAGGCACATGGTAGAGCTTTCATCCAGCTCAGGCACTTGGCCATGGAGAAAGAGGAGAATCCTCACGTGCTCAGAGCACAGATAATGCACAGCTTTCTACACTCGTGCCCCAACCACACTCCTGACACAAGTCAGAATGCTGCTACACTGCAGATAAAAGCTGGAGCAACAGAACTCTCTCAAACCAAACAAATAATACTGACTAACTTTTGAGATTTGTCTTCTTTAAAGTTCTGAAATTAATATTTAAGGTTAATTTGTAAAACCGACAATTAACCACAATCTCGTTACAAAACCTTTTAGTATATATAAAAAAGGAAATATAGTTGTCTTCACTTTTTACGTGCAAAAGTTTGAAACTGTTGGCCTAAGCATGGCTCTATTGACAGCATTCATTATTGCATCTATTTTGAATCAGAAGAAACTACAAAGTGTGATTTTGAGGATGACACAAAAAAGTAGAAGTGAGACTAAATAGATTTGTCCAATTATCTTGAAGGGAAAGAAAGCTTTAAATTCAATTGTAAGGCTACAACTAGCTTTTACACTCAGTAACAGCTTTCCAATTTTTTTCCTAGTTAAGATGGACTCCTCGTTCTTGATACAAAAAACATAATATAATTTTTGATACTGGCTTTTATGGTTTAAAACTTTAGAAGAGGGGGGATAAAAAAGGCTTTTGGGTGAGATTCAAGCACTAAACCTTAATAGAAACAATGACTCTTGCAGAAAACAAAGGAATTAACCAGTGTGACAAAAAACCTACTTTAAGATTAAAAACTAGAAATAAAAATCTCCCTTAACACATGCAAGGATAAAGTGATACTATGTACCTTTAAAACAAGGTAGGAAAAGCCCATTTCAACATATGCTCCTTTACCCAAATGGCACTGATCCATCATCATACCCTCAGTTGGAAGGTTATTCTTGGAGATATACTAACACTCAAAATAAAGAAGGCACTAAAGTTCCTGAGAGTGACAGGAAACCCAGCAGAGTAAGAAATTTTAGACAGCGTTATTTACAGATATTTTCCTGTGAGAAAAGAATGGTAAGAATGTAGCTTGAACATTAACAAATCCACTAAAACATCAGTCTGCCTGGCGGAGTCAGCAGATTTGGAGGGGGATTCAGTGGGACTGGAAATTCTAACTTTAGCTTGTAATCAGAAAAATCCTACTTTAGAAACTTGAACCAGCAGCTAGAAACATGTAATATAATATAGAGCTCTCCTAAAATGGTACCCAGCTAGAGGGACCTTATACTATGTGAAGCCTATGACTATTTAGCTAAAAAATAAAAAAAAAAGTCAATGACACTAAAGCTCTTTGTTATTCTGCAGGGACCTATTTATAAGTGAGTGACATGGACAAAATCTGCAAATCTGCATTTCCTTCCTTTCCTTTCCTTGGGAATGGTGCTGCAGATTGTGTGTGCAAATCCTTTATTAGGATACTGACAGAGGACAAGTTTATCTGAAATAAACTTCCAACTGAAATAGTCTATTTTATTCTAAAGATACACTTATGGAAAATAAATTAGATCAACTGAATTTTAAAATAACACCATTCAAAATGTTTATTCAGGTTGTTTATGAAACAACTATGCAGAATGCTTAGGTAACAGCTTAAGTGAACCAGTTACTGGTTACTAATGTTTTACTCTCAAGTAGGAAGGCACTTGCAGTGGGGTTCTATGGGAAATCCAGCCCATATCCTGCAAACAGCCAAGAATTTTGTTGTCAGTTTTAGAAATGAGAATCTCAGTATAACACAGGAAGCCCAGAACTAACTGCTTCCCCTGTTGCTTTAGCACAGCAGAGACATGAAAGACCTATTTCATATTATTCTCCCAAGACACCTTCACACACCTCAGGAATACCACTATGTAGTCCTGATTTTCCAGAGTACCAGCGGTTTTGCAAAGAAAAACTGACAAACACAGCACATTATACAGAAACCACTATGTGGTTCAGCCAAGGAGCAGCTCACATGTTAGTCAGTTTAGGCTTCTGGGAAAAAAAAAAAAAATTATTATTTATTAAACAAGAAAATAAATAATGAAAATGAAGGAAGAGATTTGGGAATTATTAGGGAATATTTATTTGGCAGGAGAAAGCGGAGAGGACTTGATGAGACTTATAAGAGATAAGTCCATTAAAAACATTGTTAACAGAATGAAGCAATTAAGTCCACATCCCCAAAGCAAGTTGGCAATCAGTTTTCAACACCTGTTTTCAGACCAGGGCTTGCAGAGTTCAAACATATTGTTTAAAGTGATCTCCCCACAACCTCTAGGTCAAGAAACAGAAGGTAAAAATGCACTTTCAGGACTGCTTACTGTGAACATTAGCCATAGCAGATGCGATTTTCAACCAGCAGCATTCAACACCAGGTGGAGCAGAGCTGGGCATTCTGTCCTGCATGGAGCATATCAAAGCCAGGTGGCCAACAAGTCGCAGACTGCTGAAGAGAGCAGGTCCCTCCTGACTACTAAAAGTAAGAAACAGAAAGGTCCATCCAAGATAATCATCAATCTATATTTATTTACAAAAAAAATCACATTTCCTTTAACTCAAAATGCGCCGAGCATTACTTATGTACTGGGAAATAACACCTGCAGCCCCTCAGGGCTTCCTAGAGTCTCATAACGATTTCCAACTAGGATCTCTTTGACTTACAGGATCTAAAGTATCAAAAGTAGTCATTTGAAGCATTCATTTCAGACTTTTTTTTCAGCAGGCACTCTGTAGCGTAGGACATCCTTCCTGAATAATTAAAACACAGAAAGGTCACATACAGTCCTCATCAGCAGAGAAATCCAAGAGCCCTGAGGTGCAGGAAAACTTTTTTAAGCTTTACACAGTGGAGTCATACTGCATCCAGCAAATACCCTTTCTCCCTAGGTCACCTGACAGGATCTTGCTTTCACTCTGAACTACTAAAGTAAATGAGAATTTTGTGAAGCTGTATTTCCCACTACTGCTGTCTCCCCTTGACAAATTTCCAGGTGATACAAAATCAAGATTGGCTGATACACCGTGGCTGTGCCACCATTCACAGGGACCTTGACAGGCTGGAGATATGGGCTCACAGGAACCTTGTGAAAAGTGAGAAAGGGGAATGTGAAGTCTTGCACCTGAAGAGGAATAACCCATGCACCAGTATATGCTGGGGGCAGACAGACTGGAAATCAGCTTTGCAGAAACAAACCTGGGGGGGCTCAGTGGCCCATGAGTTGAACATGACCAAGCGATGAGCCCTTGAGGCAAAGAAGACCAACAGCATCCAGGGCTCTATTAAGAGCAGCATCACCATCAGGAGAACGAGGAAGGTGGCCATTGCCCTCTACTCAGGACTGGTGAGGACACACCTGGAGTACTATGGCTTGCACTGGGCTCCCCCAGACAATAAAGACATGAACATACTGAATTGATCCCAGTGAAGGGCCACAAAGATGTTTAAGGGACTGGAACATCCTCCATAGGGGAGATGCTGAGACATTCTTATTTTTATTCTAAGGGTGATCTAACACTAGCACAGATCACCCAGAGAGCTTGTGGAATGTCCATCCTTGGAGGTTTTAAAAACCTGACTGGACAGACTGGAGCAACCTGCTCTAGCTGAGTCTGTTTTAAGAAAATGGGTTGGACTAAAAGATCTACAGAGTTCCTCTCCAACCTCACTGATTCTGTGGTGAACCCCAGACCAATATAAATATTCAACATTGCACTCTGGCAAACCTTCAGCTTTGCAACTCCTGCACCCAGGGTGGCATCCTAAGCCCAAGCATCATACAGAGAACTGACACTGCAAAAGGAGCTGCATCCACTATCTCTTTACAATGGATTTAATGAAACAGACATGACAGAAGAAAGAAAAATATCTGGAATTGTCAAAGTGTTGCGCAAATGCCCTTGCCATTTTTTGAGAGGGAAGAATAGAAGATGACAAGTCCAGTCAGAAGTATTTTGCTTTAAACTGTTTTAGATTGCACAAAATAAGGTTGCATTTGCACAACAGAATTCACAATATGCATCCAGTGTAGAATGAGCCAATATACAATGGCGTGATGCTTTCCTTGCTCAGGTATGCAAATAGAAGCTTTGCATCAGCGAGCACAGATGTCCCATGACTTCATTTTACACATCCAAGGTCACATAGTTTATTTTGGCACATAGATACATGCATATGGACTACATGTGTAGGAACATACCAATGTGCCTCCTACCAATTTTGACTTGAAGGCTTATTCTGTTCCCTGGGATAAGGTTCTCCTCCCAGTTGTCTACTAAGTTCAATCTACAGGCATTGTGGTCTGAGGAAAATAAGACCTCTCTTAAAGAGAACCAGAGGGTACCAAAGAAACACTGTAATTAATATCTGTTTTAGGCCATTTTGTGGGGTCTGCAATTCTTACTGCACATCTGAGAGGCCTAATGGCTGATTCAAGGTCTCTTCTACCCACAAATGATTCAGTAAAAATTGCATAGATATGAAGAATAAGACAGCAAGACAGAACCAGGCTATGAGTAACTTAGAACTCCAAGCTGACTCTCAAATCCAAATTAAGATGTCCTGCCAGGCTTGCAGGAGTCCATCAGAGACTCTAACCACAGGAGAGTGTAAGGAAAGAACAAAGGCACTGCCAGAGTTTTGCTGGGAAGCTAAGGTAAGTGTAAAATGGCTATCAGGCAGAAGTGAAGATAGTGAGCCGAAAGAAATTCAAAAAACCAGTTGATTCAAAATGCACACAAATCTAAAAATCAGCTGAAAAAAAACCCCCAACAGATATATAAAGTACATTAATATGAGCTGGTTTCATACCTGAAATTGCTTTTTAGCATCTAATATATGATACAACTGTGACAGTCAATGAGTGACGTGACACTAAAACTGCCAAAAGGAATAAATATGCTGGCATCCAGTGTTAAATCAAATGCTGATAAGGCTAACTACAGTGCAAAGGCATCTGAAAAGCGGAGCATGGGAACAAAAAAGCTTAACCATTTTCTGCCAGCAAGTCTGCAAACCTCATCCTTCAATATTTATGCATCTTATGTGTGCCTCTTACCAAGAATTGACCCTTGTTGCAATCAAAGGTGTAAGTACTGCTTTGACTGCAGACCATCTAAAAATAATACACATGCAAAGCACACAAATGACATTCCCCTTAGCACAGAAGGGGCTGTGCTGCTAATGGAAAATGTGGCATTTGGAGACAATGATGAAATTCTAACAGCTGCAGCAGATTGGAGGGTGGAGGGGGTGAAAAAAGAGAGAAAGCAGATAGAGATGGAGAGATACTGAAGGACTGGAGCCAAACTAACAGCTGGGTGAAAACAGCCTAAGAGGGGTATTTTTGGAGTTCCCACATCCTTTTCATCCCTCTTATATTTTACCAGTTACAGCAAAAAAAGTAGTAGCACATAAATAAACTAATTGGAATTGTTATCATCAACCCTGTCAGGTCATCATTCATCACATCATGAATCTTTTTTATATAAGCACATAAACACACGGACAATAAGCACTACAGAAAACACCTTAACAGAAGAATAAACACAAAGATGACCAGAAAGCCAAGCATCAATCACTATTGTGTTCTACACAACGAGGTTTCGCAGCTACCCAATAGTTAAGAATCCTTGAATAAGAGTCATTAAAAAAAAGTGAGGTGAAAAAATAATTTTTTCCACTCTGTGTGGGAAGTATTGGTATCCAAAGGTTGGTGCCTACTTATTCACATTTCTGTGCATGGTGGTGATTTTGGAGGGGGACTACACACAGGTCTCTAAGTCCGTGTATCTGTGGTGTCAGCAACTGCAGTGAGTGTGTAACTGCTGGGAACTATCAAGCCACACCAGCCAACAGCTACTTGCTGGCTAAGCAGGTAGTTAAGGTAGGTGGCTTGGCAGACAGGTATGCACGTGTCTCTGGGAGTGAGGCAACTGGGGGAACTGGATTCTGCAGAGATCAGGGTGGTCCTGGCTAGCTTTTGGAGAGACTCAAGTCTGGAGGCCAACTGGAAGACCTGCTTCTGGATGGACTCTACGTCCAAGGCTAACAACTGGGTGACCCACGATGCAGGGATGCAGGAGTGGGGGACTGTCTGTGCATGTCTGTGAGCAAGGGGTCTATGCCAGAAACAGGAGTGGGCCTGCAACCCTGGGGACTCATGTTTAGGTCATCAACATATCACAGGAAAATGGCAGTTTCCTCTTTTTCTGCCTCATGAAACAGAAGCAAAAGAGCAGCTTCTACCTTGACAGGGAGAGAATTTAAATGTCACCGACAAATTCCAGCATGTTTCTAGTATGTCAGTTTGACAATATATTTAAGTAGGAACACAGGAAATCATTACCTACTGATGGTAAGGTAGGAATGGGTAGAAGATGGAGGAGTTCACTCCATGGCTACTTCCATACACTCAAGTGTGCAGTAGCTAGCATCAGTGAGTGACCTCAATTCCTTAGATGCACCAGCACACATATCCAGTGTTAGCCTCCTGTTGGCAACTGCAGCTGTATATTCTGAAATGCTGATTTTTTTTTTTTTAATTAAGTTTGTATTAGTCAAGTTTGAGGGCTGGGAAGGGAGTGGAGATTCTGGTTCTGGTCTCCAGGATGTGAAATAAGCTTGAAAGACTGAGCTTTATTGAGAAGTAAAATAAAGGCAAAAGAGCTTTAAAATCAAAAAGGATGAGTCGCAGAGAGAAACACCAATCTTATTTCCACCATGCTGCTGGTGCATCTGAATTTCAAGGGTAAATGAACAAATAACCTAAGTAAACAAAATATATAAAAGAAACGAACACCTTTGAAGGCATTCTTCATATGGCTCAAAAACAAAAAAGACACTGGCTTGGGTTTTTTCCTCCATTCCTTCTTTTCACATTATACTTTTTATATGAGCTTTAGAGTGGACAAAGAAAGAGCAAACAAAGCAAGTTTACAGGAGGCCATCCCTAAACACATTACTGGTAATTATTTTGTGATTTTACATTTACTTTCTATTGAATTGATTCTTCTCATGCATGCTTATAGGCTAAGAAAAACAGGCTGCAATTGGAATAGCAGTAGCCACATTTGTTCTTTGTTCTGAAGGGAGTAGGATTAGAATAATGCATGCATGTTTTTCACCGCCACTCTTTTTTTTTTTTAATTACATTTAATTACATTTCCAGACTATGCTGTCCTGTCCTATATATACATTTATGCTACATGAACAGACACAACATCTCTTTGTGTTGCCCTGCATCTTGACTCTTGCATGCTCCTGATCAAACAATGAGCTGGCGGGAAAGGGAGCTGATCTTAACTCACTGAAAAAAGAGTTCAGTGAGATATGAAGATGCACAGTGGGATTTTTTTTCCAATCTAAGGTTTTCAAAACAAGGCTCCAAACGAGCCACTGTCTCACACAACACAGTTTTTTTTTCAGTGCTTGTTTGTGTTTTTGTGGGGCAATTTTTGTTTTCATCTTATTAATGCAAACTGTACACCGAAATGCTTTATGTCATTAGCCAGCAGGAGACAAAAGCAAGAGGCACAGGCAGAGGGTTCCTCTCAGCTGAGCCTCAGTGTGAGAGGGGAACTCACTGGAATGAACAGACACAGATTTCAGCAGTGCAGAGGCGGCAGCTGTTGCACTGACAGTAATTAGACTGAGGACCTAAGGAAGGGAAATGATAGAGCCATGAAAGAACGTCAGGCAAAGGGATACACTCATTTCTGAATCAGCAGGTTGTTGCAAGTTTTAGAGGTGGGGGAAATAGAGTAATTCCCGCAAGAACTACAGCATCTTATTTGTAGAGACAAAAGCTTGTTCAAAAGCTGTTAAACAAGTAGTGGTGATGATGTATTATGTGAAAAAAAAAGCCGAAAATGTTGAAGTTACTATCTTTTTCTCCTTTTTTCATGTCAATACCCTTTTTCTGTAAGTAATAGAAAAGTACAATCCATAGTAACTGGCTGCATGAGAGGTATTTCATTTTGTCAAGTCGAATATGTCTCACAAGCAGTATTCCATCTAGCAGATGGAAATACTGAAGCAGAGGCTGATAAAACTACTCTACCATCTTCACCAAGCAGTGTAAAGAACTAGGAAGAGCATTCCCCCACTCCCCCTGATTATAACTTTTTGTACTAACTGCTGCCGCATACAGCCAACACACTCCTGGTAAAATGCTCTTTGAAGACTGCTGACTATTTCTCTCCCTCTTCCTTCACTCCCAGTTCCTGAAGTTTCCTGATGTAACAGGCACTTTCCAAGACACCCAAGCAAGACTCAGTTGACCACCACCTGGAAGGCAATCAGAAGCTCCCTCTAGCAAATGAATATGAATCAGAACATGAATCCCACTCCTGTCCTGCAGCGGGGTAGGAATGCACAGCTGTTACTACATCTCATTTCAGAGAGGCATCAGAAACTTGGCATTCATGACCACCCTAAGCACATTCTGAAACTCTGTCCTGCTTCAGGTCCTCACTGGCAATCGGCCAGGCCTTGGTGGTTGGGACCACTGTGCATGAAACATATCAGATGGCATATTGCCTTTTGTCATTTCTGGGAACTGGATTAAGCATGAGGACTGCTGCGACACTTCATCTTGCTCCCACTGCCCTCCTACCTCAAATGGAGATGGAGCATTAGTCTGTAGTCCTACAGACATGTAGCCAACAGATAAAACACATCCCAGTCTGCACTGTAGCTCTCTGCTGCAAGTGACACTGAGTTATGGAATATGTGGTGACACTCCACAGAAAACATATAAACGTAGTGCAGCATGTGGGCTAAAAAGAAACACCCCTAAAACAATAACGCCTTGCTGCCTCATCTTTCAAATCAAGGAGGTGCTGCTTAGCACTTAGGAGTTAGTAAAATTCTTGGGAGAAGCTGCAATAGCCTAGGTTTTCCACGTACTTTTATTATTAAAAACAAGACTATAAAAAACCCAGGAAGACAAGAGTAGCAGGGTGAATAGCAAGTAAGTTTTTAATTAGAAGTAATACCTTCAAGTGAAGGTATGTGGTTTAAGAAAACAAGTCAAAAAACCATGGCATATTGGCTGCTGTGGATTTTTGGCTTCTCAGTTGCAACAGGGACTTCACAGGTACCTACATCAGGTCACTTAGTGCTACCAACACTTTGTGATTCCCCATCCACAGAAGAGGAATGGTAATAAACACCCTTCTTTATAGTACACTTCAGTTCTACACATCTGCAAAGATTTTGTCCTTCCTGCATATATGAATTAAAGCTCAGGTAGTGTACAGGAAAAAAAAAAAAGAAGAAAATGGGGAGGACGGAGGGGAAGAAAGGTTTAAGTGGTTTTTTTTATTCTTAGATATTTGACCACATATGCAATTGCCTTTTGTTTTTTATTTTCAAGAATGTTTTGGCAGTTTCCTGCCCTGGCTGTAGTGAGCAAGAAGCTGAAGCAGCATCTTTGTTGCTGACAAAGAGTTGGAAGTTTTGAGCCAATGAAAACAGCAGTGTCCATGCACACTGTATGTTGGAGAACCAGTCACACAGCAACTATGGAAATGAGCCCTTTGGCCAGAGGCAGGATTTGCACAAGGAAGAGAAACACTACAGTTTAAATCCAAAGCCCAACAGTTTCCTGTTTATTGGTGGAAAGTATTTTGACTACAGACTTCTTCCATTTCTGCAGGTACCCCTTAAGTTATTCCATCTCCACTGAGCCTGAGTGCAGTCCTGGGTTCAGTTCAAAAGAAAATTCATTCACCATGTGTATCTTGAATCCCTCGGTGTCAACAATTTAACTCTTTTGTTTCACTTTGTTTTTAAATGAGGCCAGTCCCACACCGTGGAAGGGTATCTCCTGAAGCTCTGCATTTTGACACAGGATTGGAATGCTGGCCTGTAGCTGACACACATCAAAGCAACTGGCTGCGTCAAGCCACACCACGTCACCCAGTCTGAAGCTGCAGCCTCTATTATTAACTCAAGGATCTCCACTCAGAGCTGTGTTCTGCAGCGCAGATCAAGCCCAACACGTACCAACAGTTTCCAACCCACAGCCTTTGCCTGCAATGCCCTTTTTAACAATGCTTACAGCAACAAAGGAATCCAAGAAGCTGAAAGCAAGGCTAGAGCTCTAATGGGCACTACTGACTGCGTGGGCAGAGTACACTGACCACAAAGCACTACTTAGGCAAGGACTGCCCTCAATAGGCCAGTGAAGACCTGGGGTCATTTGTCTACACCTTAGTTTTGCCAGTGTAGACATGCTGTCTGCCTCAACCTCACACTTAAATTGGCACAGATTGGAAATTTATACTGTGTCATCACGTCAGCAAAATTCAACTTGCCACTGTATATCTTTCCACTTATAGAACTGATTTAAGCTGCAGCTCCAACCGGAAGCTTACTGATATACCTCTACAAATAAAAAGACTTACAGTATAATAAATAAGCTGCAATACTGAGCTCCTCTATGGCTATTACTGCACATCCAGAGTGCATTTACAGCATTATGCACTTTTTTCCCCCAACTCTTAGAGTTCCAATTTGTTTTCCATGATACTGAATGACTACTATTCCTGAATTTGAAAGCTCTCACTTCTTGCACAGCAGCTCCTGAAACATAATTCACTTGGCTGACACAGTTATGGTGAAGTAGCTTACTGACATTCCAACAAATTACTTATTTGCCAGTCTGCACAAGCCTCCTCTTTTTCATGTTTACCAGTAGAGACATCAAGCTCATCTAGCACAAAGAAATTCCTTTCTTTGCAATCTCATATCTTCTGAGAAGTTCCAACTTCGAATTTTCTCTCAGGCTGCCTTATACAGTTGAACCATAAGCATTCCCCAACTTGTTTAATCATCTACACAACTTTGAGTGTTACTTATCTACTTTATAGCTACTTTATCTAACCAGTGAACTTTAAAAACATGAACATTAAACATTCAAGAAAGCAAATGGTGAAGAGTGGATAGACTGCAATGTAACTGTGAGGAAAATCCAAAGAAACTACTATTAGTGACATGTAACATGTGTAATAAGATCTGGGCCACTCACAGAAAATCTTGCTAACACTCAGCCACCTCCTCTCTCTGACCCAGACATGACAGTATTAAGAAGCTTATTTAATGGCTTTCAATTTGTTACTGAAAAAGCTGATGTTCAGTCAGTGCACAGCCACTCTAAACATTGGTAAAACAAACCAGCACTGGGTAGGACAGCTGGCCATCAGCAGATTCAGTGAGCAAAAATCAAACCTTTCCAGCAAAAGTGAGGACTATTTCTGTCGCTGTTAAAAGGGTTAAACATGTCCCCAGGCATTCCCCTTTTCCCATAGATCTGATGGAGTTTAGAAGTATCAGCTGCAGCTTACTGGGCCACCTCCAAATCCACCTGGTTGTTCATGGGGCAACTTTATTTGTTTTATATTACTAATGGTAATTGCCATTAATACTGGATAGGCAGAAGGGAAGCAGCAAGTCCTATACTACCTACTGGCTGCTTTAATTAACTCTTCCTGAGGTCTTTTTCCCACAAACTGGTTCCTGATGCTGGTGTTGGCTCTCAAACCCAACAGAGCTTGTATTCTGTGACTCAGAGGTGCTTTCATCTGCTTAGCACTTCCCTCACTCTTCTGTTACACCTAAAAGCCTGCAAGCTTTCACAGACTTCCTATCTTACTTAGACAAGCTACTACAGCTCTAACTACAGCCAAATAAACCCTTTTCTTGCATACTGCATTAGGATACAATTAGAAGGGGTCCTGATAGACCAACAGATAGGAAATAAAAGAATGAGAATTAATTTATAGGCTTGCTTCAGGATATGTCAGACACTGATCAAATATCAGTAGTAAAGATGGGCATCATCTTATCGTTTAGGAAGCTCACAAAGCACAATGGCTGCAGGTTTATCAGTTCTCATGCAGATGTCTATGTTACTGCTTGCCCTGAGGAGCACATTAGCTACAGTCACTAAATGCAGGGCTTTAAAATAGGGAATACGTCCATCTGAAATCTCTCATAAAGGAAAGCAAATAACAGAATTTGCCCTAATTGCTTTCCCCAGCTTTTCATCCAGAAAGTCAAGACTTTGACAAAGCTGTTTCCCTTTACCCTTGAAACTTACCTTCTCTCTATAGTTGCTCTCAAGCTCTTAGGACTTGCCTTGCTGTATACAAGAATTCCCAGTGAGCTACCTATCTGATTTGAAGCACGAGTCTTCTGGACTCTCTCCTTCTAATTTTGGGGTGGTAGAGGGTTTAAATCCATATAAATCAGGGTGCCACAGTTCTGCATACATACACAATTAAAGTAAAAGCCGCCCAGCAATCGGGGAGAGGAAAGAAGAGGGACAAAGCAAGGTATGCTTTGGGTTCAGTTTACATCTGCTCCAGGTAAATAATGAAGAGATCACTGGAAAGCAGACGAAGAAGTGTCTACACTGAGTCAGCTATTCCTCTGTATGCTCTTTACTCTTGATAATCAGGCACACCAAAATTTTTTAAAATCCCACTTAGAAGTTAGATAATCAGTTTTTTTCTCAGCAAAAGTCAAAATCATCTTGCTGCCAAGAACACGCCTTTTTCTTAAGACAGAAGTTTTGTTTTCAATAAATTTATCCATGAATAAAGAGGAACTATTTGGGATTTGAGGAATTTCTATCCTGTCAGTCTTCATGACTGCACTGCAATAGCATAATTCTCCTCAAAGCTGAGCTCATGCAGTCCTACAATGGCATAGGTTCAGATATGTTTTTTCAAGTGTTTCAGAACCCAGACATCATTGTTTCAAAGCCCTCTCTGTGAGCTCCAACTTCAACAGAAAATAACCCCCAGCCATCTCTCCACACAAACAAAAAGAAACACTAATTTTAAGCTGTTCCATCACATCAGGGAAGGATGACTTATGCTTTAAAAAATAAGTAGCAGACAGTACTAAAAAAACATTTTCATCTTCCAAGAAAAGACATGTTTTACCTGAGAAAATCTACTCTCTAGGTGATACCTTGAAGAGTAACAAAGTGTGTTTAAACTGTTGTTCAGACAAAGCCTATTTCCCGATCAGGCCTTCCAACCTATATCTCAAAAACATGCAGCCTCAGACCTTGGCCAGGGAACACACTGACAAGATCACACATCCCAGGGCATTAGAAATACTGGCTAGAAGCTGCTCTGGATTTCTTAATGAGCTGAAATCAGACTGTTAACAAATTACAGCTGAAGCTGTGGATGCTCTATTATGCTCTGACAGCCAGCACTCCCTCTCGGTAGGGACTATTTAAAAATTGTTGGAACTGGGTGGAAGTTTCTTCTACAAGCTTCAGTATCTCTGAGCTGTACCTCCCTCCAAATATGCTACGAAGCTGCAAACTCCAAGAATTATAGATACCACCACGTACTGCTACTTGTCTTGACCCAGTAAAAAGCCAGATGGAGGTCTAATCAAGAAACAAACAAAAGATAAGAGCAGCTGAGAGTGAGATTATTCCCAGCAATATGCAATTTAGGTGAAGCCTTTGAGTTCCTGGCAAACTGCCCATGAGAATGCTGCTTAAGCCAAATTGAATACCTCTGACCTATGGATGTTTACAGAAAGACAGCAGTTATGGAGAGCTGCAGAGACAAACGAATGGGACCACAAAATTTAAACAAGAGAAGAAAAAGCCAGGACCAGACTTAAAATTTTAGAAATACTGTGAGTTTTCCTAGCTATAGCTCTGTTACCCATGACCCTGAAGACAGCTTGAATATCAAAGTATTTACTGATTGTTGAGTTAATCGTTCATTCAGCCTAAATTCTGGTTCACACATTTTAAAATTGTGGAAATTAAGCCATTTTTATTTCTTTTTGATAGCCTCAGACATACAGACTAATAGGAGATTACATAGATTTGATAAAATGCCCATCAATCTGGCATGTCCCACATCTTAATTTTTAAGTAAGTGGTCAGTTCTACAGAAAAGGAGGGGGAAAAACCCCCACAAAACTGCATCTGTTGTACTTTTAAAAGTTAACTGTACTTATAAAAAGCTATTTTTTTCTTTTTTGTTCTTTCTTTGTTCCTTTTTTTTCCACTCTCTCGTTTCTTTTTTCCCCTTCCTATCAATGGCCCCACTGCTGAAAGGCTCAGAGAGTCTAGGATTTGTATTCAAAGACAGTTCTGGGCCCCACCATTTCAGAGGGGTGGAAAGGGGGAGGAATGCATCCAGAGGAGGGCAACAAAGCTGAGGATGGTGCAAAGCTGCACCAGGGAAGGTTCAGACTTGACATTAGGAAGCACATCTTCACTGAGAGGGCAGTCAGACACTGGGACTGGATTCCCAGGGAAGTGACTGATGTTCTATCCCTGTCTGTTTTAGAGGCATTTGGGCAATGTCCTTAATAACATGCTTTAACTTGTGATCAGCACTGAAGTGGTCAGACAGTTGGGCTAGGTGATAGTTTTAGGTCCTTCCAACTGAAATATTCTATTCTATTCTGTCTCTTTTTTAACTTTAGTCTTTAAAGTTTCTTCCAAGACTCCTGAAATCCCACGTCCCTGTCCAGTTGTAATTAATATAGCGTAAAACTGTACTATCCCCATTTGAGATCCTCACCACACCATTAGCTAGAACTCCTTATAAGCTGTTAGCTCCAGAGTAATTTTCAGATCAACCACTGCTGTAAGAATGCTATTAGAACAATATATTGGGTACTTAAGCAAAACCAAAGTAAGAATTTGTCAGGAACATGTGTCAACTGGAGGCTATAGCGAACAGAACTATTTTTCATTCTCATCTCATTGTACTGCACTGCCTGTCACTGCTGGCCCTGCTCACATCTTGCCACAATGATGCATGAACTTGTCACCTCGAAATTGGGCTGCTGCGACCTACGTGGAGTGAGGCCATCCAGGCCCTGCAGCTGGCAAGGAATGCTGAGGCTCATTTATGAGCACATTGGGCTCATTTCTGTGCTTGTAAGTTTAAGAATTCAAGGTTCTGCTTTTAATAATTAGAGTCAAATTACTTGAGAGAGAATTGTCCAGGAAACTGAGCCCTGTTGACAACTGCTGCTATAACAACTTGGCCTTGGAGATAAATGAAACTACCAAAGAGGGGAGCCTCAAAGACAGATTCTTGATTTGGTTTGTTCTTGCCCACTGAGAGTTCAGCACAGTTCAAACTCATTTGGAAACACAGGGACATGCCTACTCATACAACCCAACTTTCCCAAACTCTAGCAAAAGGAGGGGTTGGAGATGAGGAGTGACTGACTTATAAATAGTCCTTTTATCTGCATTTCGTTTGCAGCTAAAGGAATTATACCACAAAATATGCCCTTCCAGGCTTTCAATAAACACAATAATGCTGTTAATAACAAAACTAACAAGCTAACCAAAAACAAACAAACAAAAAAAACCCCAAACCCAACAAATAAAAAACACCTATCAAGCAAAACTTTTTTTCACATGTCTTCACCATGCAGATATTCTGGACATCTCACCATAACACTGAAGTAACTGGAAGCATGGGATTTCACTTAGTAGTTTTCCTCAGACAGTCATAACTTTTAGTTCCTTTTTCTTGGAAATGTGTTTTGCAACGCCTTGTCAATTTTGCTTTAGTTACTTCCAGTTAAGGACGTTCAAATCCATTTTGAACCAAGGCACTCACCAGAAATTCATGAAATCACTAAAGGAATCTTTAGGACATAAATCACACACACTACCTATCTCTGTCATATATGCATCTCTTGGTTTATTCATAAAAACATAGTGGCCCCTTTCATCATGAAATATAATATACATATTGAGAAGAAAACAGAGATGTGCCACTGCCCATCCTGTTCTGTTCCTCCAAAAACATGCAATTTAAGTTATTGTCAAAATGCAATAACCTACCTCTTGATAACTCTTCAAATGCTTCTACACTCAAAGCTTCTAATACCATCTTTTTAGAAACCACTTAAAACAATTTTCATTATTAGAAAATTGAATTATTTTCTTCTAATTCAAAACATTTCTCTCTGTTTTCCTTCATATTATAACCTGCAGTTAAAAAACCCTCCCAGATATTTCTTGAAGTCTAAGGTACCTCCTACAGCTAAGAAGACATGCAAGTCAGACTTTAAGTAACTGAATAAATACATTTCAAGCAGATTTAGCTTCAAAGAGAAGGAAGGAGCTGTAGGATTACTTTAGGAGCGCAGTTGCATAGTGGAGATGTGCTCATCCACAGCACCCTATGTCACTAGAAGCAGGTAATATCTGAGTGGTTTGGATGCCAGCATTCCTACTAACAATTTCCCATGATGAGTTTATCTGCGAGAAGTTCATGAACTCTATGACTCATGTCAGAAATAAATCTTCTTGCAAACACATTTCTTTTTAGGGGTTTTTTTGTTATTTTTGTTGTAATAGGGTTTACAATCACTGTTTATGACCCAGAATAAAAATGGCTATGACAGCATTGGTTGCGAGAAGCTGCAACGAATCACAGGTCAAAGTTGATCAAAACTAAAATGCTTGTAGTTTTGCCTCATTTTTAAGGAATGACCTTATCATCCAACAAATAAACTTATTGTGCACTGTTCCCTTTTCCCTGCAAAATCCTCTATAAAAATGAAATGTAATATTATGCCACTTGGCAACATATCAGGACTTATGGCCTGTAAAGGGACAGCTAAAGGCTGCACCAGATGCTTCTTCAACAGAAAACTAAGGGAAACTGGAGCAAGACAGAAGAGGCTTTTGTTATTGCTAATGCCTCCATGTTTGTTCTCAGGAGCTTTCCACCCGTAGGGAGGAAGAGATTATTACATTCGTGCCTCACAGACTTAACCAACTTGCAAGGAGAATTTAAGCTATTCAGATCACCAGCCAAACCTATGCAGTGATGCTGCAGCAGACAGCAGTCCAATTAATTTCATACTGAAAGAAGCACAGGGGCAAACAAGCAATACCTACTGGCTGCTGCAGCTCTTCTGCGGGGAGAGTATTTCTCAACTGATCCTTCAGAGATAGTGGGATTATGTAGGAAAGTTCTTCTGTTTTTCTCCTGTGACGTCCTCATACACAGCCACACCACACTGCATAATAGAGGAAAAATGGCTCCACTGTCCTCAGACCACCCCGACAGGCTGCAGTGGAGTACAGGAAGATACCCAACAGCTTCCTCACACTGCACAGAGAAGAGGTCTGAGGTGGAAGCAAACAAGACTCATGTCCTGCCACATGTCCTGCCCACCACACTGATTTGTTTCACTCTGTCTGTAGTGTGCTGATCATCACAGCTCAAAAGAGATCGAAATGAAAGCCGATGGTGCAGAAGAGGTAAATGGTAATGAAAGGTAGCATCATTTTATGTCAAAAACATCAAAGCTTTATGTTTTTGTAAAATGACTGTTTCCTTTAAATTCTCACACACTAGAAGAAGCTGTAATGGTCTAGCAAAATCTAAACTTCTGTAAGAAATTTTTTCCCGAGAGCATAAAGCAACTGCTGCCAGGACATTGCATAACCAGGCATAAAATGAAGCAAGCTACTGAAAAAGGCTAGTCTTCCAATCACTCATATTTCAAATAGGGAAGCAGAAAGCGGAAAATACCAAAGCAAAGCTTAGTTATCTACTAGGACCTTTAAATATGGAACCTTAATATTAAAATATAGAGAGTGCCCTACAAAGTGATTTCTTTTACTAGAGCCACATCCAAAGAAGCATGGCCTATTAAGCAGTCAAGCTCAAATGGAATCTGCTCTCAAATGTCATCAGAAGAGCAGTGTCTTTCCACCAGGTCTGTTCCCTAACTTGCAGCCATAGTTTCATCTATTAAATATAATGATAAAAATAGCCAATGAAGGTTTATCGCTCTTTTTTGTCCTGTGAAGGCAATGCAGTTCAGAGGGAGGGAGCAGACATTTACTCTTGACTGTAAATCATCAAAACAATTTGCAGCTGGTAAAATTTCTGCATACCTGCAAACAATGGGACTGCATAGTGACAGTTTGGGGTATAACCACAACCCCACAACTAAGCCTCACAGGGACAAAATTTGGCCCTTAGCAACATCTCTTCAGTTTTGTTTAGAAATAAAGTCAACTTATAATCTCTCAATTTGCAAGACTGGCAGCTAGGGACAAAATAAACATGTTACAGTTTGGCTCCTTCTTGTGATCCAGAACCAATAACAGAAGGAAAGGCCTTCTACTACTGCATTTTTTAGAATCACTTCTACGGGAATACAGCTTTTACTACAGTAATTGCATGGCACTGCCCAAAAGCCAAGCAGCCCTACACTTCGCAGAACCCCATATGAAAAAACTAAGCAGGCATCAATCATTTTCCAAATCTGTCCTATCAGTCAGCACAGGTGGGTGAGAATGTTCACATTATGTCCAAAATTGCCAAGCAAGTGTCAGAGATAACAGATATACTCTGCAACGTAAAAACAAAATGATGGCACAAACCAAGCAAAGTCACAAAACCTGCAGCACTTTCAGGGTATCACAACAAAGAGATAAAGCCATTCCATTCCCAGTGGCTCTGGCTCAGGCTTTTTTCTCCTCAAGCCTCAAAGAAGTGCAATCCATAGTCTGGCATCAGAGTCAACATCACAAGCCAAACCACACAGTTCCCTGTATGAAATCCATCTTTATATTTTTTCCTCCAAAATAATAAACTATACAATTTTTTTTTCTTACTGCTTGTGCCCATAGCCTAGGTTTTTTAATTCTTCTCTCCACGTCTGAAGCTAAAGAAAAGCTTTTGACAAAATCATACAAGACTTCCTTGTAACTACACAGTTCTAGAAGCTTAGCTTGAAAGAGAAAACTCTATGTCCTTACAGTCACTACAAATTTGCAAGGGTGAAAAATTTCCGTAAGAGAGGCACAGGTTAATTTTCAGATCACATAATTTGTAGAGAGGGGAAAAAAAAAAATCTGACGCCAAGACAGAAAAATCAGCTTTAACCTCTCACACTAAACATAAGAGACAGTTCCTTTCTTAAAAGCTTAATGACACTATTTTGTTACTCTTCCAAACACCATTCAAAGTTTAAGAGCAAATAAACATTTGATCACTCAGCTGCTGAAAAATCTTGTTCAACGCTTGCAGTAAGTGTAATGGATTCAAAACAGGAAGAGAGGAAATAAAACCTAAATAGATACAAAAGAAACCAACTAACAAGACAGAATATATTCTTCCTTTAGAGCCAGAAAGTAGATATCACATCTCTGACAACACACCTTTTAAAGAACTTACATGTTTCATTATGTATTTCACCACACTTTCTTAACAAAAAAATGTAATGCTTCCAATTTTAGGCTTAAGTCAAGAACTCCTTTGGCAATTTTCATGTGAATTATGAAAACAGTATTTTTTAACTGTTTCAACCTTTCTTTTCTAAAGTCTTCATACTGGATCGTTTTCTGATTGCTGAAAGGATAGAATAACATCTGGAGGGACAGAAGTTGCCATTTTGAAGCTCTGCTACAAAAAAAAAAGATGGCTTTAAAGCAAAGTAGAGAATAAGAAAAGATCAACTCAAATGTTATGGAAGTTAATTTAAAATTACATACCAACAAAAACGATGAAATTCATTTTAAGTGCTATAACACAAACTTTTACTTTCTTGAGAAAAATTAAGAGAGGAGATCTTTAACACATTCCCATCTCTGGCATCTCTCTCTTTGTTTCTGAAACAAGGTGGCTCAAAATACCCATCACAGAGGAAGCATACACAGTAAGCCTTCATAGCTACCAAAATGTGAAACTATTCTCCCTCTTCAACTGCTTATCAGTCTAACTGCGTGATACAGCTCTAAAGCCACAAAGAAAGCTAGGAAGTTAAAAGCTAGATTTTTAGGTTTTAAAAGGACTGAAAGAATTAAAGCAAATTAATTCCTAAAAATAAACATCACATAATAGGCAGCTAACAAAACTCCTTTCTTCTGGTAACGAAGAATGAAAGCTGTTCTCCTAAGGCTGGTTTTCTGAGAGAACTGAAATGTTTCAACCGCCCTCTAGTGTTAAAATTAATGCACAGGTAAACCAAGGGGAAGGCTGAAGAGATGCTCCAGTTAAGAAATTAATCATTCTGGTTTCCTCTTAACTGCTGTAAAACTTAAAATTAAAAAGTAGATTTTTAAAATACCAGTGGGCCAATAAGGTTTTCAAACCTTTCCTGTAACGTGCAATTCTGCCCCACAGCAAATGACTACATGACAATATAGGCGATCTTTTACTCACCTTCAACCTTATATTGCAGCTTAAGGTAAAGTTCTGCTTGACACTAAAAAACTAAATTATTAGAATCTTAAAAGAGAAAAGAATCAATCATCTATTTCCATAACCCAAGCTGTAAGATAAGCAAATATTAAAACTAAAGAAATACTGGCTTTTATAATTCACTCTATTTAAAATAAACTGTTTATATAGAAGCATGGCTGAAAAATTCTCATTTTCCTCCTCAGGCTCCACATATAAATTTGAACTTGAGTATAATGAGCATGCAGAAAAAGGAAAGCGCAGAGAGAAGCCTTCTCTGTAGGGCATGAAGTTCTCTACCAGCAAATTCAATGAAATCTTGAGCACTAATAACAAAACAAAGTTAATATGACAAAAAGTGAGATGCCTAAGAATATTAGGTACTGATAGAAGAAAGAGAAATGTTCTAAGACATAAGCTACGTTTTCATTTGTGTCGACTGCCTCTTGTCCTCTCAGTGGGCAGACATGCCTGACCAACTGGATTTGTGGACAATGGCAGAGCAGTGAATGTGATTTACCTCAGCAAGTCTTTTAACAGTCTGGATTGGTGGGCAGCTAGACAGGTAAAAAACTGCTTGGAAGGTTGGACTCGAAGAATAGTGATTGAAGAGTCATACTCTGTGCTGGGGACCAGCAATGAGTAGAGTATTGCACGGGTCTACCTTGAGGCTTGTCCTGTCTAGCATCTTTATCAGTGACCTGGAGAAGGTGACACAGTACTTTCTCATCAAGTTTGCAAACTAGGGGATGCAGTCAATAAGCTCCAGGGCAGAGCTATCATTTTGAGGGACCTAGACAGGCCAAAGAAACAGGCCATCAGGAAAGGACCTCTGCTGGAAAGGATTTGTGGATACCAATGGAGACTAGGCTAAACAGGATTCAGAACTGCAATGAAGGCTAAAAGCTTACTGGACTGTATCCACAAGACAATACGTAGTAGGTAATGGAAGTGATGGTTTTCCTTTAATCAACACTGCACTAAATCCAGTTCTGGGCCTCCAGTAACAGAAAGTGTTCATAAAGGATGTGGAACTGTTGGAGCAAGGTCAAGGGAGGGACATGAACATGATCAGAGGGCTAGAACACCTCTCCAATGAAGACACGCTGAAAGCTGAGGTTGTCCAGCCTGGAGAAGAGAAGGCTCCAGAGAGACCTTATAGCAGCCTTCCAGTACCTAGAGGGGCCTGAAAGCTTGAGAGGGACATTTTACAAGGGCATGCACTGATAGGACAAAGGGGGAAGGTCTCAAACTGAAGGAGATTCAACTTAGATTAGATATAAGAAGATTTTTACAATGAAGGTGATAAAACACTGGCACATGTTCCTCAGAGAGGCGGGAGATGCCTCATCCTTGGAAACATTGAAGGCCAGATTGGATGGGGTTCTGAGCAATCTGATCTGGCTGAAGATGTCCTTGCTCATTGCAGGGGACCAGATTAGATGGCATTTAAAAGGTCCCTTCCAACCCAAACTATTCTATGAGAAACCTGAGCAAGTCCTGCCAAAGGTCACTAAGTTGCTCAGGGAATTAGAGCACTGAGCCTGTGAGAAAAGGCTGATGAAAATGGGCTTGTTTCACTTAGGAAAACTTTGGAGGAAGACAATAGCAGACTTTCAATTCCCAAGTGAAGGTTACCAAGAACATGAGCCAGGCTCTTTATGAAAGTATATAGCAAGAGAACAAGAGACAATTGAAGTTGCCACAGGACATTCAAAAACTCACTGCTCTGAAGTATCAGACCAGGTGTCTGAGAGGCTGTGGAACCTACATCCATGCAGATTTTCAAGAACCATCTGGACAAAGTCTGAGCAATCTAGTCTGAAGTCAGCACTGATGTTGCTTTGAGTAGGAGCTGGGCTAGATGACCCCTGGAGGTCCCTTCCAACCTGAATGATTCTGCAAGTGACACCATCTTATGAACCTATGCACAAAGGAGTCTGGGGTATCATAGATTCAATTCCTTTTCTGATCGTGAATCACAAACAGCAATATTTATTTCTTGTTGGGTGCTCAGTACTCTGAAGCAACTGCATCTGTAAATGCAATTATATAAAATGGTATTTGAAATGGCTTTAACATCTGACATATGCCTATAGCAAGGCTTCCTGTTCTGCATGCAATGCACAAGGAGTGCTGCCATATGCTTGCAGCACTGAGGAATGTTTGAGCTGCTTCACCCACAGCTTATGTGTTTAGTTACCAGCATTTGTTTCAAGGAAATTTAAAACAGTGTCCCAACTCCCTCCATATGCCTCCCTCAGTACAAACATATTGATGTGGGTACCAAGATGCATAAGGTCATAGAGACACAAGCTTTTAATCTGGCTGGAAGCACGTCTTTGGAAAGTTTCCATGACACAGATGGTCGCCCCTGGCCTGTGTATCACCTTTGTAGTGCCATTATCCCTACCACGTCTGCCACGTAAGAGCCATCACTGCATGAAGGCTGCCAGTTCTAGAGTAGTGTCAGGTATCTGATCACGGTAGCCAATGATGGTTAACATCATTAATGTGGACTAAAACTTCATGTCAATCATGAGTAAACTTGCTGACACAAACTCTGAGTGCAGCAATAATCCAGCAGGACCAAACCAAATCACTGCCTGGAATGCAGTCTGATGTAATACTTGGCTTCGAGCTGCTCCCATGACTCTCAGTTACACATACAGGAACAGTCACCCACATTACACAGCTACTTTTGTTCAGCAGTTTTGTGAAATCTGTCAAAAAATTCAATGCTGCTCACACCAGTATCAGCAGTAGGCATTACATCACAGTAAGCACACTGGATCTCTGGAGCACAGTTAAATATTTCAGAAGACAAAGATAAATACAGTTTTAAAACACAGAATGATGTTTATAAATATTTGATAGGAATGTCAAACTCTCTAAAGTTGACCAGAGTTCATCAAGTACAGAAGTTTCAAAATCACTCTGGTCAGCTACATACTTTTATGGCAGTGCTGCTGCTTTATGCACATTCTCAGCATGGTAGTACAATTCTGCTGCATGGGCATGCTCAGATACCACCAGCAGCACATGTACCGTTCCTTGGGGATCTCTGAGTTACTACAGCATCCAGTCAGGCATCCATCCACTTTTACAAAACAACTCATGTAACCCAAAGACAATTTCCCATCATCTTTGTTGTCCCACAGCTGTGGGCAGAATAATTCCCCAGGGGCCTGAAGCCTGTTTCTTTTCTCTCTTTTTCCTGATACTCCCATAAAATAAACTCTTGTTTCATGACAGAAGTTACTGAAACAGGGGGAAAATGCCTCAATTTTTGCTGAATAGTCAGCATGCCTCCGATGGGGTGCGACAACCTTCCCGTCACACGGAGACGCAGTCACGTGCCGTGCTCTTACAGTGCCACAAGTTCACCAGTTCCCACAAATTTCCTGTTTGTGGGCACCATGGTCGGATCAGAGCAGATGCACCATGACGCACAGTCTGACGGTGCTGCACTGAAGAAAATATTACATCATGTGCAGCCTTGAAGTGCCGAGTGCTGTCCTCGAACAGGAAGGGACAAGAATCTCACGGCAGTCGGTAAAAAGAGAATTTGTTCACACTTGAAAATCCCTAATTGAGCTTAATAGGTGGAGAATAGACTTAAGAGCTGAAACCAAATATTGAATATCCCATGCCAATTAGGAATTCTTGTGTATTACATTTGGCATTCGCTACTGAACTGTAACCCCAAACTGTTTGAAACACACTAAGCTCATCCCCATAACCCACCATCAACCTCGATGATGGCTTGTACAATCCATAATGATGATACAACGTATGAAAAGAATTACATCATTTTCTTTCATTGTTTTTCCCATCTTTGAGTTTCAGTGAACCTCCCCTCTTTCTTTCAGGAATCTTGGGAGACTACCAAATCAAAAGATAGGATGGCATGCATAATAATACTTTATATTTTCCGTTTTAAGTATTTCATATATTTGTTCAAGTTGGGTATCCACGGAATTAAAATAAAGCAAATACAAGTGCCTAAGATGAATTAGCAGATGTTATTCTGAAACAAGGGAACACAGATAGATCTGCAGCTTTCTGTAAAGTGCATGCAGAGATGAAAGAGTGGGCAAAGTCACTACAGTAATTTAATCCATACAAAAGTTGAAGATTTGTCTTTTTCTCTCTCTTTACACTCTCCCTTAAAAGAGAAAATTTCCATGCCCAAACTATTTTATTTCTTTCCACATCCTGCTACTATCTCTCATTCATCAAAGGTTCATCAGCCTCATTTAATATATTTCAAATTGGGTAATTCAGGTTGCTTTAACAAACAGGAATTTGTCTGAGCTTGGCTGGACTCCCTCAACTGCACCCTCATCCACCAGTTGTGGATGACTGGTACAAGCCAACTGTAAACCACTGTTCCTCAACAAGTAACAATTGTTAAAAAAAAAAAAATTAGAGTTTAGGCTATGTATTGTTCTGTGCTGCTATCAAAGGAAGCACTTGCATGAAAATACAAAAGCAGGAAACAGTAAAAAAGTACATTCTGTGGCACCAGCTCTCTGCCAGCTAAAGTCTTCACTGTGCACTGTATCACACCAATAAATAAAAGGTGCACTGTGAGCAGCTTTAAAGCAAAAACAAACAACAAAAAAAACAAAACAAAAGCCAAATCAACCAAGAAGTCACCTCTCTACTAAAAAAAAAAAAAAAAAAAAAAACCCAAGCAGACTGAAGACTAAAGCAGTAAACAATTGTGACAAGCAAAAATTCTTTATAAAGGTCAGTGTTGTCCCCAAGATTTTTGTTTCAGCCATTAGCTTTGAAAGTCAGACATAAAAATGTCAGTAAATGCAAAAGGTAAAAATTAATACTCTTATACAGCCATACTCACTGGTTTTCCAGAAATTCTTTCTCTTTTTTTTTTTTTTAATTATGTATCAAAGTTATAATAAAAAATTACAAGGAAGAATATCAGTTTTGATAGCATACTGATTTACTTATTCAAAAATGCAAAGTATCAATATTCAGTTCATTCCTGGAGACCTCCTCCCATCTTGCATGTCTCTGGAATGACCCAAACAGCACCGAGGTGTGGCTGAACAAAGAGCACACCTGACACTTTTTCTGTGTGAGGCTGCCGTACAAAAATCAGCTCTTAGCATATCTTTACTTTCCAGTAGGTGAACAGAACTTAAAATCACAAGACACAAGAGAAAAACAAACAGGTTTAAAAATGCGTATTTCAAGCAACACTGTTCACAATGCTGTAAGTTTAAATTGCATAGCAACCATTAAACATTTTTAACATCAAACAGTAAACAAAACATACACATCACAACACACAGCCTTCACTAACTTCTTCCTGACTGTTTCTGTATTCTTTTTGATATGTGCAAGGCATGTAAGAAAGAAGTAGACAATGCTGTCAAAGAAGCATATAACACTTAAACATAAATTAGATACATAAACACTATTTAGGCTAAAAACAAATCTCTGGAGACAATATAAACTAATTGTTAGACATTATCTTTTTTAAGCTATGCTTATAAAAAAACCCCCACATTTTAAAAACCATGACGTAAAACTGCCTAGTTTTCTGTTTTCACCTTAAGTTGCACAAACACTTTAAAAAGATTACAAAAAAGATTACAACAAAGAGATATGCATCATGATATGCGTTCTGCTGAGTAACTGACATTAACATATTTTCATCAGTTTTATGTGACAAATCCATCACCCTTCAGCTTGTTTAGGCTGAGAGCAATCCAAAATAACTACAGTGTCGATACTCTGCGTGTGAATGCTCATGTCAGAGAAAGAGTCCCTTGCACAGCCTGATTGTGCCTTAAGCTTACTTTCTTCCCAATTTCAAACCAATTTTTTCCAATAATTTTTCTGTAAGGATGAGTTAGTGCTTTTGCAACAGCTCCACACAAATCTGTGCTATCTGTCCTGCTCAGAGACACAGGCACTGAATTCCATTTCTGTTCTTAGTCATGCACGGTTCCCTCTCCATGCCTACAGCATCCCCCGTCACTGCTAGCAATGAACAGTCAAGCCTGACTTAATGCGCTTCCCCGGAACAGAAGGCAAAAATAAACTCACAAAGACAACCCAAATGCTAGCAACCCTGGGTTCAAATTTTACCCATCTCGCATAGCATCAAATAGGCCATCTCAAATGTTTGTGGCTTCACCTCCTCCCGGTACACGTGACAGGCTTTTGTCAGTTCACATGCCTTCAGATTCCGTCTGACTTTACTGCCTGGCTCTGTTACTGAATACCTTATCAAGCTCCAAATAGGTTTTATCAACTCTCAGTTCAATCACATAATTGAATCAGGTAAGGTCCTGGGATTTGCTTGATGCAGACCATTTGGAAAAAGAAGTTTCCTGATGAGCTACTTCAGGGGATCTATGTATGAGCCTCTGAAACCCACTACCAAGGTCAAACTGAGGAAATAGAACAGGCTTTCCATCTTCCACATCTTGTGCTTTATACAGCAATAGTGCATTTATGCCATACTTTTCCCATTAAAAATACTGCTTTGTGTTTTCTGTCCTCAGATGTTGCACACAAAATCCTAGCTAGCTGACTATTTTTTTCCAAACTCCCCCATTTTCCTTCTTAAACATTCCTGGAGTGAGAGGACTTTAAAAGAGGAAACATTCTACGATACTAGGTCAATTCATCTCCATGTCAGCCTGAGGGCAATACAGAGGCAGGCAGTGAAGGAACTGGCAGGATGGCAAAGATAAAGCAGCTGAGTAGCACAGTTCAGTCAAGAACAGCACAGGGCTGAGCACAAGCAAACAGCCTCCCAGAACTGCCATGGCAGGAACACAAAGCACGAGAGTGATTCATTAACTTGACAAAAAGATAAAAACAAGGATTAACAGCTATTCTTGATACTTACATATATCCCCAGCTTTTTTTTTTTCAAAAGCGCTGAACCGTCAGCCCAAGCAATGGGCTTGGAAATAGCCTTGGCAATGACTTCTACAATCGATAATGATACACTATACAAAAAGTATCGAGAGGACTAGGAATAGACTTCTCTGACTCTGCTTGGGGGAAACCTACCTGCCTGAGGGGCACTCAGCTGCTGGAAAATCCGCAGCAACTGAACCAAAGTGCCAAGAAACACATTAAGAGGGAGAAATTTGATATTGGCTCTGCAGAGGGCTGGCTGGAAAGTGTAATGTTTTTTCCTCACTGGTATCAATAACCTCTGTGATACTACAAATGCTTCTGCTGAGTGACAGAAGTATCCCTTTGTAAATCATGGAGAGGAGACCAGGGCTATTAGCAAGGAAAGTAAGGCAGCTCCTGAAATTCCCACCTACGTCCACATGAAGCTACAGATTTCTCTCCTACAGTGAAAGACTCTATTCAGGGATCACACGAGCAATAATTTTATGCGAAAGAAGAAAAAGAAAGAAAGAATCCACTGACAATCAAAGTTTTGGCACTCTAGTAAGTTCAGTTTCTTGGTTCCTTAAGGCATTTATACCTAAGCATTCATAGCCTCTCTGAAGCTGAGCTGCACGTGTGTGATATACACCAAGCAGAAATGAATAGTTGAGTCAACAATTTAAACAGCAGCCAATAAATCAAAAATCAAAATGGATTTGAACTGCGTATACAGAGACCCTCCGGTAGAAAATGCTTAAGGTCTGATAATAGAAAAACTGAAAACTACTGCTTTAATAAATATAATTTAGTTCACAGCTGTCCAATAGGCTGCCATATGAACATATACACATGACTAATTCAAAATGAGGCCTTTTCATTTCATCACAGAGAGGGAGACAATAGACTGCATGCAAGACAACAGGCACCATGAACCAGCTCAGACCAGAAATACGGACTCTGCAATTGCTTTCAGGGGCTGCCACGCTCAAGAACTGCTCTGTGGAAGGCAGCCGTGGATCACAACTCTGTGGGAGCTTGGTGACAAGCAATAGGGACAACAAGCTAAGGAAGAGCAGAAAATTGTGCTCCATCCATGATCACATTCCTCCACGTCTTCTCTCACGTGACAAACAAGTAAGACACCGTCTCAACCCATGATTCAAATAGAGATTTGGTTATACATGTCACTAAGTACTCAAGTGAAAATCCTTCTCCATATTAAAAAACTTAAATAAAAATCCACCCGTGGGAGAGAGCCACAAATCTGATATGCCGAGGGAGCAGAAGTAATAATAAAACATGTTAATTAATGATGGGGACAAATATTCCAGGTTCAAGCAACCTGAGAAGAACCAGTGATTAACTCAACAGTATCTCTGGGACAAATAATTTTCCTTTCTCCATAACTAATTTATCTTTTGACAGTGGGGTGCTCTCATACATGGAGATTTAAGTTTATGGCACATTAAAGTTTAGCTATATCATATTACTTAGTAACTTACAGGACAGGATCATTTACAATTCTGCCTCAAGGCCTCAGAATCCAGTTTAAAACAGAGACTTTGTTTTAAACAGAAACGCTGAAAATGAAATTACCCTGACCTGGCCAAATGCCAACACCAATCCACTGCCCACAACAACTTTCTTTTCCTCAGGCTATCCTATCAGAACCTCTAATAATGTTCCTGAAGATGTGATCTAACATTCTCCATTTAATTGGACACGCTCTTCTTATGACAAAGAACAGATGCTTAGAAGTCATTCAAATCAGACACGAGCAAGGTGTTGGCCCAACTGTGGAACACCCCAGCACGTTTCACACATTTTTCAAATATGTGCCTTTGGCACAACCGGATCAAGTTATTTCTGTGGCTGTAAGTCAGTATAAGTTAATGAAATCTCTTCCCATACTTCTCTTTCTCACCTTGCTTGCCTGATCTCGTTTTGGATTAAATTTTACAGCTTGTATTTGTCCTCTCTGGGCCGCACTCTGCTGGGTGCAGTGTGAAGAACTTTGGAGCAACGACCATGCTCAGAGTCCAAAACAAACCACACAAACGAAAAACAGCCCTGCCGCAGTGAGGCATCCAGGGTCACCCTAGAAGACCTCACAGTCCACCTCATGGCTAAGGCATAGTGACAACTTGTTCCCATACAATAGCACCTTAAACATTTAAAAGCCACTGTTCAATATATTCCTTATGTTAAAATGTCCATCTCTTCTAGAATGGCTGCCTGCCAAAAATATACCATCACAAAGCACCTCACATGCCCTTCTTGATTTCATTAGACAACAGTGAAAACAATTCAGTGTTTTACAGACATTAAAAAACCCCACAGTATGTGGTGATTTTAAGATATAACTTAAGATGGTCTCCATTATTTAATCCAGGTCTGAGTTCTCTACTGAGCAGTTTCCTACAATAGCTTTTGTAATACACTGTACTTAATTTTGAGTGATGAGTAGCAGCATTTCACTCAACTTCAACACCACACACTAGCAAGGCATTCAATCATTTTATTTTAACAACAGTTTGTTGTTGAGATTCTAGAAATTCAAGTCTGGCAAGCTTTTTAATATGCATGACTGTGTTTCATAGAAAGCAAAAAGCGTGTTTCCCATTCTGCTCAGCACGTTCAAGTCCTATCTTCTTCACAGAAATGGACAACTTTGAAAGGAAAATCCTTGAATTAATAGAAAAGGGTATCTGAAATCCAGTAGCTAACATTGATCAGCAAGGTAAAGAAAGCAGGGTAATTTCTACACCTCCATTAGAGATGGGATACTAATTTTTCTATTTGCTGTGAAACAGATTTCAGAAACATAATGGAAAGGTGGAAAATTGCATGTTACCATGCATGCAAGAAAAAGATTTGAAATATCCTATTTATCTTCCCTCTCTAAGGGATGTGAATTCTTTTGTACTCCTTGATGATGTGAATCACAGATCAGCATTCTGGGAATCAAGCCTATTTCCATTTACCAGTGTAATATGATCATTTAGCGTAATTAACACATGATACTTCATTACTGCCGTGGACTTGGACCGAATCTGAAATGTAAATATTTGCCAAAATGTATATCCTAGTGCCCAGTGCTACACAACGGTGTAACTTAAGACACTCACTTCATTTGCTTTCTCTTCTGGGGGCAGAGTTAAGGCTGCTGTGGGAATTCTCACTTTCATAACATGAGGCAGTTTAAACATTACAGATAATGTTACATTAATTTCTGCAGTATCAAATTTTAAAGGTGTGGAAACAAGATGAAAGAGCTTACAATACAGCAATCATTTCAAGTGGCAGAAGCATGAACAGAAAGAAAACTCCTGGAACAAATAACAACCATTTCAATCTTCCCCAACTCTCTTTTCCCTAGTGTACTCCATCACCCAGATTTCCTAGGACACGGTAATCAACAGAGCACCACTCTGTTTGATTCAGAGCACGGCACACATGCAAAACCTAATCAAAACAATCATTGCAGGATGTAAACACACAGCAGCCTTAAGGAGAGACATTTTATGAGTAAGCCAAGATTCTTTATAACAATCTTAAATTCTACAACATGAAGTTTCATAGCTTCTTTATCTTACACACTGTAACATCGTGTCTCATCTGCTGCAAATACAGATGTTACCTGTGCCAATGCTTAACACTCCCCACCTATCTTCATTCTTTGTCTTGCAACAGAAACATCTGGAAACTATTCACATCCGTGATGGTTTTGTCTGGGGTAGAGTTAGTTTTCTTCAGAGTGGCTGGTAAGGGTCTGTGTGTTGGGTTTGTGCTGAACACAGGGTTGATAATAGAGAAATGTTTTTGTTATTGCTGAGCAGGGCTTGCACAGAGCCAAGGCTTTTTCCGCTTTTCGAGCAGGGCCAGTGCAGAGGAAGTTGGGAGTACGTGGGAAATGGGGAAGAGACACAGCTGGGACAGCTGACCCTAGCTGACCAAAGGCATATTCCAGACCACATGACATCATGCTCAGTGTATAAAGGAAGGATGAAGGAGAAAGAGGGAATGTTTGGAGTGATGGCGTTTGTCTTTTCAAGTCTCTGTTATATGTGATGGGGCCCTGCTCTCCTGGAGGTGGCTGAACATCTGCCTGTCCATGGGAACCACTGAATTAATTGCTTGTTTTGCTTGTGTGCATGGCTTTTGCTTTCCATATTAAACTGTCCTTATCTCAACCCATGAGTTTTCCCGCTTTTACCCTTCCAATTCTCTCCCCATTCCTGCTGGTTGTGGGGTGAGCAAGCACACATGGGGCTTGGCTGCTGGCTGGGGTAAAACACAATCATGTCCAGTATCAAATGCATAGATTTTAAGCTAGTTGTATACCTCCTATTAACGCATCCTATTACTGAGTTTTCTCTTGGAAACACGCATGTCCTACAAGTGAAATTTTCCACAGCAGTTAGCCAACAGAACCACTGCCTTGACATTGAAAAGCCTTCTCAGTATATTTCTCAGTTCTCTCTTACATAAACAGTATACCTAGGTCAATGCATCTTTGCTGTGTCCCCAAGACTGAGCCATCGCGTGGCATCACCTGTAATGATGATTTACACAAGAGGAAAGCTTCAGCATTCCTTTTAGTTAGCCTCACCTAACATGTCCTGAGCTTTCCCCAATTGCAAGGAGATTCTTTCCCTTCACAGACCATAATCTCTTATCACTCATCCCAAAATGTACAACAGAAGAGTTTCTTTGCCTGCAGCTGTCATGACAAGTTTTACCCAGCAAAACAGAAGTATGAAACTGTTTTTGGCAAGCCAAGTGCAAGAGTGGACTATTACATCCCTGTTGCTCTCCTTGCTTGGACTTAACCTGCCTCCTTGCAGCCTTTGGCAGAACACACGGCATTCATCAGAAATCTGGATCACACCTTTTCTTCTCCTAAAGGACCAAGGCTTCTTCTGCTATGTCAGAAACTTAACTAAAGGCAGCCAGTGCCACACCTTCCACTCACTTCTAGCCAAGGCTAAACCCCTGAAGAATACAGGGAATGTAAAAATACAAAGCCATGGGCCTGCAGCTGTGCTAAGACACCTAGCCCCAGGATAACCCTGGGTTCCTTCAAGATGAGTCTATTTTTCCAAGCCTGTTTATAGAATTACCCTTGCACAAAAGGATAAACCTTAGATGGACTAACAAAAGTGGTATCAGTAGGAACCCTGTTTCGTTCTTCCCTGCTTCCTTTCCCTAAAAGTGCCACAGATGGGTAAGAAAACAGAGGAAGAAGAATATTTGCATGTAATGAGGAGAATTACTGTCCTCCTCTGTTACATTTCCTTCTGCACTTAGAGCAGTACTTGGAGACAACCACTACAACAACCATATTACTCTCTCTCTGGCAAGAAAATAAGAGATTCCAAGAAGGTTTCATATGGACTCTGTGTTGGACCAACTCATCTGCCCTTAATGTCAATGTGAGCAGTGTTAAAGATAAGGCTGAGTTATTCCAAGTATCCTCCACAGAGATCTTACTTGAGGTAATTGGATGTATGCCAATGAAAGTCACAGACCAAACCTGGAGGGAAGAAGAAGAAGAAGAAGAATAGAATGAAGTTTTTTGTCTTTTGCACCCACTTCCCACCACAAACATAATTAGTTTAGGAGGACAGAAAGGAGAGATTAAGGGAAATTAAAAAAACCAACAGGAAAAGGTATATCAAATTCTACCTGCTTCTGAACAAAAGGAGTAAGTTTAAACACTGGTCTCTAGGGCATAATATACTCATTTCATCTGGACTCAAATTTAAATAATGGCAATAGGCAAAATATTACAACAGACTTACAGAAACTAAACAGAAAACAAAGATCATGGGGAAAAGCCAAAGCTGTGTATCTATTAAATCAGAAATACTAGTCAGGAAAATTCAGTGTTTTTACCCCTTTGCATTGAGGTCCCTCATTACCACCATGACACCTGGTGACCTGCTCACAGCAGCCAAAACAGACATTAAGCAAGACCCTTCCTGATGAACTCTCCTCCAGCAGCCTCCCTTTCTGACTGATCTCACCTTTTTTTCTAGTACAACAAAACTGCTGAAGTGAAGGCACACAACCAAGCACCCCACCTTCTCCAATTGATACTGGAGCTTTCAGGCCTGTCACAGCACCACCCCGATGTTAGAAGAGTGCTGCAAAAATAGCAAACTGACCAAAGTGAGACTTGGACTTCCTATAACCACATGGAGGAGAGACATGGAGCAGTGCCATCTCCAATGTATAAAAGCCCACAAAAATTACTGCAGCTGAGTACAAAAAAAAAGAGTACAGACAAATTATTTTTTTTTAAATTGTGATTATTCACCAAAACTGGTCAATGGAAATGTTTCCATTATTCCATTGTTGTTGCTGATTTTTAACAGAATGCTTTCCCTTCGCCTGCTTCACTGTATCAAGTAAGATAATTAAACATTGCTGCTGATTTCACACAGTCTGTTTACCTACCTGCTTCAGCACATGGACACTTCAACAGATCATATACATCAGTTCTATACATCTTCCCTGCAGTGAACTAATACTGTATGAGCACGGGCTCATCACTGATGTCGCTATGGCAAGCACATGCAGGCATCCACCCCACCTAACTAGCTCCCCAGTGACACAAGTGACAACAATTTCAGCCACTCATACTGAAGTCAAGTGTGGCCAAGCAATAAATGTTTAAAAAAAAAAAAAAATCAAGAATTAAATAGTCCAAGTTTCCCACAGTTGCACTGCGTAGATGTCAGCTACACTTCTAGATGAACTTTGTTTACCACTGATGTAAGCCTGTTAGGAACACAGCACAATCTGCAGCAAAGGCAGACAGGGTCTGAGAGGAGCACTTCAAACCATGTAATCCAGTAAAACAGGTAACAGTCAGAGGGACACTGACTGGCTTGACAAAAGCCAGGTCTACACAGTAAAACTAAGAAAGGAGAATGAAATGCTTGCAAGAAAACTGTTAGAGAGGTCTTGCTGTTGGCCAATGTAAACAGTAATAATAAACTCAAAGAAACAAGACTCTTCTGACAGACCAGAACTGGTCAGATGAAAATTCACAGGCAGATGCAACTGAAGACCTCAGTTCAAGCCCCACAAGAGTCACCACAGGGCTCAGGCAGGTACAAGATTGTTGCAACAAACTACGATGCAAGGAACAGCCACCCCACAAACTCTTCAGAAACTTGAATTTTTCACTATGTTTTCTGCAAGAGTAGGGAACTGTACTCAGCAGCCACACAACCTGTTCAATCTGCAGAAGAAAGTAAGGAAACAGGTCTGCCTTCCAAAGCAGAAGTACTGTAACATGAGGGCTGACAAAACCTTGAAGAGAACGCAGATCTTTTCTCTTCTAGAAAGCTCAGTGGTTGGTAGGCACTTATCTCCTGGTAACTGTTAGGTACATCACCACACTTCATCCTCTAAAATAAAGCATTCCTGTCTTTCAGTTCCTCAAATCATGCCCCAAAGGCAAACAAAGTCTGGTTTTTTTTGTAAATGGATTGGACTAATGTAATCATCACCAGGTAAGTACCTACTTTGGCTGTCATTGACTGTTCTGAGTTTGCTATGAGGATATTTTGTACCTGAAGTATGAGACGAGAACTTTTTATTAATAAAATTAAAACCTACAGCTCTAACTACTTACTTTACCACTTTGAAACAGTAACTGAGCAGTCTACTGATACAAGCAGAAATATACCGGTAGTGATCTTCTTCTAAAGACTTAAGAAGAACATGGACCAATGAATATCACCTCTCAGTATCTCTTAAAAGTAAAGGAAAGGGATGCCTGAGCACCTTCAAAACAAACAAGGGCCTTAAGAAGATTTTGAGAAATTACTTTCAAATTTTAATATAAATACTATTTGCTAAAGCAGGAAGAAAGGTGGAGATTCCTGCATGAAGTAACAGTTCTCTTTAAAGAATTTCTCCTTAAAGAACATTTCTCTTTAAAGAAAAGCAATTAGGAAAAAACAGCTACATATCTAAGTGACTTGGACCAATTTTGTTTCCTTTGTGTGGTTTAATGTAGAAACAAGCAAGGAAGAAATGAACTAAAGACAGCAAAACTGCTCTGTTCTCGCATAGAATGAACTTCCTCAGCTCTTAAAAGAGGAACTGATGGAGAACAGAATAAGAAGGAAGAATTGAAGATAGAGACTCAATAGTTGTGAAAACTATTGATGAGACATAAGCAGGACTTTTTGCTTTCATAAAAGAAAGCAAGATGCCATGGGGATTGCTTGGAGGTGCCTGGAGAGCAGGAAACTGAAGGTGAATTTTTCAGGGCAAACTGACTGCTTTAGGAAAGCAGTCTTAAGAAATTATTTAAAAAAAAAAATAGAACAGAAAGGAGAGAGTTTCTTGTGTAAGTCGTGGGAGGCACTTTGTGGTGACCATTTGCCAGGAAATGGGACAACATGGAACTTGGAAAACTGAAAGCCATGTAAACGAATTTACATCAGTGTGGGAACTTAAGACTATTCTCATTTCCTCCTCCTGGTTCTCCCTAGAAGATCCCTTTTCTGCTTCACAGTCCTTTTCACTTTGCCTTCTACTTAACTAGAATAGAACACACATCTGAAAAGCTCCTGTTCACAATGAAGGCTCTTCCTCTGCAGACAGTCATATCCCTCTACGGATCACAATCAGGAATTACTTTTACCATGGCCTTCCTATCCTAATCTATGACCGTATTCACCTGAAATACTGTCCTGGGTCTTCCCTGTTAACCACACGAAACGGGAGAAGTTTCAGAGTGTAGGACTTAGTCAATCTTCCATCCTGAGTGGGTGTGAGGGAAATATATCGGAAATTTTTCCAGGGTTGCAGTTCTTCCCCCTTGCTCTTCATCTCTGATGGGACCAAACAGCTCAGCATTAGGTGTCCATGCTACTTATATCCTCCCTATAGCTGCCTCTGCTGCTGTCCACAGTGTCCCAGATGCTATGACTGCAAGGTCTTGCCTGGCCTGCTGCGTTCTCCATTGCTGGGAAACAAACCAGCAAGAACCTTTCTAACACTCAGAGCCACTGTAACTTGGCAAAACTTCGTAAGACAGCAGCACTGGAGAGATCCAGATGCTCTGATGTATGAACGAAAATCACTTTATTTATACTTGGAAGGCTTTCTTTACAGGCTTTTAAGCCAGCCATTTAGGTTTTTATTTTACAAGGAGACATGCTCCCATCTGCATGTTAGCACAGGTCTCTTCTATTGCCAGAACCATTATCCCATTCCCCTAATGGTATTTTGTCCACATGTATATAAATACATATAAACAATACTGTGCAGACCGTCCTCCAGCGGAAACAACATACTAGACATTCTTAGAACATTGCTTTCAATCCTTTACAATTTCAGCTGCACTTTCTTCAAACAAAGTCAAGTGACAACCCTCATTCACATATAGTTACAGTCTTAAAATAAAATGGAATGCAAATCTGATTTTGGGATAAGCATATATTTACAGAATCGAGGCACTGTTTAAAATAAACCCAGTTGAACATCCTGGGCAGAACCACATTGCACTGAACTGTATGCAGAGTTGTGGGTAAAATACAGCAATTGAGACACAGAAAAAATGCTTTCAAAAGCATTCGTGAATTATTTAACCTCTAGAAATGTGCAAATCAAAATAGAAAGCCTCCTTTCCTGTGCTCAACATGAGTTTGGAGTACAGCTGCGGTCACCATAAAAAGTGGATGTCAGCATACAACCATAAGGCACTTGGAGACAGCACTGACTCCCCAGTTGCACAAGACAAGTTACTTAGGTTCTTCCCACCAGTGTCCTAAAGCCAGGATTCCTCCAACTCCAAGCCTTGCCTCCCTCAATCCTTCAGGTCAAATGAATTTAATTAGGAGTGAACTTAAAGGACACCGAACACAGGAGAGATCACAGAGCCGTCTGCTCTCTAGGATTTGCATTGATCCCTGTTCCCTAGGACAGAGTCTCCAGACCTTGAGCTAAGTCTCCTTCAAACCTGCTGGGAGTGACATTTCAGCTCTCTGTTCAGTGTACCACCTCATCCTTCCTTTCCAGCGCTTCCTCCCAGGGGAGGGCTGCAGACTTCCTCTCCCTTAGCCTACTGCCTTCTGAGGACTCCTGCCTTCCCACCCACGCCCCTCGAGCTCCTTCCCCAGCCTAGCCCTGCCTCCTGCCCCGACATGGCACACGCGGATAACGCAGCTCCTGCGGTCCTGTGCCTGCATGAGGTTGATGTTCTCCACCACACCCTCACTGTGAGTTTACAGAGACCCCCCCAAGCAATCGTAAATCAGTGAGGACCGCCCCAGGCAAAGGCAGCTCTACTCCAACAACATCAGAGTAGAAACTAAAGCTCCGTTAACACAGTTCAGCTGATTCTAGAGACAGACAGTGACTCGGCCTCAAAAATATAATCAGCTTTTCACTAGTTAATGCTGTTTGTTTCCTCTTTTGCACTTGTAACAAGGATCATGGAAATAAACACCCAGCTATTAGTCACTTCCACCTTCAGAAATATCAGGCATTAGAACAGCATGACAGCACTTGCATTAGAAAGGAGAACTCTGACAGCAAAAGGGAAAAGTGCTTTCAAAAAAATTTTTTTAAGTTTTCCTCTTATACCTTTTGAAACAAAGATTAATGCAAAATTCAAATCTTTTAAACTTAGGTTACTACTTCAGTGTCATCATAATATTACAACATCATATTCACATCATTGCAAAGAAATGCTAAGCTTAATTAATACTTTTGTCCACTTAAAGGCTTATTGGAGCATATGTTTATGATTTAGTTTGTTTCATCTGCCTGGAGCTATCCCTAGAATAAGCCTGTCTGGTTTTTACTCTTGGTTTTAAGCTTTTCCACAATGGAATTTTTTCACCCCTCCTCAAAGGGCAGTCTAACACCCTATACATCTCACTGGCATCATAACACAGCTCATGACTTACTGGGGATCCCACGTTTCCTATCTGTTCTTTCTTGCATGTGAAGCGTGGTCAGACACCTCCTTTTTTACCGTGCTCGCAGACGAGCCAAAAGCAGCTGGGCTCTGCCCAAGGATCATGCCTTATTCTACAAACTCTAGCCCTCAAGGTTTATTTTTTGACAGCAATGAATGCAAGTGTTTGGAATATCAGGAAAAAAAACCAGAAGGAAAGGTGAGGTAGGGTTTGAAAGACATTTGAGCAACAGTGCTGTGTAACTGTGGTAACACACAACTCACAGAGACACATCACTTTCCCAGAAACACCTGTGAAGTGAGGAAAGTTTGCAATGTCTTTCACTGGAGAACAACATCCTGTCTCATTACAAACACACCACAGAAAACATGTCACTGAACCAGAGAAACTGACCTACAAGACAGATTTGATGGGGTTTTTTTCCCAGGAAACACAGCACTGACATTCAGCAATGCATGTTTCATCTCAGAGAGGCTACAAGGAGCAGCCTCTGCAAGCCAGTTTTAGATCAGGAGAGATGAAGAGGAAGTGCAGAGTGCACTAGTGATACCTCCTTAGTCTCCAGTAGAGCATCTTGTTACATATGAGCAAAATATACAAAAGTTTGTATCTTCCCAATGAGTAATTCTCCTCAAAATTAAATTCTAACATGCACTGTACTGAGCAAAGAGATGGCACTTCCTGACCACATCCCCACTTTTCCACAATTTCACTGACATGTAGAGAGAAAAAGACAAATATCTATTTCTGATCCACTCACATTCTCTGGGTATTGCTAAATTGGCCCTACCAGGATTGACTCAATCCTAAAGCTCCTTAACAACCACGGGACAAATGGGAAATGATCTGCTGATCCTGACATGTTTATTCTATTTTCTAGAGAGTCAAAGAAGGTAACCCTTAGGTAAGAACTACTCTCTGATCATACACTGTCTTTCCCCAAGCTCAGCACTGTGTTTTATTGTCATCACACTTCCTACATGAATTTTGAAAGAACATGGTTTGATCTATTCCAATCTGCATATTTAAGACACGTTATGCCAAAAAGGCACTTTGTATTTGAGAATCACTAGAGGAAAGCAAGCTTTCAAATACAAAGTATCCCCCAGCCCACATACACACCTTTCCAGCATAAGCTCCCAGCACAGCAAGGAAAATTATTAATTTAATTTTTAAAAATTTCTCTTAGCATCTTAGCAACACATCAGCATCCTAAAAACTTCCTTCATCTCTTCATCTGGGGTATTTACAAGTATTGCCATAGTTTTACACACCTCTGTCCTTCTCAGACCAAAGGACTGCTTGATCTCAGGATCAGAGGATTCATGCTGGAGCAGGCCTGAGGGGGTTCCATCCTGCTCTGCTCTACATAGGGCCTGCTGTGAGGTCCCAACAGGACTTCATCCACTTTGGTCTCGAAAACCTGTGAGGACAGACATTGCACAACTCCTCTGGGCAACCTGTTCCAACATCTGACTGTCTTCGTTGCAGAAAAGATTTTCACCTGGCTTGAACCTCATTTCAACTTTTATTTGTTGTCCCTCATGTAGCCACCATGTATCAAAGTGAAGAGCCTGGCTCTGCCTTCTTGAGAACCTCTTCTTAAGTACTGGAAGGTCACCACAGGTCCCATCAAAGTCTTCTCTTCTGCAGGCTGAACAAGCCTAGTTCCCTCAGCATATGATCCTCATGCTGTACCAGGGCTCTGAGAGCACTGAAAGGCCTTTAAATGCCCTCATCAGCCTCATTTGATCTTTGCCTGAGGCCTTCAGTGCCTGCCCGACCTATGGTGTAGCTGTGCCTATCTCCATGTGTACGAATCCTGGTCATGGACCCTGTTGATCCTGACCTGAGATAATCACTTCCTTTGGTGTCCTGGCTGCAGTCCTATTAAAAGAGCCCTGAGTACTGAGAGCTGCCTTCGCTTCCAAGACACAACACTGCCTCATGCTCAGCTTCTTTAAAGCATTCTCATCTCTTTTTTTTTAATGCATCAATAAATCTAGTGACATTCAATGTAGAAAACTAATGGGGCACCAGTCAGTTGCAAACAGCACAATCCTGAAACATGACAAAAGGAAAAAACTAAGATGGGTTTTCACTTATAAAATCCAAGTAACTCAGGAATATTAACAAACTACTTCTAAAACAGACTCTTCTGCTCCATACCAGCTCCATACCAGCTCTCTCAGAGTAATACCAACACAAAGTCTTGGATTCTCTAGTGCAAACTTCTTAGTTTCACATGTGATATAAATGTGAAAGTAACTCTTGCAATCAGTGCTGCCACCTCAACATCAGTTTGCTATTTTAATCTCTGCCCTTCCTGCGTTTCACTTTTCTATTGCAAGTTTTTAGTTTGTGTATTTGGGGACACAAGGGTTAAACACTAAAAATACACAGCTGTGATGGAAATACCCTCATGGACAGGCTGATGTTTGGCATGCTTTGGAAGAAAATAACTTAAAATAGCACAGAAAGCAAAGACTGTGGGATATGCACCTCTGATAGCTACTTTCTGCTAGAATAACCAAAATAGCTAAGATGACACTGACATTCACAGTTAACCCTCCGTCCTGCTCACAAGAGACGAACAGGACCATTCTAATCTCAGAGCTTTGCCTGAATTATGCAAATGATGCTGTATTAGTTATGTTCTGACCCCAAAGTCTTCTTATGCAGCTGTATTAATGAGAATTAGGTTTAAAGGAAGTGCAGGTATCCAAAATCAAGTTTGCCATAAATCTTACAGCCCCATTATAGAAAAGGCTTTGCCTGTAGGATTTGCAATTTGATCATCACAGGTCTAAAAATATGAAAGGGAAAGATGTGGAGGCAGAAACTATATTAGCTCCATCAGCTTTCATACTCAGAGCTCAGGAAAAATGCAAAATAGAAGCAAAGGACATAAAACTGTGAAGACTGATTTTCCTTGATGTTCTCAACATCACATTGGTAATTTATCTTTTGACATTTTTAACATTATTGAGTGCTAACTTTGGGCCCATATTCTATGCCAATACAACAGCTTTAGTGGCTGTTATCCTTTGCCATTATACACCCTGGATACCAGGGACTCCTCTACCAGTTTAACAAACAAACCATTAAGACAATTTGTGGCACCTGTTACAAAGAACTTTGCTACAGTAACATGCTACGTTTTGGCTCCCACAAGAAAAGTTTAGGCCCATCTAGGAGTAACAGCACAAACAAACAGTGTGAATTGACTCTCCTGACTGTTCTGGAGAATATTTAACTTTTTCCCAGACATATCTCAGGTGACTTACACACAAGTCTCAAAATAAGTTCAGTGCAGTTGGGTAGGAAAATCAGGTGCCCCCCTTCCTGTGGCTCAAACCACAAAACCATGCAGAGTAAAAGCACAGAACAAAAGAGTTCATAAAAGGATTAAGTAGAGAAATGCAGCTTTATTCACCCTAACACAGAATCCCCATACACAGTTCCTCCTCTCTGCCCATCAGAAATCCCTGGAGCTGACGGCCTTTTCGACAGGCAGAGCTCACGAAGCTCCCACCTCCCATCAGGAGCACGGTGACAGGAGGATATCCAAGATCCAGCAAGAAAAGTTTCCAAAAGCTTGAACAGGAAAAGACCAAGCTGGAGTCAAGTTTTACATAAGAAGGGGAAGGCAGGAACTGCTGGCACCACCTCCTCGGGAGGCTGCCGAGAAGAGCTGTCAGCCCACCGTGGGCTCGCTCCCCATCCCGCCCGGCGCGCAGCATTCTCATCTCGCCCCACGCGTGCCCCCAGCCCCGCGGGCGCTTCCCCGCGCTCCCACCCGCTCTCACCCCGCTGCAGCCTCGGGGGGTGCGCAAAGCCACGAGAAAGGCAGCCCCCCGCCTGCCAGCAGCGCTGTGCCAGGGGTGTTTTCCCCGGCGGCGGGGGGAAATCAGTCCCTAGCCAAAGCCATCCGCTCCCGTGTGGGATGGGCACTGCGGGCTCCCCGGCCCAGAGCAGGACCGCGCACGCAGACGCCGCTGGGCACGTCTCATCCCTCTCAACTAACTTTCCTGTTTCCGCAAAAATCACACAGGCACCAGAGGGGGTGGGGTGTTATTGTTTCCAGCAAACACCCCTCACCCCGTGAGCCACCCGCACCCCCATCCCGCCGGGACCCCGCCGCCTCCCAGCATCTCCAGCCGCAGGGCCAGCGCCCCGCGACCCCCGTGCCTGGCAGCCCCCGGCACCCCGACCCCGGGCTGCCCCGCGCCGCCCCGCTCCTGCCGTCTCCCCTCTCCACGGCCGGGAATTGCCCGCCGCTCCCCGCCGCCCCTCGCCCCCAGCGGCGCCGGGTCTCACCGCGCGTCCCTGGGCCGGGCCGGATGGGGCCGAGAGCGGGGGGAGCGGCGGAGGTACGGCAGGACACGGCCCCAGCTCCTGCCAGCGGAAACGGGAGGAGGGGCTCGGACCGGCGTTACCGAGCGGGGAGGAGCTGGGGGCGCTGCCCAGGGGAGGCTCCAGCCCCGCGGAGGAGGGAGGGGAGGGATGGAGGGAGGGAGGGAGCGCTGCCGGCCCGTTCCTCCAGCGCACCCCACCCGCTCCACCCTGCGCCCGCCGGCAAACCCAGGCTGAGATGCTCGGTGGTCCCAAGCCCACCACGACTGCCGATAGGTTGCTATGGCTTCTAGCACAGAGGGAAAGAGTGTCTGAGTGCTCCTCTGAGCTTTCTGCGGTAGCAGCAGGAGTTGTAGACAGGTGAGGGTCGTTTCTCTTTTCCCAGGTAACAAGTGATAGGACGAGAGGAAACAGCATCAAACTGCGCCAGGGGAGGTTTAGATTGGTTATTAGGCAATATTTCTTCACTGAAAGGGTGTTCATACATTGGAACAGATTGATCAGGGAAGTGGTGGAGTCACCATTCCTGGAAGTATTTAGGAATTGAGTATATATGGTGCTTATAGACATGCTTTAGCAGTGGACGTGGCAGTGCTGGGTTAATGGGTGGACTCTTGGAGGTCTTTTCCAACCTTTTCTGTGGTGCTATGTGAGGGCCATAAGGGAGATCCTCTGAGATCACACAGAAAGTCTGCACCTGCCTTCCCCTGGGTGCCCGTGGAAGTGCAACAAAAACTTAATGAAGCCAACTTGAAACACCGTCTTCAGCAAAAGAGTCTCTTGAGTTGTCTTAACACAGCTGGGGAAGGTTCTGGCATGGACAACTAAATGAAGTGATGTGTGATGGGGAAATGGCCTAGAATTGGGTGAGAGATGCCTACAGAAGTAGACCAGTGCAGTTATGGACATGTGCCTTCCAAGAGGAACTGTATTTTACAGTGTATGAAGAGCAACTCAAGGCTTTTCCATAAATGTTTCTGCAGAAGGAAGATCTGTTTCACATTCCTAGGTCCCCTGTGTATTCTCATTTCCTTCTCTGGTACTGCTGCTGTGTCACGCTTCTCAATTCAAGGGGATGTCCACATCAATTATATTCTCTTGTACCTTCCATCATGTCCTAAATGGATTTTTATAAACTCCTTGGTTCGACAGACTCCAAGCATCCTGGTGGCAGTGCTGCCAGCAACACCATAGTCATTTGCTGCATGTTTGTTTCTCTCTCTCCCAGAAGAGAAGCATGTGCAGCAGCTCTGTTTGTCATTTATTTATGTACAAAAGTACACAAGTGTTGCTGTGTGTTTACCTTAAAGCAAGCAACGAAGGAAATATGTCTTGCAATACAGCAGGAGATAAAAAGATCTGTGGAGACAATTTCTTTTGGTTCTTTGGTTCCAGACTCCAAGAAGGGTCCATCTCCTGGACACTGTAGATCTAATGCAGCAAATTCCATTGTACCTGAGGACTGAAGGATCTTCTTTTCAGAAGTGTTGTCAATCTTTAAATAAGTCAAGCTTCAGAAATAAACAACCACTTCCTGAAAGACAATCAGCATGGGAAATCAGCAGAAAATGAGGACATTTGACAGTTTCACTGATGGTCTTATTCGGTTGTTTGGTTGGTTGTTTACTCTAAAAGAAACAGCATGATGTTGTGTTCCTCACCCGTTGGCAGCACAAGCAGCTCTATATCCAGGTATATAGGATCTCTATAGTTCAAGTCAAAGCAGAAAATAAAAAAATCAAGACATCATTTGGTGTTTACCTTGGAAAGAAGGTTAAAAGTGCATGGAAAAAAGATAAAAGATATATGGGAGCTTTGTATGAACTTGATCATTTAGGGAAGAGCTTGAAAATCACAGTGAAACCAAAAACTGCAGTGGCTGATAATGCAAATGCACTTTCTACCAGGGAAACTGCACTAGTCTGCAGGTCTCTTCTCAATTATACCAGTAAGTTTAGGGAAGTAACCTCAGCAGAGCTGTGTTTCAGCTTCAACTAGCTGTCTTCCATGTGTGACTGAATCTAACACGGGGGGCACTCTGATGTTGTCCCCACAGAGAGGAACAGAGAGAGTTGCACCTCATCAGCAGTATATTTGAATCCACGGCATCTGAGCAGCAAACCTAAAGGCTACACGCAGCTTTTGAGAACAGCTTTGAGTGGCTGCATTTGAGGTATCCAGAATGGACGCCTTCCACTGTGATTCACAGGATGTACCCTCTCTACTGTAACAGCAAACCTGTGGCTTTGGGTCCCAGCCACCAATTTCAGAGGAAATAATGACGTGGCAACAGTGCTGGGTACTGTGGGGAAATTAGGGAGGTTGAGAATGACAGTCTAGGCTTCTCTTTTTGACAGAAAGAGATCATCCATCTAGACACTCTAGCCTTGCTACATTCAGGTTCTTTCCATCGTTGTTGCTGAATTCTGCACATGAGAGAGATGAGGAGGGTGATTTTCTTTAATGCTGCTCTATTTGTTTTCCTCAGAATGAGCACCAGCACTTTTGTGGCTCATTTAAGAGGCCAAAAATGGATCACAAATCTGGAGTCTTGACTAGTTGCTGAACCAGCATGTTAAATTACCCAAACGCAGGCAAACAAGGCTACCAGTGCAACAGATCTGGATCTGGTGTCCAAGAGGAGGACTGGGACCACAGCCCAGTCTGTGAGGTTACTGACAGAGCTGTGGTCAACCTAAGCTTCTGGCTAGCCTTCCCTTGTAGAGAGTAGCCCTGATCTTGCTGTTCCATTACAAACACACAAGTTGTCTGTTGCCTTCCTGCTTGGTTTTGATGTAGACTGTGCTTCCAGGATTAATGAAATAGCATGACTCCCTGGCAGCTTCTTGAAGGCTCAGCATATACGTTCTTCCTGCCTTTTCTACAGCTCTAGAACAGGTCTGAGGGTGTTCTCACCTGTCTGAATTAGCTCTTATTCTTTGCTGTCACCATTCAAGTTCTTCAACTCCTTTATCTGGTCCAGGATGTCAAAGAACCAAGACAAAAACGGGTTAAGTGGGGAGAAAAGGTCACTGGGAAACCATTGCACCAAAGGCTAAAGCACGTGTGTAATGCTCAAGGAAATAATGATCCTTTGGTCTAGATATTGAAGTAGAAAGAGATTTAAATTCAATCCTTAACTTTGCCTCTAGGCCTGCCTACATGTTTTCTTTGTTGGCAATGTCAGCTTAAGAAGTTCCCACCCCCTCACCACAGATAAATGAATGAATTCAAATGAACTTGTCTTACCTGACGTGTTTCTTTTGGCTTTGAAGTGAAGATGAAGGGAGGGCTCCTGTCTTACCTAGTTCTGTGTTGCTCAGACCATGGTCGGTTGTGTCTTATCTCAGAAGACTATCTGTAAGTGGAATCATTTTAGTAATTCGGTTTGACATGATTCCACAAGCAGATGTAGCTGCATAAATTAGGGTTGATAAACTGAAGCATGTATGTTAGAAAAAAAGGGAGTCAGTTGAATGGAAACTTTTAAAGTGCTTTGTTATTAAGAAAATGTGGATATTTAGATTCCTGTTTTGTGCCTTTATCTTCTAATGTCTCAGTGTTGTGGGTGTAAAGTGACCAGGGGAATCAGCTTTTACTATTAAGCTTCTTGATTTTACAGCAAGTTCTTACAGATAAGGTTAATATTTCTGGTATTTCTGCCTTAACAGAAATTAAACTTGTAAAACACTCTGATATAGTCATTTGTTGTTGATTCTTTAGAGTTCAATTTAGCCTTTCCTCTTGAAACTAGGTTATCTCTTTTTTTACATATGCTGCTTTTTGGTGTTTGCTTTGCTTTATTTTTAGCAAAATTGCAGCTGGCTCTTAGTTCTGATGCACTGTCTGGTTTCTTCTGGTGAAATTCCAAGAAAGGAAGCCTTGGGGACAGAGATCTACAGTCCTTTCAGTCTTTGAAGTATTTTTGCAAGGATCTCACCCACTATGCAAGGGGACAGAAGCCTTTTAGTCCAGATCAAAATTTCCAGTTCTCCTTTTGCCTCAGAGCTTTACTAAATCTTCTTCATCTGGTGGCCTACGTAACACTCAGCTCTCCCAGACAATGATTTTTCTTTTGGTTTCTCCACTGCGTTTGAAAGGTAGGTAGATGTCTCTTACTGACTCTAGTTATTGACATCAAAGAGCTGTGAACTCCAAGAGCAAGAGCAGAAAGAAAATAGTGCCAGAAAAGAGTCTTTCATTGGTATAAAGTTGAAAAAAACCTGTGAGTGTCCCTAAATCAACTGTGCAAAGATTTCATGGGTTCCTCAGACTGTTGGCTTGTGTTCATTGCTTTGATAACATCTTAAAACTCTGCTAATGCAGTTTTATTTATAATCAGCTGATGGACTGAGTGGACTTCTAGGGCTCCTCTCCTTCAGGGACTGCTCCGTGGGGTCTGCTGCTGTGGTGTAACCATGCAGTGAGCACATGCAAGGCTCATGTTTGCAGAAGAGTAGAAATACACATCACAAGAAATTTTCCATTGCTGGGGACTTCTTTTGTCCTTTCTCTGCACAGGCTTCATTTCAAAACATTGTTTTCTGCATTGGCCAAAAATCCTTTTCCCAGGAATCAGACTTTTCTCTTATTAGCGAGGTTTTATTTGATTGGTTGTCTGCTCCACACATGGTTCAGAGATCAGGAAGGAAATTGCACAGGGCTGAAATAGTGAGGTGCACGCATCAGCAATGGACTGTAGCCAGCTGGTGCCATTCAGACCTACGTGGCCAACTGGAGGGGCTGACTGCTTTGCAGAGATGTAGTCAGTTCAGTCCTGGGGGGGCTGGTCACCTGGCTGTGAGAAGCAGTAACACCTGATGGATGGGCACAGGCAGACTGTGTTGGCATGGATTTTCCATGCGTAGCACAGACCAACAGGCATTTCAAGATGCTTTGTTTTCTAGGTGTTTAAAGTACTTGGCTCATCTTTCTCCAAGCTTGACTGATTCTGGTTACCATGCAGACCTTATGGAAAGCTGTTGGCATCTGTGTTCTGTACTGCTGTGTGGAACGCACTTCTTGAAGGCATTTCTTTGTCTTGGACAGAGCAGGAACTTTGTGCACAAGATGTAGATTTTGCTTAATAGGTACAAGCAAAGTTTCTGTCCTTTACCCACCCCCTGTGGCTCCTACACAGAGAAGATTAACAGCACAAGCCCTGCAAAGTCCTTTAAAGTAGCCTCTAAGATGCAGGGTCTGCAAGATTGGGGGGAAAAAATATATGGAGCACTTTTCCCACAACAAGAACCAAACCATCTTTCTCCAGCTCTTATGGTATAATCTTTGCTATCCTCCTTACCCATGTCCTTTCCTTCCCATGCTTCAAAGCACAGGGTATGACCTGGACACAGGCCAGGAGCAGCCAAGTTCAGTGTGCATGGTAGAGGCAGTTTGGTGTCAGCTGCTCCATGGTAGTGCCTGGTGAAGACTCATCGCTGGCAGGGACCGGATCCTACGTGCAAATGGAAACCCACACTTCTACAGTTACAACAGATCAACTGGCATGCAATGCCTTAACGAGGCAGTAAGTCAATTAGTCCTCCTTCCACAGCAAATTGATTATCCAGGCCAGGACTTTGCCTGGCCACCCAATAAATTTCCTGTTCAATGGCTGTCAGAGAGCATCATGCAGACCCACCTCTTCCATCAGAGGAACATGAATGGCTGGATCTTCCTCCCACATCAGCAGCATTGTGGGGACCAAGATTATTGCCTCTCAGTGACACTTGAATAGACAACCTCAGTTTACAAGGAAAGCAGAGAGGCTCTCTTTGATTGCCTTGGAAACACAGAAAGCTAAGCCGTTTTCACTATTCTCTCTCATCCTTTTCCTGCAATTTGCTGGCCAAATGACACTCTGTGCAATACTTGTGCATCTCACTGTCTGCAGCTAACAGGTGGAACAATTTGACCTCAGTAAACAATTATTTTGCTGGTGCACAAGAGCACAGTCTGGTTCCCTGAGCAGTGGTAGCTGTGTAGAGAGAACAGAAGCAAAAGAAGCAAGAATTACTTTAGTCTGTCAAGTCAGCAGATTTGACACCTAAAGGAAATCTGGTGGGCAAGACAACATGATTTAACACACACAATTTTCTAAGCATAACTTCACTTAAAAGGCAAAAGAAAGGTTGGTCTCTCACTATCATGCGCAGAAGAGAAGGGAAAAAGTAACCAGCCTCTGACAGAGGAAGGTTGAATGATCCTGTGACTGTGAACTGCTGATGAGGACAGCTAGACAGGCAGCTGGGTAGGATACGTGTGCAATCTCTGTACGTAGGCACGTGCCCACGCGTGCCTTACTGACACCCGTATCAAGGCATGCTAATCCTGTCTGTGCACGTGTTGACACACGAATGCACGTAGGTGAGAGCACACGCAGACCAGACGGAGCACGAACGTTTTCAACCTGTTCACGTGTGGTCAGACTTGTGGAAGCTGCTGCCATTGCCATTGCCCTACCTGTGTGCTCAGGTGCGTACCTTTCATGTGTGTGATCACACCCTGGGTGTGTGCTGTGCCAAATGCTTTTCACAGGATGCTGATTGTGGTGAGACCTTAAGCAGTCATTTGCCTCTTTCCTCAACTCCCAGTCTTTTCCCCATTTGCACAAACCTGGAGGTAGAAACTTCACTATCAATCACAAACCAGCTCAGAGGTACTTTTCTGAAAATACACAGTATCTGCAGTTTATTTTTCAGTTTGGTATGGGGGGCAGGGGTTGTTCAAGCACAGACTTTTTTCTTAGACATGCATTCCATGGACAACTCAGGGCAGAGAGTCTCTAGTCCTTCACCAGCCGGTAGATGTGATGTTGGGCACCATGGTCACTTGTTGATACTTCAAAAACATATGCTATGCACAGCAAGGTCTCCTGTGTGTCCCTGTTTGTCACAACCTAGACAGAAAAGGAAAACAAGCTGAAATGGCAACTGCTGTTTCTCTGCTTACATATTCGAACATATTTAACATACAACAGTCAGTAACAGACAACAGAGAAGTTATGCTCAGCAGGATTGATACAAAGCTTGGCCACCACAACCCGCAGTCTGTGTGCCCACACGCCAAAGCAAAGCACTTTTGCAGCATCAGAACTACAATACAGTGAAGAGACAGGGAGGTGAGCAGAGTCCACTGTGGAGAAAAGTCCACTGGGACCAAGCAGTGACCATAGCAATGGAAGCAGGTCCTCTACTCCCCACCCCCTGCTGTTGCAGATTTCAGCAGAGGGAAAGTGTTTCACAAAAAAAGCTTCTTTTTACTCTGTTTGTTGGATATAGAGAGGCCCCCGCCTGTGGCACACCCACTCCTGTTCACACATATGTTGATATATCACAGCCACAGACAGTTCTTTCCCTCCATCTGCTTGTCAATGGCAGACACAAAACAGGATTATAGAGAATAATTCATTTTACAGGAGCCTTATAGGTTTGACTACGTTACACCTCCTACTCCATACAGTGTAGATGCTGGGAGAAGGATGGCTGCTACACTCATGCCTTCTTACAGAAGCTCCTTTTCCCCCATTTTTTTCTATGGTCCCTCAGGAACCTTAGCTTCTCTACTGTGTGACTGTCAGCAGCATGGTGAAGGAGCAGTGTTGTCCTAGTTTCAGCTACATGCACTATGTGGCAGGAACAAGAAAAATACTGCACCCAGAACTCCTAGCTCAGCTTCCTTCTCTCTGTCACTGCACAACTTTGCACATTCTTGTCACCTGAGTTTGTGCCATAGTTAAAATTCTCTCCTGCTGGAGGAGATAGATTTTTTTATCAGCAGAAGCACCAACTCAACAGCAGAAGAAAAATATTCCAGCTGGAGGTTTGAACTGCACCAAAGCCCAATTGTTCTTGTGGAAAGAGAAAGAGAATAGCTGTTTTCAGACTTGCTTATTAATTTTAGCAGTCTGATTTTGGTCTGTTCTGTTTTCTTTTCTTACTTCATGATTGGGTTTGCAGCTGAACTCCTTTCTTCTGCAAGCTGTGGTGAGTTATACACATCCAGGTGTGGTAAGGGTAAGGTACCAGGCTCTTTTCTGGACTCTGAAAACCTGGGAGTGCTAGATTCAGAGCAATGTGCAAAGCAAGATAAATTATGCTTGTGAGATTAGGGGTATCTAAGCTCATAAAAGGGTCTAGAAAAAAATATAATTAGGCTTGCCTTAAAGTTGGTAGTGTAGACTGAGGACTAGCAACGTGCCTTACATTATGCATTTTTCAGCTCCCCAGTGGGGAGTGGCAAATGCTCAGCCTGCTGCTCAGGGAGCAGGCACACCATCTTGCACAGGGCTGCCAGGCAGTGTGTGCCAGCACCCACATGAGACATGCCTTAGTGACAGAAGCTAAGGGAAGCACATGAGATTGCTCCAAACAGAAAGCCCCAGAGGAAGTGTAACTATATGGCAGCTTTTCTCATAGAATTTATAGGAAATGCTGGCCTGACTGAGGAATGAAGCATGTAGGAGTTACAGTGTTCCTCAGGATGGATTACAGCACACAGGTCTTCCATCTCTGTCCCCTTCATGCTTTTGCTCATCTAAAAGAACTCTCAGCATTTATAGTCCTCCTTTCTCCTAAATGTTTAAGCTCTTAATAAAAACATGAAAGAGTAAACTTCTTAAAGCCCTGTGAGATATATTATTAACCTTGTGTTTTATAGCTGATGTATCTGAGCCACAGAGCAGTGAAATGAGTCACTTGCAGTTCTCAAAGATCTTCAGAGAACGGAATGAAAACCACATGATTTCCATTCTTTCACACAGCCACCAGCATCTCTTCTACTTACCCAGCCTCAGGTTCCCTGGGCGAGGATCTGTGATGCCTCTTACAGAGGCCAACACAGAATTCAGTCCATTAGAAAAATCTACCTTTTAAGCTGTCCACCCTCTTCCCAAATTTAGGCTGCATCTGAGCCTGGAAAGGCTTCTGGTATAACAAAACACTAATGCAAATCTAGTTACTGTAGCCTTGTAGTACCGACCTACCTAGAGCTTGCAGGGATTCAAGAGATGTCACAGAGCTTCCCCACAACATACCCCTTCCTTTACATGTCTCCATATTCTTTCCAAGTCCAGAATGGTCCTGAGGAAACTTTTTTCTTTTTTCACCCCCTATCTGGCCAGTGAAGAAGTCTTCCCATTAAAAAATTTTATAGTCACTCAACAGTGCTCTGTGTTTCTTTGTGTTTTTGTTGTGACCTCAACATTTGAGCAATACTGGAATGAGCATTTCCTTCACTGACTTTTTCATCATTCTCCTTCCTTTGTCTCTCTACCTCATGAGCTCTCCCTTTATTTTTCTTTTATGTCTCTCTTACTCAGGTCTCTTAAATAAGTTTGCTGCTTCTCTGCATGAATTACTACCTCCAGAGTTCCATAAATGGTCTTGAAGTGCAATACACATGAAAGACACTAAGTTCAATTGGATTCTGAGCTATAAAAGGAAATCTGCTTTGACTCTCAACAGCGAACTCCTGCATGGCACTTCCATGTTGCCAAGTTGCAACAAAAACATCTGAAAGTCCCACCTGTAAGATAGTGAAGTTCTCCAGCACACTGTTCATCATGTACTTCTCAGGAAGGTGCTTGAGTTTATGGATGAAGTTTATCATGTATTCGCAGAGGGGGGAACGGTGGATGCGGTAGGAATAGTGTCCATTTTCATAGCGTGCATACTCTGTCTGCAATGCAAAACACAACAGGGGCACGGGGGGCCACGCTGTCACACTGGTAACACCAGCCACAAAAAGGGATTAGAAACAGAAAAACTACAATGGCACTTTCTTACAATTTTGTTAACAGTAACTACAGTATTTTGAACCAAGATCTTGAGCCGGCCTGATTTATTTTTTTCTTGAGAACAGTGGGTTCCAGCTTACGAGCAGCAAGCCCTCAAGGCACTGTGAAAGGTAACTAAGAGGAACAGACCAATCGTCACCTATACTTCTGTCTGCATCTCTTCTGCAAAAATATTAGGTGTGAATAAACTGACAAAGTTAATAACTACTGCTTTAGCAAGACATGGAAGATCCCAATACTGATGGTAATTGTATGCTCAGGATGCTTTACACCTGAAAAGATGAAAGCCTTCTCAGAGGCCATAGCATCTCTGCTCCCCTTAGGAGAGGGTCTGGCCAATGTTGCACAGGAGGATATGTTTTGTTCACATTCACACCTTAGCTCCTGTATATTTCATCTTCCGTTGAAATGGAACTGAGGCCGTATTCTATGATTTCACAGCAGACCCTTAAGTGCCTGTAACTTCCTTTCACCCCAGGAGCTTGGTCTCCTTTCCTGTGCACCAGGACACCTTCCTTTGCCCAATCTATCCCATCTGCAAATACTTAACCCAACTTCAGGAATGCCTATCATGTGACTGGAGATGGGTCTTGGGGAAGGATGCAACTTGAACTGACTGTTGGCACAAGACCACCTGGTGTTCTGCACACAGATGCTTCTGCATCTAAAGGCTCCTTGAGAAAGAGGGCAGCAAGAAGCATGTGAAAGCAGGTCTATTAGCAGCTGAATGTGGCATCAGAAAGAATTTCTTCAGTGTCAGTTATATGCATAATTTTGCAGTTCCCTTGTTGCTCAAGCTTTAAGTGTACAAGCTCTATGTCTCATAAAACCATAAGACTGTAGTCTGTAAATTATTACAGTCCATTAATGGCTATAGCCTATAAATTATCTGTTTAAAAACACTGATGAGAGTGAGGTGCTGCTTATTTGTTTTCACCTTTCTGGACTACATAACAAATATTTGTGTTTCCTAGCTTTTCTTTGCTTCCCAAAAAACCCCAGAGAATCACCAGAGCTAAGAGTCTTATGTATTTACATGTCCTCAGAAAATGAGTTTTAGGGAAAAAATAGCAAACACTACCAAATCTTCTGTGAAGTACTGAGACAATGCCATGTTGCAGGCTGGAGCAATCTCACACATGCATGTCTCAGAAATAATAATCTGTGGCATCCATTTCCCTGACAAGAAGCATGGGATATATTTTGCCTTGAGATATATGCAGGACACAAATACTTGAAGTGACAAAACAGCAGCCAGAAGGAACCTTGCACCCAGGTATCTGCTCCTTACCTCTACTTTCTCTACCACCTGCTTTCCAAAGGAACACACTTTGGTGGAACAGGTAATGACCATGTTTTCAGGGCTCTCATATTGGCTGGAAACGCCATAGAAAGATCTGGATTCATCTTCAATATTGGTATTCAAATCAGCCTGTCAAGAAAAGGGCAAAAAAAATATTTAGATTGTTATCAACAGATGGTTGTGGCATTTTCTCACCATTACCTTGCATAGCCAAGATAGTAAAGTATTGGAGCGTCCCAAGTTCCTGAAGCAGACCAATGTGCATCAAGCAAGCGGGAGAAATCTGAGGAGTATGCAATAAAATCCCATTCCCACTTCAAAAAATGGTGGTGGCAATTTGCATACACATTGTGGAAATCTGGTGGAATGCCCTCCTAACATTAAAAACATATGACACAGCTTGGAGGTACTCACAAAACATGTGGAGAGCAGACTGCAGAGACAGAGCAGTGCAACAGACAGGCTAGACTCACTAAGGAAGGGAAATAAAAGTAAAGCAACAGTAATAAAGTTTTTCCACCCTAGGCACGTAGGCAAGGGAAAAGAGAGAGCAGGGAAAAGGAAAGTGTGAGTACACGCGCACACACACATTAGGCTCAGGTACTATGATATAAGCACTGCGAATAGACAGGAAGCAACATAAAGGATGTAGATTGCTCACGGATGCAGCTCAGCTACACCTCAATGCAAACCCATCTCCATTAGCAGCCACAGTTTCCAGATGTGGGTGCCTAAGTCTGGCCAACCCGTTGGGACCTAACTCCTAAAAATCCTGGCTGTCTGAAGCTTCCACCAGGGGTCATTCCAACCACAGTTATGAAAAGAAGTGGCACTTCCCTTAAGCTCTGGAAACACAATGGTTGTGTGGGAATGCCCAGCTCAGCTTCCTCCCCTTCAGAACTGAAAGGGCAGAGCTTCTCTGTGCTCCACAAGCCCAGGTGCTAATTTACATCAGTATAAAAGCAAGGATCAGTTCCCACAGCTGCTTCAGAGCATTTTATTCTTCCAGCTGAACTGAGGGAAAGAGGAAACTGAAGAAAGCGTGTTCCTTCTACAGTGGATACAGTGCAAATAGGATAGCATTAGATGCCATTCTAACAGCATTTTCTTAGCCAATGTCAGTGGAAGTTTTTTTATTTGAAGTCTAGAGCAGCAGTAAGGACAAGCAATGTTAGCATTGGACCTGGACCGCCACAATAATGAATGACCCTCCTTCTTTGCCATGCAAAATACTTGTCTATTCTCTGCCATGAGATAATACTGTTAGCTTAGTTGTCTTAAGGAGCAATTTCCTAAAAGATTAAAGTCAACCTAGAAAGTGTCAGTCAAGTTTTCTCCCCATCTGTAGCCAGGTGAGCTATGTTGCAGCTATGTTCATGCCACCACAAAAGACGAGGGCACAAAGACTGCCTATTTTCATAGCAACACCAACTCGGGCTGGCTTGAGACTCTCAGGAAACTGCACCTCAAGGTTGTAGTTTGATGATGCCAGGCTGGCCCTGACACCAAAAGAGAGCAGTCTCACTGTTCCAGAGCAGTCTGTGCTTCCCCATTCCTCCTACACTGGCACATGCTTCTGCAGCAGTGTTTCAAGGCTCACTGAGGAATTGCTCAGCTAGTTCTCAGTGGGATCAGTTCCCTGGCCTGATTCAGCAACACTTGTGTGTGTTAAAACAACGAACGTGTGTTAGAAAGATGGGCAGCAATAGGAAAAGCAGAAGGCAGGATGCTTCTCCTAGGGAATACTGGTTTTGTATAGAGCAGTAACAAATAACCTGATAGAAGCCATGCTTCATTTTCTCTCCTTTCAAGTTAAAAATTTTGTTCCTAGCTAGTCAGGCCAGGCTATCTTTGTACCACAACACTCACCAGCTTCCAAGACACAGCAATTGTCATGGAAGAACTCATCATTTTGCCAATAGTGATGCCAAAAGCACTATCGGGAAAAGCAGCTGTGTAATGTGCAGTATTTCCATTCAATCCAGTTTCTGTGGCTCTTAACTTGTCACTTCAGGTGTGTGAAGAAGGAGGTGGTAAAGGAAGTAAAAGAAACCATCCCTCCATTTATTTCAGAAAATTCAGTTCCATTTTCCACTTAGCACAACACTGGGGCACTGCTGCCCCTGTGCCCAAGTATTTTTCCACCTGGAGAAGAACTACCATCTCCATTAGATAAATGATGCCACAGAATATCCAAGCAAACAAACCAACAAAATCCAAGCAATAAAATCCAATTATGTTTTTTTTTTTTTTTAGGTACAAACTCAGAAACAAGTGAAAGACAGACTTAGGACAGGTTTTTCATGAAGTGCAGTGGGCAATGCATCTCCTAGGTTTTCTCCTAGACTAGCAGTTGTAACATTCAGATAATTCTAGTGGGACAAAGATTCAGTCCAGGCAAGACACCAGAATATTCCAATGGTCACATCAACACTGGCAGCATCAGGGATGGAAACAGACCTTTCACTCTGCTCACTGTGCTCTTAATGGAGAACATAACAGCACAAAACTTGGAAACAACAGCTGGAAGAAGACTGGATGCTTGTACATTGTCATGACCACCTAAATGACTGTCATGCAGTGGTTTGTCTACACTGGAGTAGCATATGTGGGCTAATCCAGGCCACCTTTACCTGGTAGCCCAGGTAATAATAGGAACAAGACACAGGCATTACAGACTTCTTCATAATTCAGGATGCCAAGTGAATTATTATGATCATGCTGAAGACCTTGATATTAAATAACTATAGTTATGCAGCTACTTTCTTTGTACCACAAATGTACATGTATTAGAGAGTAGCAGTGTTGATCTATTCTGGTTTAGGTTTTTATTGAGTTACTCTAATACTGTACTTTAATACTGTAATGCTCATTTCCTTGTCAATGCAAATAACTGTATAGTTTATTTCAACCACACTCCAACTGCCTGAATAAATATTATTTTTTTCCCTTCTCCAAAGAGGAACTACGCTAGGATTCCTTCACAACATTTTTCAGCTATTTCCCTTGGGAGTGATAAACACAATGTATGGACTCAATTCCGCTTTTCCAAAGAAATTGTCCCGCAGAGTCAAAAAGAACAAAGGGTCAAGGCAGCAGAGGCTTGGTCAGGCCACTGCTACATAAACATAGCAGAGGCTCTCACTGCAGAACCAGACAAACATTTTCAGGGTCTCACTAGAAAAGTTAAGGTTACGTTCTCTCAAAGATTTACTCGTAAAATTAAAAAATAAATGCAGTCAATATGAGGCAAAGGAGAAGGGTGCTACTTCCACTTCATGAGAAAAGCTTCACTAGCCCTAAGAAGCCACTCTAGGTGCCTCCACAATTTGACAAATCTCCCATCAGAAGACCAGACTACATTTTCACAGCCCATTAACATCTATTTAATCAACATTAATGGCAAAACTATGGTAATACCGTTTAAATTAAGGAGTCATCACCATTAACTGACATTATGTACAACCAGGTTATTGGAAACCCTGTTGCAGTGAAGCAATGGGATCTTGTTGGAACTCCCTGACATTTACACTGCACTTTTTATTCTTAAGCTGGCCCCATATTATGGGCTAGGAGTGTCAGACACAGAGTGATCAGTCATCAAGAGCTGTGTACACACCTCCTGTCACCTCTGCAGATTTCAACTCATAAACACACACACATGGAATTTCAGCAACTCCAGGGAATGACAGTGGCAGCTTGCTGAGAGCTCCAGTTCACGTTTGCAGGAAAATGGAGCTGGAGCACCCCAGACACTGCTGCCCTTACAGTTACAGCTTATTCACTTAGTTACAGCTTGTTTATTTACTTACAGCTGCTGCTTCCCACCCTCTCAAGGAAGGTACTGCCCCCGTACCAGAGATTATTTAACACACACATGTCTGCTCTTGAACTATTTGCAACCTGGTTTATTCATGTAAACTGAAAATAGCAATGGTGCATGTGAATACGAGACCAAGGAACCACTGAGGAGTGGGACTCCAATCTGTTAGCTTTCCCTGCTGTGGAGATGATTACCTCCTGAAGGGAGACAAGGCAGAAAATTGAGGAGGAACACTGTTATCTGCCATAGCCAAATTAGCTTTTAAATGTCAGCTGGACACTGAGGTGATTCATGAACAGATGCAGTTAAACTTCTCAGGATTGCTTGAGGACAAGACCTTGCACATCATGAGGTCTCTAATGGCCAAAGGAGCTACTGCATTTAACTTAACATCTAAAAACACTGTGGTCTCCAGCCCTAGATTTCTATGAGGTCCTCACAACACCTAGACCATTAGGTCTAGAGACCATACACTTTGGGACCCCACTTGCAGTGTTTCTTTTGCTAAAGGAAACCTTGTGTCAAAGCACCCCTGAGGTGAGCAGAGACAGGTCTGATTTACTCTGTCCAGCACATTCCCTTAAGAGATGCAAGGGAATAGTAGTGACTACGATTCAACGGAAATTAATCTTCGCAAAACTTCTTCAAGAAGGAAGGCTAATCTTCACTTTATAGCCTGGGAATGCATGAACATGTTTAATATGTAACTGGATGTGACTAGAACCTAGCTGTCTCAACTCCTTACTGACAGATGCTCTAGTATGCCCAATAACAAGTGAGGTAAGTCTTGAATACATTCCTTACCCCAACCTAGACAGCCAAAGGAGACAAAGGTAGGATTTAGGAAAGTCTCACCGAGGGGGCTGAGCTGCCTGAACCCCCAGGCTCCTACTTGCCACTGCTAGAACAGGGTGGGACTGCAGGGACAGCAGCAGCATTCAGAGTGTTGGGTGGTGTCCGGCATTCAAACAGCTGTTCTCAGTCTCTTTTAAGGACAGAGGTAGAAGATCAAATCGATGAGGCACTTTACAAGTTAAATCTGAGTTATGAGACACCAACTGGACCATACTACTTTATCTGACAAAATCAGGGTTCTTACTTTCTGTCCGAGAAGCTCTAGATGCAAAAGCCTGTGCACACTCTGGCACAGCAGCAATCTGATGTGTCTGGGATGTATTCCCCTCACTGTGCAAGCTCAGCACAGATGACACACTTATCCATAGGTTGCCTGATGACTTCCAAGCATGCTGAAAACTACAGTCACTGGGGTATCTGTGATGTAGCACATCTCAGAGATCTACATGCTGAATGCAAGAGTGCATCTACCTGCTTTGGGGGACACATCTGAGATTTCCTCCTTTCCAGAGAGGGATGCAGGACTTGTAAATACCTACAAGACAGGATTTCTAGATGCAAGTGAAGCGACTCTTTCAGGGAAAAGCATAGTAACCCTCAACAACTTAGCATCACTTTTTTTTTAAATTACTTATATCATTGGTACTCTGAGTCTCTTAGCAACTAAAAAAAGCTCTAATGAGCTTGAGTCTATCACATGTCTTCTGCAACCCCAAGAATGAACTACAGAAAAGTTGGCATTGTGCACTGTCCTAACCATGTACTAAGCCATGATTTTTGCCTGTTCTTTAGTGGAAGTGAGTTTCACAACTGATTATTGAGAAAGGCCTTATTCCCACTAGGATGAGCTTGTGAATCAAGGTTTCTCTTTGAGAATCAGCCTCCAGCTGACCTTAAGCAATGACTAGACAAGAGTCCAAGGGGCATTAAATGCCATGAGAAACCATAGCTTGCCAGTACCTTGCACACAGGTCCCATGTGGTCAATGGAAAGGCATATGCTGAACAATTCTTTCAGAACAACCCAAAATTTGAGTCACTGCAGATTCAGTCTCCAAGAAAGAGGGAAGAGTTTCTACACTAGCCAAAGATAGCCTTGCTAACAGCATGGGTAGTTGCAACTTAGCAAACCCACCATAGGACTGTGCTATTTTGACATCCAGCAGACTGATTCCCTTCAGCAATTCAGTCTTTCAATCTGCTTTTTGCTGCCAACAATCTCTGTACAATTGAACACTGTGGGGAATAACTTTGGTGAAAAAAGTGCCATCAGCAAAATCTCCTTACATAAGGCAGCAACTGGAGGTGGTGCTGGTGATGGCAGGTGAAAATAATGTGTGCAAAAATCATAAAAATCTGTTTCTAGCTGCTGTCTTGTTTGCTGCCTCAGAAAGAGTACCAAGAACAGAATGGACATGGGGACCAAAGTGCCATCTCCTTGCACTCCAGGCAGTGTCTGCCAGGATTGACAGCATCCAGTGGGCAAGGCAGGGTGCTGAGGGGAAAGTGCACTGCTGCTGTTTGGACAGGATTTGCTTGTGACAGGGGAGAAGCCAAGTGCAGGACAGTGGTTTCCAGCTCACCCCTTCAGCACCTTCTACGAAAGTATATTTCATTTAGCTGAAAGAAAACACTCAGTGACCTGACTGGTTCAGCCTGCTATCACCGAGGAGAAATTACTACATATATTCTTCATTGGCAGGACAGGTCTCCCAACAAATTGCCCTGATTCATGTCTCTGCAGGTGACTGCTCTATATAAAGTACTGCCTGTCCTGAATTCCTGGTTTGCCATTTCCTTCTGTCTTCCATCCAGAGTCTCACAACTTCTGAAAGCTCTAAGATGCAAGTGCACCATTCTACTCATGTGCAGAGGCCTGAACACACCTCTTCCCCAAACTATTAATAATGATCCGTATAGGAGGAGTTCACAGGGAGAAGCAAGGAACAGGTGGCAGAGATAATATTAGCCTGGAAAAGAGCAGAGCTGCCACTGCCCATGTGTTGGGAGGCTAATGTCTCACATTCATTGTCATGTGCTAGAATGCACTTGGAGCACAGAGAAATGTCACACAGATGTCATACACAACCTGCCGGTCCAAGACCAAAAATCAGTTCATTGTACCAAACTCCCAATGCCAAAATCAAGAAGAATTGCAAACACTGCTTTTGTTTCAAACTCATTAGCTTTTAACTCTTAGCTATTGTAACTTAAAGCAGCATTGAACAAACATGAATATCTCTTTCTCAGTCATACTAGGTCCTCAGCACTACCACTGATGTCAAGAAACCCCAATCCTGGTATTTAGAATTAGGCTCCTGGTGCACAACAGGTCATCTGGTATATTCAATGCTTCTTGTAGCAACGGCAGGTTCAAGTCTCAGGTTCTTCAAGCCTAAAACTGAATTTGTACAAATCCACCTTATTCATTCCTTGTTTTTTTTAAGTCTTTGTCCCTTGCAACCACAACTTTAATTCCAAACCTCTGAAAAATCAACCATATCTTCATGTCTCAAGACACCCCTTCAAGTATTTAATTCTACTCACCATTTAATGCTAAAATGATCCTATAAATTCAACAGTGTAGTTATTGCTTTATCCAATACATCTTTGAACATTAACGGCATATTTGTTTAGTTGTCCAGAGCTATCAGTCAGCAAAATGAAAAAGCACCCTAGCACATGCTGCTACAAAAGTGTAAAAAATGCAGAGGAATATAAAAATTTCTCCTGAAATCTAGTTTTCTTCCTTCTTTTTTAATCGTGTTACCCTATCTGTGAAAAGTGTTTATTTACTCACTTATCAAAAGTCTTAGAAGCTTCCATTCAACCAATGACTGGACTTGTAAACTTGGTGTATTTCTAAGTAACAGCCTGTAACGCTGCCACCAGTAAAACCTGATGTTAACTTCAGATGAGATTCAACAATGCAAAGGTATCAAAAAACCACCAGAAAGTCAAAGTATTAAACCAAGCCCAGAAATTTTACTGTCCTTGGAAGTGCAGAGTTGCAGAGGTCCACAGTATCATGTATACAGTGGAGTAAAGGTGTTTGAAATCCTATGTCACATCTCCTTATGGCAAGCCAAATTCCAGTGAGTTGGTACCCTCTAAACACCAGACACCTCAAGTGGAAACAGAAAGAGCCCAACTTAATGACAACCCACCATGGAAACCTTTCAGAAGCCTGAAAAGCTACAGGTGGGACTGACATGATGCATAGGCCACATTCATCCTCCTGATATTAAAAAACAAATTATCACAATCCCCAAACCGAACGCAAAAGCAGAAAAGCACATTGTCAGTTTTGATTAAAAAAACCCACAGTTGCACCAGATCACAATTTCATTACGATTTCTCTCTCTGCAAGTCAAGGAACTGTTTTATTCTCTCTAAGTAACCTCTTCCTCCAAGCTCTTCCTTTTGGCTCCTCAAACTTGCAAAGCACAAAAGGCAATTGCTCCCGTTCAAAGAGTGCCCTGTCGAAGGATACACTTATCAGCAAGGTGCTGTTGCCTCTCCCAGACACAACAGAGGTGATCTTTCACCTTTTATTTTGGCCACCCCAAGAAGGCTTTGTTGCACTTTGACAGGAGCTAATCCCATGAAGGGCCCAGCACAGTAGCACACAGTCTGCAGGTAATAAAACAATGTGCTTCCAAGAACCAACACTCCAAGCACAGGCACTTGAGCAGCAGACTCCCAGCCAACATTCTCCAACTAATTTCTGGAAAGGCTAGGCTTGGGGCAGCTGGGAAGTTGCATCTCCAGGCACTTAACTCTTCCTTCTAAAAGCACCAGGTAGGAGGCTTTCTAGCACCAGTTTGTATGAAGAATATGAGATATAAAAGCTCATTTCTCATCATCTCACTCCTGACCTGAGGTTGAATTATGTGGTAAATTCTAGGTGAAAGGCTCCAAATCCCATTATGCATTCCCTCAGCCATCTAGTGTGCAACTGCCCCAAGCTGCTATTATTTTTAATTTTGTAATACTTATGATAATATCGATCACCAAAACGGTTTTGTTTGTACCTTCAAGCACAATGGCACAGTATTTGCAAATTTCAGCTAAATCACAAAAATCTAAATTGAGTGAGTAAGCTTTTGCCAGGCTGATTTCTGCCAGCTTACCAGAAGTCATTTCAGTAATATATTATCAGCATAATCCAATTTCATTATACATTTCTCTTATCTTTTTTCTGTCTTAGTGCCAGCAGCAAATATGCATCTGTAAATTACTAGTACTTGGTTATCACAAAATGCAGCTACTGAGACAGGAGAAGAGATGGAAAAATATTGCTTCTGACTGAGGAGTTACACAGTACTGAGAGAAGTGAGCGCATAAGAGTAGGCAGAGAATAATTTCCTCTGAATTATTTACTTTTACATAAATAAAAATTCTAAAGGGCCCAAGTCACCATTAGCAAATAAAATCTCCAGACAGTAGTCAAGAACAACTGTACAGATGGACAATGTGAAAGATACATCTTGCTGCAGGCCAAAAAGTGTGCCTTGTGGAGTCAAGGCAAGATCTCCAGTGACAGTTGTGGCTGTATTAAGTTGCCTGCACAGGGAAAGATTTGTTGGGAGGCAGCAATTTTCTAACAGCCAATGAGGTCACTGCTTCTAAAGTGAGAAACTTCATTGCAAATGGGTACCCTACGAAGGGTCTTCTCTTACCCAGAATTTGACAAGGAAGAAGGCATTAGCTGGCCCTCTTTCAAAGAGCTCCTTCAGGCCCCCTTTTTTCTCAGGGAACTTGTCATAGATCTGCCGGATATCCACTGCCTCGAGGTAGGGGTCATTGTAGCTGGGGCTTGACTGCCCAATGTGCACAAACAGGTGTTTGTTATACTGCAAGAAGAGGAAAAACATGGAATTAGGAAATTGTTCAGGACCATTCAGTACGTACTGAAAATTCATTGTCCTTCACAGAAGACTACCTGAAGTCAATGAAGATTTTATATCATTTTCTAAAAGAAGAGAAGAAATCAACAGAAATATCTCTGCTAATACCAGCTCATGCTGTTCTTTCCTTCTTATCAATACATCCATGGTTCTTACTTCTTGGAAACGTTATTGGGTTTGTTTCTTCCTATGTCCACTCCTAAATCATTGCCTCATGCTTCTGCTATACAGTCTGAACTAATCTGAGATACAGAATGTTACCCTGACAGGTCACTCAGTCAGTGCTCCTGTCCTATGAAGAGCCTGAAATCTCAAGGCAAGGTACCAGACAAACAATATTATCTTTTCTGAACTTTCCTATCTCAGCCCATGACCAAAGCATATCTCAAGGTGCAGCACCACAAGGTTTAGTGAGACAGGCAAATTTTACCACTTCCACTTTATAGGCAGCCCTGTGGAAACACATTGGTGCAAATTTACACCAGTTGCCCCCAAACTTAAGTTCTCAGCACACCACAGAAATACACAGCTTTATGTGGTCTCAGCATTACCTGATTTGGGGTTCTATATTGGAGCCTATCTTACGAGGCTGGACAAGACAGACAGAATAGCCTGGCAGGGGCTTTAGACCTCAGTGCCTTGAGCCCTGGCATGTGAACATGCATGTCCCTGGACAGGGAGGCCAGGAGCACATTGTACAGAGCTGGCTCTATTGCTATCTATCCTCTAGGAGGAGGATATCTGGTGCTTTTCTATTCTCTGAAGAGCAATGAAGCAAGTATCTCCATACACACAGGGTAGTGCAGCATATCCATGATGAACAGAAGCTGTCTGAAGATGCAAAATTAATGAGGGGTGGAAGCAAGGTGTATTTCTTACTGTGTCTTGGTCTTGTTGTTGTTCCAAGAATGCAGAGAATTCTAACATCCAAAGTTTGGAGCTAGCAACCCTTCGTCCTTGCCAGGCTGGTGCTGATGGGGAAGATGAGAGGCCAGTAGGAGACTCAAACCCTAAGCACACAGGATTTACATAACAAAATTTAGAAAAAGTTGGTAACAGCTTTCCAGTAGAGCACCTGCTGTCAAAGCTGACTCATCACATTTTCTTAGGGCTTCATTCATCATGCAAAAATATCACTCACAAGGTCCTCCGTCTACCTGTGCTCTAAATGGCTTGTCAGATACCCTCTGCTAAGACAGCAGGGTAGGTAATGATGTAAAAGACAAACCACCCAGTTTTGACACCAGAGAAAACAGGTTCAGCAATTTTAAGAGGACCTAGATTGAGCACTAAAGGAGCAGTGAAATAAAATAGTATCAGAATGAAGTGACACCATTAACCACTCAAAATGGGGAAGCTGAGAAGGAAAAGACATTTTTTATTCCACTTAATGAAAAATTAGGAAGGCAATCTTGTTATGATGGAGAACAGTGTTCTAGAACACAAGGCACGGTGGAAGAGCAGTAGATATGTAAACTTTTATTTTCGGCTGAGCCAGAAACCAACCAAAAAACCAACATAACCAACATAAAACAGGAACAAAATTTTGCAAAATAAAACAAAATTAAAAAGCTTCAGCTCTCTCAGTAGAAGGATGGGAACAGGTAATAAGAAGAAATCACATAAAAATTAATTTTCGGCTCATTGAAATGTTTCAATAGTTAATTATTTTTTTAAGCAACTTTCAAGATTTTTAGAGTGTTGGTTGTTTTTTAACAGGTGGAATACAATTTCAAAGGAAGGAACTACAGTTCCTTACCTACCTGGTAATGGAAGCGGAGGCTGTACAGCATAAGGTTGTTGAGAAAAAGGTTTCACGCTACAGAAGTGCATAAAGAGAAGTGGTTAATAAAAAACCAACCAAACAAAAAAATATTCTTCACCAACTGTTTGCACAGATTAGATCAAGTATTTCTATTGAGAGAGAAAGTGGCATCAGTGTCTTTTGAAAATTATCTTTCTGTGTGGGCAAGAGGGGGTCATGGGGAAAGACTCACAGTAAGGGGGCTAGGACTGGACTGATTAAGATTTCCCTGCAAGTGTTCAGCAGGCTCTCCCTCCAGATTTCTTTTTCTGAGATCTCTAACAGTCTCTTATATACTGCTGTCCGTTTATTTATCCTTTCCTTTCAACTACAAATAGTTTTAAACTTAGGCAAGTGGATATAGGTCTGGACTGGATGCCTCTCGGACTTTTAGGCCCAAATTCAGAGACATTCAACACCCACAGCTGAACATAAGTTTTAGGAGACCTCAGCTCCATTTTAACACTAAGAAAAATGAAGACCTTAGAATTTCATAGATGTTGTAATAGCTAATGGTGTTCCTCAGGCAGCAGAGAAAGCAGCAGAAGCACTTGCTTTGGATGCTCACATGAAGGAATACTTACTCCTGGGAAGATCCAGCTTGGCCTGGCAAAGGTCCTTGCCAAAACTGCAAGAGAATAACACATAGGCAAAAGTCACCACTCTTGGGACAGAGACGAAAAGCAAGGCTTGCTCCTTTCTGAGGAAATAAATTGCAAGGTCACTGACTTAAAGATGTTGCTGAGTTATCTCTTCTTTCTACATTCCTGGTTTCCTTCTTGTGGAGGTGCTGACTGGTCTTTTTTTTTTTTTTCTTTCTACACACTACTACCATGGACATGCAAGAAACTGACCCAACAGTGGTCTTTAATGTTAAATATTATGCATGCACCTTGTGCCTCCATCTCCAAAGCTTTTATGATGCGCACTCTGTTGGAAGGAGCATTTTCCCCAGGAAAGTTCCACAGAAGTATTTTGGCAGAAATCAATGCTCAGCAAGAGCTGACCAGGCCCAACTCATAGGTTAGGAGATGCTGGCATGCTTTCTCTATTAAAGATTTAATGTAAGGGCCATCTGATCTAAGCACTCAGAATGAGCTTGGGAATGATAAGCTTGAGAAAGGGTCAGGATGACCCAAACTGATTTATTGCAACAATATCCTGGACTAAGAAAGTGATACAGACACTTAAAAACATTTCAGGCAGATGAAAATCCAAAGGAACTGATTGTTCTCTCACTTGTATCATTAAAAATATACATAGTGAAACTATTGTTTTAAATCAGTGTGAGCAAAGAATTGGACGAAACTGTTGAAGCCATTACGACAGATTTATTCTACAAAAACAATGCCTTTTGGCCAATTCTGTCTGATGTTATCAGGATTTTCCTGAGCCCATCTCAACACCCTTTCAAATACTCAAGTGTCTTCTCAAAACCTCACCAAGACACTGATCCACTCACCCCAGAAACAGCAGGATAGGCTGGTCGTGGGAGACCAGGCAAGGCCATTTTACTATGGAAGGCAGTTGCAGAGATAATCTGGGCAGATGACATTGTAGCCATACTCTGCATGGCTTTATCTTTAGCTGCCTGGTCCTGTGAGTAAGAGCAGAAACAGGAAAAAAAAGGATTATTATAATGATTAACAAGTTGCCTGCTCTAATGCTGTATAATCAGGACTCTCATCAGCTTCTTTGTAGGGAACAAGCACCTCTGAAAGCCTGGGCAGCAAATTCACCAATAACTGTTCTAAGAACTCTTCAAAACATGTAAATCTTTCACTCAGTATTATAGCTTCAGTTTAATCACCCATTTTGAAATGCTGGTTTAAAGACTGCTAAGCATTTCTGTCTGAAGGCTTTTAACCACACAGCTGAAAAGTTTTGTAGTGGAAAGCACACCCCTAGCTGACCCTTGTGTTTTAATAATTGGTAAGAATATTCAATGGGAAAGACTCTTGGTTATCAAAAAACCCCCCTCTAAGGATGAGGTCACAAAAAGAGATTGAAGTAGTCTATATTAAAGTGGTGATGACAATTTGGGACTGCATTAGTATCAGGTAGAGTTGATCATTTTATTCCCATATCCAGAGAAACTTGAAACCTTAATAACCTCCAGGGCACGTATGCAGGGACTTTGCTTTTTGTATTTTAACACCACTGTAGATTTACACACATTTTTACAGGCACTAACAGTGCAACAACTAGTGGTTCTGATGCATGTATAAACAAATAGCATTCTTCATTTCTTCATTCAAGGAATAAACAGACAAACAGAAGCATTTTCACTCATTCTGCCTTTCCTCCAACATCCTCTACAATTAATCTTCATCAGTCACTCCACATTTATCTGTGTCATAACAATTATCACAGCAGTCACACAGATTAATTCAAAGCTTGAAGAAACTGCTGAAAGAGGTACATCAGCTCTTGCTGTCTTCAGGAATTCTCACTTCCCACTTGCACTGAACTGCAGTAAGTTCTCACCCTTGGGCCTCCATTCCTTCTAAGCCCTCCAATTCATCTAAGGTTTTCTAAAGTTCAAAGCCCAGGGATTCTAAGGCACCTAACACACACAAAATAAAAAGATGTGAAAGAGGCATTAAAAAAAGCTCAAGAATAAATGCTAATGTTTAAGTGGAATGGTCAGGAATGGGCAAAACTTATATATCTTCTCTTTTAGAGCATCTGTGATTCCTGTTAGTACCATTCAAGTGAATGGAAGGGAAACACTTTAAATGCTGAGAAAGTTTCTATTATTCTCCAAAGCTATGGGCAAATTTTTCAGAATCCAGTTTGAATGATACCTTAGGGAACAATTTAAGGATTACCTACACTTTTTAGGGAAAATTATTATTTTCTGATTTTTTTCATAATATACATGAGGACCATTTCCCATGTGCCATTGAAGAAAAGGACTTTTTTCCTTCCCTTACTTTCTCACCGGAAAAATTGTATTTGTCTACCTGAGTTTATGGGGAAGATGCATTTACTTGTGGAGGTATGAAAGTTAAAAGAAAATATAACAAAACTGAGGAAGGAAAATATTTTACCTATTAACCCCAGCTGTGTTTTTGTTTAAATGCTTGACAGACTGCTGAGAAGAGAATGTTTTTGTAAAAGACATCTTTTTGTTTCAGCTAACAGTTCTGTATGCAAGTGTTTCCAGTAGAAAAAAAAAAAAGGGAAGCAATAAAAACTTTTACCAAACACTTGCAATGTTTGTATTTTCTTTTATTATTCTTAAAACACATAATAATGGTGATGGGGATGATGATTACACTGATAATACCACCATACCAGCACGATTTCCCACTTTTTCCTTACTGCAGATGATATCTACTAGTCGCCTAGGGTATGGGAAAACTACTGACTTTTGGGAACAGATTTTAATTCAAGTTTTACCCTATTTTCCATCTCTACCTGTTATTGATGCAGTGCACACTTAAAAAAGACATCCCAATTTGTGTGAGGATGGAAGCATTATAGTAATTGCTCTGAAAAGTCATCATGAAGCTGCTCTGATCTCTAGGATATAAATATGAAAACGTTATACTGGCTATGGAAAACGAACAGTGAGAGAAGAACACACAGCTGTCAGCAGGACCTTGCAAGAAGGGCAGCAGTTTTTGTGATTTCATTTCCTTGCTCTATGGAAATGACCAGCAAAAGCAAAGCAGTAAATGAGCTGAATCAGTGCTCCCGACTTGCCACTGCAGGCGGAGAGGAACAGCCTGGTCCTGGGGAAGGGTTCTCTGCAGGCAGCTGGGCAGAGCTCACAGCATGGCCCGGGTGGTGTAAAAGGACAACAGCCAATGGCTCCATGGAGCTCCCCAAGACACCTTCGTTCCCTGAGAGCAAAACCGGCCAGCTCCTGTGTGCTAAGTGGAAACAGGCTCGGCTGACTGGCTTTTCAATCATGCCAAACCCCGGAGCTGTGACACGCAAGGAACAGAATCAAGGTTACAGATGTAAGCAGCAGTGAAGCTTTTAGCACCCCGGGCAGTTGTTGTTTCCTGCTCGCTCTAACTTGCCTCTCCAGCAGGCCTCCACCTGAATTGACCACTTAACAGCACCACAGGTTTCAAGCTTAGGCAGCCCTACCTGGGCACACTGAATTAGATAGCTGTAATTTGTGGCTCCTTCTCTTTACCAGAGCAGCTGGAAACACAACAGGCTAATAAAAGACACAGCAGAGTTTTCTACAATGGGGCTGGGATGTGGGACGTGCAGCAATGGCTTAGAGTCAATCACTGCCTGCAACAGAGCCGCATGCACTTCAGCACTGGGCAAAGGGAAGTGCCAACAGCTCACAGGACAGTCCATTTCCCCTGGTGCCCAGTGAGGAGTTGCCCAGACAGCCAAGAGGAAGTACAAACCAACAGCCGTCAGGGCTGGACTGAGCTGTCAAGGTCATTGTCAACATGGAAGACCAGGGAAGAAAACACTCTTCCTTATGGATTACTTATTGCCATACCAAACAGAAAGGTCAGCATTCACCTTCCTCCTCTGGCTGTCTCAGTGAAACATAACAAGACCCAGACCTCACATCCTGCTCAGCAAGCCCTTTCTGGATGGCTCACATCCTAACAGGGGACACCCTCTTTTGCAATTGTCACATACAGACTTGACCTTCTCAATATTTGTGGCAATTCAGTCTGAGCACAGAAACCATCTCCCTGCATCAAATCTGAGTGGAAATAAATGTCAAGAGGTTCATTAGGGTAATCTCAGAGTTTTTCCTATAGAAAGGAAAACACAGCTTTTCTCAAGCAAGAATTCAACCATTTTCCTTCTCATTAGCCCAGGCCTCTTCAAATCAGGTCTGAATTAATCAAGGAGCAAAGTCTATTCAGCTGGCACCATTTTACCTGAGAAGATGCCAGCTGGCTTTATTGCTTCCTCTGAATGGACGACTCCACATCACTACCTCTGGTAGAGATGGGAGCTGTTGCTGTAGTAACTGTATGGCTACCTTTTCCCAAGGTCACCACAACATCAGGCACTGATTACTGGTCAGCGTTCCTGACCGTAACCCCTCCTTCTCAGCTAAACACTCTTTGCACACTTCTAAGCCTAAGGGACTTTCAGATTTGAATGACAACAGCATAAACCGGAGGTAGAAATAAGACACATGAAATTTTAAAAGTTATTGTTTCTTTATTCTTTAAATAGAATTGCTCCAGACGTCACAGAGCTTCAACAATAATGACGGTTTGCACAACATTTCCTGGGAAGAACCTTTTCCTCCCCAACTTACTACAGTTCGGTGACCAATCTCATGTTTTTTAACGCTTTTCAAGGAGGGAATAGCTGACTTGGGTGGGGCTTGTGTGATATGTTAAGGGATACCCATCATACCTTGAGCTTGGCTTGGATCTCTCTAGCCTTCCGCCTTGCCAGGACCTGGATGTGACTAGACACCTGCATTGAAAGACAAAACCCATCTTCACTCCAGAGGAATACCTGGTAGCTTCTTCAGAAGTAAACATTCTTTAGGCACCTTGTGCAATAGGCAGTTTTTTAGGGTTGGGGGTAGCAATGAACTGCTTTTCTGAACATAACTCAAGTGCCATGAAATGGGGTGGAGCACCAGCAAAGATGGGCCATTTAAGGCCTTTTTCAATTCAAATGGCTTTATCAAGCCAAAGACCTCCTCTAAAAATAAAGAGCCCATCCTTAAATCTAGGGATTGGGAGTTCTGATCTCTCTGTTTCCCCATCTCGGACTTTTCTTGGGAGAAGGGAAACTCATGGCTGCTATATAATGACCCTCAGAACTTCTCCATATCTAATGTGGCCTGAAACACATCATAGAACAATTTAGGTGGGAAGGAACTTCTGAATGTCAGCCACCAATCCCCTACCCAAAGCAGGTCTAGGCTGCTCAGTGCTTTGTCCAGGATAGCCTGGACTGTTGTTCCCAAATTACAAAGATTCCTTTTTCGTCTTGTGCACCAGATATTTTAAAAATCACCATTGCTGTCTCTCTGCACGGGCTGAACAAAGAATCTTCATGTAGAGAACCACTGATGTTCACGAAACATTCATTAGTAGACCAAGCAAATAAAATCACATTATTTAACAGTAGAAAAATTTGTGGTTCATGATGTGATTGGGAGATATGAGCATTAAAAACCTGCTGTAAAATGCCTGAGCTGACTCTTCCTGCCATTCTTATTAACCAGCTCAGCACAACAACCTCTTTCCAGCAAAGCCAGAAACTAACAAGTGATCTAGTAAGAAATTTGTTCTCATTAGTCCTCATAATCTCTAGTGGTCCAAAGAAGCTAACGCTTCAGGGAAAGCTCTACACTTACCTGTTTCCTTGTGCGTGTTTTCCCTGTTCTCAGCTTAATATAGCGGGCAATCAACTCATTTCGGCCTGGAACAGAGAAAAAATGCAAATACAAGTTTGGAAAGCTATGACCCAAGCGAAAAAAATAGATAATTCCATTTTGTATCTATAGAGATCAGCAGCAAGGCGATTCTCTGTCACGCTATTTTCTCTCTTAGAAAGGAACTGATTCATTCTCATGGTAGAAGTCTGAGCTTTAGGAGCAGTCTCCCATAACATCCCCATAAGCAAACTGACAAAGCATGGGCTGGACGCCTGGATGAGGGGGGGGACCAAAAATCAGCTGAACAGGTGGGGTGCCAGTTGACAACGAGCTGACAATGAACCAGCCTTACGGCAAATTCCTGCAGACAACAGGTCAAGGGAAGTGATCCTTCAGCTCTGCTCAGCACTGTTGAGGCAACATCTGGAGCATTGTGTCCAGTTCTGGTCTCCTCAGCATGAGAAAGATGTGGACGCACTGGAGCAAGTCCAGAAAAAGTCAGCAAAAATTATTAAGAGACTGGGGCATCTTTCATATGAGGAGAGGCTGAGAGAACTGGGTCTGCTCAGCCTAGAGAGGACTCAGGAGCAGTTTTTAATCAGTGCATATCAATACCTGATGGGAGGCAATGAAGGAAAAAAGGGAGCCACCCTCCTCAATAGTACCCATTGATAAAACAAGAAACAACTGACACAAACTAACATACATGAAATTCTGTCTAAAAATAAGAAAAAAAAAAAAAGGGAAAAAACCCAACCTTTTTACTATAAGGATGGTCAGACACTGGCCCAGGCTGCCCAGAGAGGTTGTAGAGTGTCCATCCTTGGAGGATAGTCACATCCTACTGGACACAATCCTGGGCAGTCTGCTATAGTAACACTGCTTGAGCAGCAGGGCCAGAGTAGGTGACCTGAAGAGATCCCTTCCAACCAAAATGAGGCTGTCATTCTGTGTAACTAAGCAAAAGAAAATAAACAATGGGGAAGCACACGGAAAGAGCTACACAGAATTATCAGTGACATGATACAGTGAATTAAAAGTGCTTTGAGGCTTCTGCAGGCAGATTATTCGTGTTCTGTACGCTGGCTCCCACGTATCAAACCTAAGCAGTCACACAGATTTTATTCTCTTCTTGGAGATGGAGGAATAAAGAGCAGAAACAGAAAGGCAGCAGCTACACATCTGAACTATAGGATGGTTCAAGGCAGAAAACATGACAGAAAAAGAACAGGCTCTGCAAAATAATACATTTGTGGTGACCACACTAGTAGCAATACAGTACCTCAATAAAAAGTTGGGAGTGGGAACTGCAAAGCTGTGAGACATCTTGATATGGCTGCAAGTGTTTGCAGAGTCAAGCAGGAATGAACTGGGAAACAAAGCCACAGCTCTTGAGAAGTTTATTTATAACAAAATTATAAAACCCCAGTATTGCCTGTGGAAAGTTTGTGGGCTGAACAGAGAATTTGTACATTAGGACATCACAGACATCTAAAGGCAAGCAGTGAAATCACTATTAAACTATCGGTATTAACTATTCCATTAGTTTAATATTCCATGAAAAAGCTGTAACTTGTTTTTATTTTAAACTCGTATTTCATTTAACCCTGAAATAAAATGGATGCAAGACCCTGCTGAAATTGACTACTCAACCCTTTAGGGAAGGACTGGCAAAGCCCTTAAGTCCATCTGTTTCTGAAACAGAAGAATGCAAATGCCCATGACTGCAGCTAGGCCATGTTCATGAAACACAACCAATGCACACACAGGGACGAAAAAGCATTTTACATTTACAGATCTTCATCTTCTCCTAATGGGGTCATTATAGCAGCTCGCCTTATTTCCCTGGGAGAAGAAACAGGTCTGTAGCTGAGAAATCAGCTTCAGCTCCTGCATACGCAAATTAGGAGCTCTTTCTGTGCCAGAAACACAATGTCCAGCCGTGTAAGCACTGACCTCTTCAGTTCCCACAGTTTCTGCATTAGCACGGTGACATGCCCAGGAGAGTTTGATGGGAGCAGGTGGTGTTCTGCCACCTTCCACCTGGCTGCTCTTCCGACCCATGTAACCGTTTTTACAAAGCCAAGACCAATTACTAGCGACACATATCCACACCACCTTACTCTAGTGCCAACAATAATATTTATGGCTTTTCAAAGCCTCCATCTGTTTAGACGTGGATCCAAGTTGAAAGGTAAGAAACAACTGAAGTGATTCTTCTCAGACAGATGCCGACATATATGAAATTTCAGAAGGACAGTTTGACACATGTCAGAAGCGGGAAATGTGCCGAACAAAACAAGGCACTCAAACCCTATCATCTATAAAGTAAGAAGGGAAATTTTTGTACAAGAGGACCCTCTGAGGGGCAACAGGAATGAGTTAATGGAAGAGAGAGGAAAAAACTAGCCTTGAGAAGAAGCGGATGTGGAGAATTTCAGACAAACTTTTAAAGGGCACATATCGGGCTATACTGAAAATCTGAACACATGGGAACTCTCCAGACATTGGCTCAGTCATGGGTCACCTTTGCAAAACTAATTTTAATGGATTCTCAACCAGATATCACAAGTGTTACGGAGTAAATTTATCTTTGTACTGTTTCCAATAAAGTAAAGAAATTACAGAGACTGAACAGTCTGACAGAACACTACTCTGTTTAGCAGTACAGGGCTGCAGGCGTAACCTGTACAAGAGGATGCCACAGCTTTGTGTCAGTCACAGTCAGTTCCAGCCACCCCCAAACTGGATGAAAATAACAATCAATCCATCAAATCCTCAACCAGTCAGAGGACCATAAGCTATCTTCACTCAAACGTATTCTGGAAAGGACAAGAGCCAGTAGGGACAGGAGACACATGAGGAGACACAAAAGGAACTGCAGAAGGAGGTGCAAAGATGCACAGAGGAGAAATCCAAGATATGTAAAAAGACAAACGTAGAGAAAAGGAAATGTGGTAGGGAATGTTGCTGTGGGTGTGGCTGGAAAAGCACTCTTGGAAAGCAGTGCTCCATGACAGAAGAACACTTTGAGGCAACTGCAGCACCACGCCAGAGCAGAAACAGCCCTGAAAGAACAGCAGCCCGTTGAAAATCCATGTAGAGAAGGGGAGAAGCAAAAAACAAGGAGCACCAGAGGGGAAACAAAACAAAACAAAAGAGCAGGAACTGGCAGAGAGAGACCTTTACACAGTGATGCCAATCTCCTGCGTTACCCAGCACCTCATCAAAGGAATTAAGAGGGACTGAGTGTTAGAGAGAACAAAAGAAGGGAAACAGAGTAGGAAGCGGGGAATAGAGACAATAAACTGTAGCCAAGCCTGGGAAAGTAGGAGGTGTTTCTGTAAGTGTGCATTTAACTGTTTGACAACAGCAGCAAAAATTGCTAAGTTCTCTCAGGCCATGTACTTCACTGGAAAAGACTAGTGGGAGGGGAAACTGTTGTACAAATTGCACTTATTAGATGCCAGTACAGGAATCGTCCAGAAAGAAACTCTACACAGAGAGCATTTAACTGTAGATCGTCAAAATTCGCAGTTTTAAAAGTCACTTCCCACTTGCTACAACATCTCGTACAACCTTCCTCTTCCAGAAGTGTGTCCTCACAGTCAGGGAAAAACAGAAAAGTGGTAGGTTATATTAAGCTAATAAGGGTACCGGTAGCACAAAAAAAAAAAAAAGAAAAACAAAAAAACCCCAAACAAACAAACAAAAACAACAAACAAAAAAAACCCCACCACCAAATAAACAGACCACTCTACAGTAAAGACATTCACCATAGGGATTACTAAATATAGAACTACACAAATTGCCAAGCCCAGTAAACTGCAGCAAGGCTGTATTAAGTTACCATGAATCAAAACTGCAAGAGAAGCAAGTCCTAAATGTCTTTTGTTTTTCTTATCAGTAGTTACATGCAAGCAGGTGTTTTGTGGCTGGAAGTCCACAGGCTCACAGGCTCTGGAAAGCACTTTCTTTGTTTCGCAACCCTGGCCGCAGGGTCAGCAAAGACCAGCACTCCTCACTTGGCTGGGACAGGCAGAGCTGTCATAAACCGTCAGATGGTTCATTTTTTAGAGCCATGTAAAGTGCCCCTCAGTAACCTGATCATATGTTGTGTTCTTAGAATAACTCCCGCTGAGGTCTGCCACGGTCACCAGAACCTGCCAACAGTTGTGACTCCTCTGTCGAAACCACGCATTGGGTTTCACGAAGCTCCAGCCAACATTCCAGCTGCAGCACAGCACCTTTATCCTCCCCGTGGCCTTCCCCTTGGAAGCACGGCACGAAAAAAAGTAGTCAAGAGATACTCTCTTACATTCTTTACTTCTCACTCTTAACAGATGAATTTCCAAGGGCAGCAATTTGGCTCCCGTTCCATCCTACACTAAATTGTAAAATTTAGCATTCAGTAGTTATCCAGGAAGGACCTGTGTCGTGGTTTTGCTA